>OZ010583.1:5939984-5992484 GCA_963932145.1 Acanthosepion lycidas | reverse complement strand
TACAGTATTTACTACTGTATTTATGTGAATCGGGACATACCCATTATCGTTCATAGGTATGCTACAACATATATATACAGGGTGTTTCAAAAAGAATACGCCAAAATCATTACGCTGTTTTTTCAGGTCTATAGCATTGTAGTGGACTGAATCAGTGGTTATTTGATAGAGTACTTATCAAAGTTTGATTGGGTGTCAGTTTCACCGCTTCTGGTGCAGCTGAATTGTGGGAAGATCAATCAAAATGGCGACTCCTCAACAGAAGGCATTATGCGTGCTTGAGTTCGCGAAACCAAACGCCATTGTCACGGTGCAGCGTGCTTTCAGAACAGAATTCGGCATTGATCCGCCCTATCGTGAGAGCATTCGACGGTGGGTTAAACAGTTTAAAGAGAGTGGGTGCCTGTGCAAAGGAAAGAGTCCTGGAAGACCACGTGTTACAGAGGAGCAAGTGGAAAGCATTCATGATGCATTTGAGAGCAGCCCACGTAAGTCCGTACGTCGAGTAAGTCTTCAGCTTGCCATCCCTCATACCTCTGTCTGGCATGTGTTAAAGAGACGATTACACATGAAACCATACAAACTAAACCTCGTCCAAGCACTTACTAATTATGACAAGGCGATGCGGAGGACATTCTGTGAGTCAATGCTGGAGATGGAGGAAGGTGATGAAACTCTTTTTACGTTTAGTTTTTAGTGACGAAGCGAATTTCCATTTGAGAGGCACCGTCAATCGTCACAATGTGTGCATTTGGAGAACAGAGCACCCAAAACTGGCTATTCACTTTACTGCAAGCAGATTCGAATGACTTCATTTTTCAGCAAGATGGAGCACCACCCCATTGGCATCTCGGGGTTAGAGCTTATCTGATTGAAAACATGCATCAGCGATGGATTGGGAGAAAAGGTGCTAAAGACCTTGCTCTCTGTGCTTGGTCTGCCAGATCCCCGGACATCACTGTGTGTGACTTTTTCTTGTGGGGGTATGTTAAAGACCAAGTATATGTTCCAGCACTTCCAGCAAGTATCGATGACTTGAAAGATCGAATAACAGCTGTAATCAACACGGCGGACCGTGACATGTTGAGGCGTGTTTTGGAGGAATTCTCATATCGGCTTGATGTTATCCGCGCTGCCGGTGGTGGCCACATTGAGCACTTATAAAACATGAAATGAAACTTGGATGTATATACAACACATGTGTTCATGCTAGAGGTTTGTAAATTTTTTCGTTTTTGACACATCACGTGATGATTTTGTCGTATTCTTTTTGAAACACCCTGTATATATATATATATATATATATATATGTAGATTTTGGTAATGTCACAGTGTGGGATAGTTTAATAGAGACAACGTTTATGGAAAGGAAAAGAATAAGAAAAAATACTGATGATTTCGGTTAGATTGTGAGAAAAATTATTCTTTCAAAATATTCTTTAAAAAGTTTTGAAACTACATGCGTCTCTCGTTTCGTATGCATGTGTAGACGTGGCAACGTCAATAAAGTCAAATCTGATGAAATTCGAATGAAACACGTCACAAAAAAATCTTTCCAGTTTGTCATATTTTTCTAAATACTGTTTTTTGATATATAAAATTATACAAAATTATGTCTCGTTATATCATATATATATATATATATATATATATATATATATATATATATATATATATATATATATATATAGGATGTATTAAAAATACTTTTACAAATTTTGAGGGTGGTTTCCTCACACCAAAGCAGGGACAAAAGTCCCTGTAAAAATGTGACCGCAATTCGAGTTACTGAGTTTGGGTTATTAAGTTTTAAAAAATGGTTACTATGAATGGCGCTGGGTTGCCATAAGACGAGGTTACATTTGTCATTCGTGTATATCTGTGGCTAGTCTGTCTTCAACGTTTAATGTGTGTATTAGTGATTTTACTGTGAAGTGTTCCGTTTAACAATGGCAGGATATTCATATCGTGACCAAGCAGATACGATTTTTGCATAAGCCTGCGCGAGCGGTAATGGAACCGAGGCACGTTTTACAGAAGTTGTCTACAAGGACTTTAATTCAGACACACTTTCAGAGCTGCTAGAGGATGTACCCCTGCTAATACAAAGACGGATCAAGTATAATGGGGCTCCAGCACATTTTAGTCACATTGTTCGCAATGCAATGGCTGATATCTATCATGAAAGATGGATAGGTAGGGGAGGACCGTTTCCATGGACTGCAAGTTCCCCCAAAACTCAATACTTTGGATTTTTATCTGTGGTGCCACATAAAACAATTGATTTATGTAGCAGACATTAATAATGCAGAGACGCTTCATCAGTATGTTGTAGAAGCCTGTGAAACCGTTCGACACCTTGGCGAAATATTTGAAAGGTCCGCCAGTCAATGATCCGACGGCTGCATGCATGTTTAGAAGCAAACGGATGACATTTTGAACATTTGTTATGAGTTGCTGTGCTGATGGTCTTTTGGTCATGTGTTGATATGTACATTTTACCTTGTTCTTGTGTCAGGACCCGCCCCCAAATTTTGTAAAAGTATTTTTGGATTGTATTTTGCATTGTACATTGAACAGCGTCTACCGTAAATTTTAAACAGCGTCTACCGTAAATTTTAAACTTTATAACTCAAAAACGAAGTATTTGCGGACATATTCTTATATGAAATGTTGTCCTTGTTTCGGTGTGGGAAACCTGTCCCTAAAGTTTGTAATATATATACATATATATAAGATTTTTTTAATTTTTTAATCCGATAGATTCTTGTCACTTAAACGTTATTTTTAGTGAACATCCATGTTTGAATAAACACCGCGTTTTTTTTTTTAATTTCGTGCATGCGCGGTTTTTTTTATTTTGTCGATTACACAGTATAGTAAGGTCAATTGGCCACCGTCTGTGAGAAGAAGGGGAACAATGACGCAATTCACTTCACTAGAAATTTGGATACGGTATGCTGTACTGCTTGGCATTCGCGCCGGAAGTTACAATACAATTACTTAAGATTGTTTGGGTGTCAATCTGAGGACAGTGCAGAGAATTCGGAAAGACTTGATGATTACGAAGGTACAGCTGCTCGGAAAACTCACACTGATCTTTCTGAAAAGAAAAGAACTCCCGAATTTGTTGGTGAGCCCCCCCCCCTATTCAACACGGAGTCCTACATCAACTGCCTTGAGGAGGTAGTGCTGCCCTGAGTCAAGATAGTGGCTGCTGGAAGACATTCGGTATTTCTCATACAAGATGAGAAAGGACCAATTTTTATACCAAGCCATGAAGGACAAGAGGAAAGACTGTACTATGAAACTTGACAAAATTCAAGCATCCCCCCTCCAAACCGAACATGTTTTGGTTTTTCTCATCCGAGAAAAAAATTCTGCCAGAATAAGATGGTGAACACATAGAACAACTTTTGGCTTACTGTGTCCCCAAAAGATGCACTAAGAGTGATGAAAATCAAATATCCAGTCAACATCATGGTGTTTGGAATGATCACTAGTGATGGTGACGTTATGCCTCCATTCATCTTCCTACAGGGCCTCAGATTCAACATGGAGGGGCCTACATCAAGTGACTTCAGGCGGTAGTGCTGCCCTGGATCAAGAGGCTGGCTGCTGGAAACCCTATATCTGGCACCACAAGCAGGAGAGCCCAGTCATGGCTGTCAAACAATTTCTGCGACCACATCATCCCTTACATCTGGCCACCTAACTCCCCAGACTGCAACCCCCTTGATTATTATATGTGGGGCACAGTTGAGCAAGAGACCAACAAAAGTCCTTGGAACACCAAAGATGAACTGAAGGAAAGGATTGTGGCAGCATTCACCAACTTAAACAATGAGACCGTCCAGAAGAGTTGCAAGAGATTTCAAAGTTGTCTGGAGGTCGTGGTTAAAGCCAATGGTGATTTTATTTAATAAATCTACTCTTTAGACTTTCAAGATATTTTGGTATAATTTTGGTAAATATGTCTGTTAAAATGAAATGTCATTGTTATCTTCATTTTTGCGACAATTCATCCATCGTACCCTGTAGATGAATAAAGTGCAATGTTAAATGTCTTATTATCATTGGTCTTCATCTCTGTATCCTCTCACACACACACACACACACACACACACACACACATATATATATATATATATATATATATATATATATATATATATATATAATGGCCCACTTTCCTTTCTCGGCTCGCCAATCCCTGACGACTAGTCAATCCTCGTCGCAGACACCAGCTCAATTACATTTGTGCTTGTTCAACGCCCACAGAGCCCACCTGTGAGCGGACCTTAGTTAAAGCTTCTCGGAGATTTCACATAATCTGTCATGATCAGCAATTTGAACAATGCCGGTGAGCTCAAGCCCTCGGTCACGATGATTTGTGACTTCGTGTTAGCACAATCATCGAACAGTTTCGTTTGCCCATTTTCACTCACAAGACATCGGTCAACACGTGATATGATTTCCAGGCACTCTGCAAAGTGTGTCTAGCGTTTCCTTATTAACTCTTTAATCGAAAAAACTAATATCTTTCTTGCAGAGGAATTTGGTCCCTATTTTCTTTGCTCGAAAAAAAAAAAACAAAAAAAAAAAAAAACAAGCATTATCATCACCATCTAAAGAAATGAATAATGGACCTAATAGTCATGGTTGCTTTGCCTGGGGAGTAATAACAAAGAAGAAAAGAAAGAATAAAGGCTTTCGCATTCGTTCTGTGAAACTTATAAAACAGTCTAGACGACTTGTGGTGAAACCGGATGTGGGGATAGACCATTATTAGATATTTTTCAGTTCATTTTTTTCTCACTTCCCAGATATATTGATTTGGACATATTTAGAGGGATGGTGGAAAAAGCTTTCAGGTCACTAGCCGAATTGCTGACACCTTGCTTCAAGAGAAATCACACCGAATCACCTTCTACTTTAGAAAATATATCCTAACCTTTAGAAACAGCCGTTGAAGTCAACATATCATATCTTGTCTCACCTGGCAAAGCAAATCGATTTGGTAATTAAACTAATTTGGCGTATAAATTGAGCTTTGAGTATGTGGTGTGCCTCACGCAGATCACAGCCATTGTTCGACTAAATACTTTCAATGGCGCTTTAACAACGATCTCTTGCAGCGATGAAAGGTCTCAGTTTCATTAAAGGGCTTTACATTCAGTCGGATCTCTCCCGTCGACCTGGTCGTCTGTTGGAGAAATTCAATCTAAACTCATGAGATAAACACGCCCGAAAGTTGGAATTAGCGTGCGATGTCTAACGGGCTTATGGTCCAGCAACATCACTAGCCCCGTCCCACATTTTACAACCCCTGTGATATTGGAATAGTGTTGTGCAAGAGTGCATTTGAAATCAAACTTACATCGGTCTTAATGAGTTCGTTTGCCCTGAAATGTGTATGATCAGTGGGTTGGGTGGTGTAAAATGTAAGATCACCTGTGCCAATTATACCACACACGCAAACTCACATACAGACGCGCGCGCATAGACACATTATATATTCATATATATATATATATATATATATATATATATATATATATATATATATATATATATATATATATATATATATTATTTACCTAACAAGTTCTTTCCTATTTATTATTTACCTAACAAGTTCTTTCCTATTTTTTATATATTTTCACACACGCACACACATATATATATATATATGCATGTATATTTGAAAATATATACGAACTGCAGTGCTCCAAATTAGAGACAATAATACACTTAATAGTTTTGTCTCTCTCTAATAGTAGAAATTAGAAAGGGACCTTGCCAGATGGTGCATGTGTGACGTAATAGGTAAAGACGTAGCGTAGCTGTTGTAGACATGCGGTATGGACAGGATTTAACAGCATTTGACTGCGGAATGGTCGTTGGGAAGCCAGAATGATGGAGAACTAATAGTGCGAATAAACTGGTCTTAGCTATCATTCAGTTTATCCTCCTCTGATCTTTTGTAGATATTATTGGTATAGACATATTTTGAAGGACGTTGAAAAGAGTCGGCCGTAATGCTAACATTATATCCCCCTTGAAAAAAATAACCACATTAAATAGACGTTCACTTCAGAAAATGTTCCACACTTTTGAAGCAGCCATTGTAGGCATCATATCAGTTTCTTCGTGATAGAAACTCTTTTAGGCTTTTAGGGGGGAACCACTCCCGAACTCAACGCTGGTGCCGCTCACCCTGTTAGTCAACACACATGTAAATAACGATCTATGTAATACAGATTTGCAGTCATCTACCAATCTTTATTGACGTTATTTACTACGCCTCACAAGACTGGTACAGCGTTGCCTATTGAGGCGAATCACATTTCTAGCTCTTTTAGCGCGGTGTTCGTATGCGGAGGAAACCGACGAGTCTTTTTGAACCAGACTGTCAGCAATTTATTGTGCAACCTGGCGATGTTTTTGTAATGATGCGTGGTACATATTCTGTTAGAGATCGCAAAGACTATTTGGTAAAAACTGGAGTCTGTTTTGTCACTGACGCTCGTTGGTATAGTTGGTATGACGTTTGCCTAATATTGTAACTGTCCGACATTAATAGTAAATAATCGTTAGCATAACTTGTAGATATGCCTAAACAAATCGGCAGCCGAGGAAAAAATTGTAAATAAATAAGAAAGAACTAAAAACATACGAATAGGGCGAAATAAATCGTCCAGTGCCTTAAGTCTTTATCCAAAGAAAAAAAAGACAAGCGAGTAGTAAGACTAAAATGTAGAGTGCACAGTGCACTTTATGTATATATATATATATATATATATATATATATTTAGTAAATGTATCTACATTGATAAGTCCAGGGAAAACTACTTTCCATGGACGAATAATAATTTAATATATTGCTCTGTAACTTACATTGATTTCTCGTTAGACTAATGTCCTCCTTGGAATTATCCCTACCAATTACAAATTAGTATATATATATATATATATATATATATATATATATATATATATATATAATAATGGACTCTCCTGTCGGTTTCGACGTATGAGGATCTGACAGCTTAATTGATTCAGTTATGAAATTTTGTGCGATAATCTTAAGTGGCACTTAAGACCCGCTAGTGATTTACAAAGGAGGCTACATATGGAGCAAGCGTGAGGATATATATATATATATATATATATATATATATATATATATATATATATATATAGTCAATAAACTAGTAGTCAATAAATTAATAAAATGACTTATTACTTAACCGACTTCAGATTTTCCCCTAAAACCGTTATCAGCTCAGAGGGTTTGATAAATCTATTGAATTACTACCAGATAGTATGCTTATATAATTTACATAATAAACGCTATTCGTAAACCCAAAACATGTTTTAAATTTGTACTATGTTTAGAACGTAAAACATTTAAATATTCAAAAGTTGATATATTCAAAAATTGCGAGATTTAAAAAAATGAATATTACCATCTTTACTGTTTATTTAAAATTACTTAGTTGATTATATGTTCATTTTATTTAATTTAATTATTTTCTATTAACGACTCTGAACAGACATCAAACCCAATTTATACTAAATTTTTAACTATATATATATACATATACATATATATATATATATATATATATATATATATATATATATATATATAGTAAGCATTAATTTGATATTCATATTGGGTGTGTCCAGAAGGAGGAAGATGTGTTGATATGGACTTGTAGCCTGTGACGCTTCCAGTCATTTAATTATCCATGCTGTTGTTGGGTTTAGAATTTCGCGTACTTCATGGCACCAATTGAAATTCTCTGTGATCAGGTCTCCTACTGCCATTTATTAAGTAGATTCTTGTAATTGCCAAATATGAAATGTTCAAGTAATATTAATAGCAACTTAGCTTTTATACACCCGATTACAGATGAAAAATTCGGCTGATTTCAACATTAATGGCATTATTAATCCGATCTTATTGATGCTCGGTAGAAGAAAATGAAAAGGAAGAAAAGAAAAAAGAAATCTTTATTTCCAGTAATGGCTAAAGGATTCTTATTAGCCAGTATTATCTTTGTAAAAGCCATTCTTTCAGGTTACAGATGTTTACAATATAAGCCAAAAAGTTTCGCAGTCGTCAACCAATCTTTATTGACATTGTTTACTACGCCTCACATGGGCAAGGGAATCGCATCATTAGACTGTCAAGACTGGTACCGTGTTGCCTGTCAAAGTGAATCACGTTCCTTGATCTTTTTGCTAGATAGCGGAGTTCGTGTTTGAAGGAGACCGCACGAGTTAGGTCATCTGCAAACTGGCGATGTTTCTATAATGATGCGTGATATATGCATTTTGGAGAAAGGACTATTGGTGAAAGTGGGAGTCTCTCCCTTGTTACGCGTGGGTAATACACCAGCTGATGTCGCGAGCCATTTTAATTCTTTTATGTTTACCATATTTCCCAGTAGTGTTAGATTATTTCACTAAGATAACATAACCCCCTCCCTTGTTTTATCCTTGTAAACGCCATTCTTTCGGTTTAAAGATTGGTTATTGAATTAATTACACTTTGATAAAGTTTCCAGCGAAGGGGCACGCACGTCAGTAAGGGATTCATTTGAGATGAGCGGAAGACCATCTCTCGTAGATAATTAATTCAAAGATAATTATCAGAAAACATAAATTTATAAGATAGATAAAAAAAATAGTGTGCCGATATGCTCGAGATTTTCTCAAATTCTATAACACTTAGACCCTTAAAACTGTTTATATTCTGACGCAAAAGCATATAAGGAAGATTTTTATTTGGACCTTAAGAGTTGAGTTTATTTTGGACCTTGAGATTTGAGTTTATTTTGGACCTTGAGATTTGAGTTTATTTTGGACCTTGAGATTTGAGTTTTCGTACTGAATTTAATTGTATGGTGAAATTTGATATTTTACTGAGCGTTGATTCGTTTTTATTTTTTCGTATGTTTCGAGAACATTATTCTATTTTCCTTATGTATAAAGTGTCAGTTGCGCTTGGTTGAGTAAATTAAGTTTGACATTGTTAGTTTATTCTTCTTTATAGCAGGTTCATCTGAAAATTCTAATGTGTAGACTAAAAATAAATTTGATGCGTTTGTCAATTAGAGTTTTCAAGTAGATATGCTGGTAATGGCGTGGATATTGGAATTTGCCGAGTTGAATTCAAGTTCAGGTCTAATCTGTTGCATTTACTTTCGTACTAATACCCTTGGGAAAACACATGAACCATGGATTAGATAGAAGAGTAGAGCTCTCTAGCCTGGGATAGCAGCTGGTCTAATAGAAGGACATGTTAGTCTGCCAGTCACAATACAGCGGAGTAATACAAGAATCTGTTATTTATTTGAAACTTATTTTTTCGACGAATATGGAAATTAAAAAGAAACATCCTTTAGATATAAATAAATAGTCTTTTTTTTCCCTTGAAATAATCCGATTCGTTCCCAAGAGCGTTTCTGAAGCGATAATTACTACCGGAAGAAAGGCTGGCACAAATAAAAAAAAAAGAAGCTCTTTTCCTACAGCAAATAATGTTCCAGCGACAAACGTCTGAACCTTATCTTTTTGATGAAACTTATTCGCCTTATCTATGAGATTTGTCGGCCTTATCTACGCTATTTTTTCGGTCTTATCTACAAATGTCTTCTTCTTATTTATTTTTGCTCTCACTCAATTCTTGTTAATATTACTGTCAGTGTTTGCAAAATCCCGTATTTAGTTTATTTAGAAAAAGAAATAAAGTAATATTCTTTACTGAGAGTGTTGATCGGTAAGTTGAATCCAAATAAATTCAAAACTATGTCAAGTCATTGCTGCTCAAACTATTTGATATCGCGGACCGGCATTTTTTTTTCTCAATGTGTTACTTAACTGTAATATTTTGTGGTAATATTAATTTATACCGGAAACAATATATATAATGAATATAATAAAAGTTGACTATTTTTTATCTTCCATTTATTTTGCAAAAAATAATTCAATATCAAAACATTAAAAGTAAGAAAAAAAATAAGCCGTTTATTAACACAAATGATTTCTTTGCATGACCTGGACACTAGCCGCGTACCGGTAGCTGATGGTTCGCGTACCGGTTCCGGTCTGCGGACCACCATTTTGAGTAGCACTGGTATAAATGATATATTCTAAAAAGTGCCCCGAATAATAATAATTTATTTTTTATTTTTATCTAAGATGAATATAAATAATTAAGTGTATGAAGGCTAAATAGAGACAAATATGTGAAAGAAAGATTGTGATGTTTTGATCTTCCAAATTAGCGAAATCTTCAACGCTGGGTTAGATATAATTGCTTCAGCAGCAAAACAGATTTTCATAGATATTTACTAAAACTGTTGCCTCCACAATCTTGTCTGGGTTTAATTGTAAACATATACCCGGGTCTCTGAGATAATTTAATAATAATAATAATAATAATAATAATAATAATAATAATAATAATAATGATAAACAACGAACGCCAAGCAAAGTGTCATAGGTTAATGAACGCTATCACAATACTAACGAATGTCTTACGACACCAGTTATCACTTTTCCGGATGTGCCTCGGGTCATTTATCAGAAGCATTTATGAAAAGAATCCACAAATATTTTAATAATTACTATTTAATAATTAATAAATCAAATTTAACAACATTGATATTTCGACTGATCATATTTTTGCTGAAATGGCCGATGATGATCTGTTTTTGTTATTTACTGAGATTAACATAGTCTGGTACAAGGCCACGACTTGAAGAGATCAAATGAAGGATACAATCAGTGCAGTAGTAAAGACCTAGGAGAAAAACACATGAATCTTTATTTTGGACACATTTTTCCAGTCTTTTACAATCAGCTCAGTGTGTGTAAATCTACTATATTTCTCCATTGACTGCATAAAAAAAATTAGTTGTCATTCGATTGGTTTTGAACACCCACGTAGTTAGTTGGACTGTAAATGGTTTTATTTGCGCTTAAACCGATTACTAGTGTTCAATGATTACTGACTATATTACCAGTAAATTCAAGGCGCGAGAGCGTCAAATTAACTACCTTCTGTCCATAAGCAGGGAAGATAAATAAAATAAGTAAAAACCTTCGGGATCAAGTGACACCCAATCGGAAGGTGGGGAATTCCAGTCATGCGCTTATATACTCTGGCCGCATTTCGATAAGGCCAGTCACAACCCATCCGTCGAGATGTAGTGTGAAATAGTTACAAGAGAGTCACAGAAGCAGTAGTCATAAAGAGTCGCAGACGGAGTCAGTCATAGTTTGAGTAAGAAGAAGTAGAGACGGAGTTCTCGCTGGCCGGATGGTAGATCTAGTCCGTTAGTCTGTTATGATAGAAGTAGCAGCAAAGATGTCCCAAATATCCACTTCTACATCCGCAGATAGTACCAGGTGAATCCATAAATAAAATACCCTATTTATCGGAACCAACAGATGTCTTCCATTGCGATGTTTCACCATCAGTTTCCTTTGTTAACATGCAACCCATCTTTCCAGTTTTGTTCACACTGAGGCAAACGGAAATCGATCTTTAACGTAGAGCACTACTGTCGAGCAGTCGTTGAAAAATTACCTGGGTGACCCGGGTATTACAATTAAACCAGGACAATATTGTGAAGGCAATATCTATTTGAGTACCTGGATGGGTAAAATAATTAGGGAAGAGTGGTTTATCCAAAAATTTCATTCGGTCAGTCTTATCTTTGTTACTCATTGGCCCTTGTCTTTTAAACTGAAAAGAAATATTTGCAAAGTTACGAGTTTAATTTGACCATTAGAAATTCCAAACGATTTTGATTGTAACGTTTAATAATATGAAATAAAGAAATTGAATTATTTTGTTTAAACTTCGTTGTTTCAACCTGTGAACTTCAGCGTAGGCAGACGACAAGTCAGGGCGTTTACGCTCTTGATATGGACGAGTCTAATCTCGCAAAATCCAGTAGCACCAATGACGTATTTGAAATAACTTAATACTTACGAAGGGAAATATTGAAAGATATAATAAGCGCTTTAATGGAATTTCAATTAAAATCTGATTCTTGAACATCAATAAAGACATCCAATCGCAGATTATAATTAAAAAATTTAGGCCGAAGACTAAAAAAATCCACCACCTTATTACCCGACATTTAGTGTAAAGTTATGGTTTTAGTTATAGTTTAGTTGATGAGATAGACAAGCAAGATTAGGCTTAAAACTTCATGTTTCAACTATTTTTTGTCTTAGTATTCAAAGAATAATTTGGTACAATTTTTTAATCAAAGTTCAAAGTAACAGCGAAGAATAGAAGAAGCACACCAACCAAAGACTTTTCCTTGATGTGGGAGCGACTTTGATGTTCCTTTTAATTCTCGTCTGTTGTTCTCAAATTTCTGTTCCGCTGTTTTCTTTCTGGATTGAGGCTTCCTTGGTTTCTGTAGCAGCTGTTTGTCGACTCTGAAAATTAAATCCAAGCCTTAAATAACCTACAGGTAGGCTCCAAATACACTTCTCGGAAGTTGGAGGGAAACACTTTTATTGGTTTTCGTCGAAAAAAACAAACCCAGCTATTTTACCATAAATGAAAATGTGCTAAAAATATTTTCGAAAATCAAAATTTAAGCAAGGGCCCAACGCAGTATCTGATTTCTTTCTTAGATTACTTATACGCATTAGCTAAGCGTACCTAATCGTTAATCTGTCGTAAGTTCAATCCTTGGAATAGTGTTAAAATCATATACTCTGGTTCAGTGGAAGTGACATTGTATTAAATTACGAGATACAATTAACTGATATCTTGTGGAATGAGAACAATCAAGCCCTGTAGATTGAATAAAGTGCTCAGTTTGAAACTTCTACAAGTAAGAATATAATAATTGAAGTCTTGTGACTATAATGACGGAGATGAGTATAAAAACATTTTTTACTTTGTAGGTTTCTTTCAACGAGTTTCTTTTTATATATTATCTAAACTTAGGTTGGTAAGGCACAAAATTAGTTCGGGAAGAAAGGGAGACGTGCAAGATTGTTTCACTAATCTTGCAAATGGAGGCAGTTTGTTTACCGGCTTTGAGAATCAATATTTGAAATCTTAGTGCATAACCTGGCTTTAAACATTAGACTTCTTTTATCCATGGAACTCATTTATCGAAAGACAATTGAGATAAAAAGAGTGGAGTGTTTTTGAAAACAGAAGATTTATAAGCAATATGGTTCATTCACTCTATCATGATGAATTGAACTTTGTTTTTTAAATTAGATTTTTCTGAATGGAATAAGCCGTATTGAAACTTGGGGATAAGTCGTATCGAAACTTTGTTTATGGTGAGCAAATGTCGAAAAATTTAAATAAAAAAAAAATTACGAAGCATTAACTTTAAAAGAAAAATGACAATTTCATTGACGTCATAATGAGGTCAGTGAAGCTTCCATTTGAATTAATTATCACATGACAAAAGCGAAGTGACTTCTCACTCTCCTGAAACGTTAAATCACCAAATAACAGGTGCTTCGGAAATTAATTTTGGATGAACTTCCGGGATGAAGAGGAAATTTGATTAATTTCGGAATAACGAAGAGGAAGTTGTTCTCAACGTATCAAGAATTTAGTGGATAACTTATAATATATTCACAAGAACTTTCATATGTCCTTTCTAATTAGCAATCTTTCATTCATCTTTTGTATAAGTTTATCAGCAAGTTTTAAACTTACATCCTTGCTAATACGAATATATATATATATATATATATATATATATATATATATATATATATATATATATATATATATATCTTCCCCTTGGTTTTTCTTTCATTCTTTCTTTCTTTCTTTCTTTCTTACTTTTTTAATCTGTTTATATGCATTTCTCTTTCTTAATCTGTTTATATACACTTTTTTCTTTCTTTCTCTCTTTCTTTCATTCTTTCTTTTTATATATCATCCATCTGTCCACATCATTCTGGTTATATAGGTATCCATTCACTTTTATTAGTTTCCATATATTAGGTTGGAGCAAAAAATAATGTCGTTTTCTCACATATGTTACTATGTGATAAAACGACATTATTTTTGCACCAAACTAATATCACTTAAACTTTGTTTATATCTGTATAGCTAGCGAGATCTATCTATCTATCTATCTATCTATCTATCTATCTATCTATCTATCTATCTTATTCCTTTTTACTGATAAGAAACCGTATCTGTTTATAAGTTTTATTTTCAATTTTCCGATAAGATTTATTTTAATGCTACTTAAAAGGGGGCGAACAGTTCAAGCCTTTATGCCGACGTTTCGTGTTATGGTCGATCATCATCTGTGAAAGAAGATCATTGTTGTGAGATAATACCGTTGCCAGCGTACACGGATTATTTGTAATGAAAATGATAGCAACACAAAAATGGTTATGGTGTAGTCGTGTTCTAAAGAATGAGTCATTGGTCTCAAGTTGCAGATAACTTGGCATTTGTTTGCTATAGAATAGATAAAGTGGATTTTAAAATCATACATGCACGAGAAAAGAAAATACAGCTGATGTGTAATCTGCTTTGGTTATGTTGCAAAACGCTCACTTGATTTCAATATATAGTAAATACATCAGCAATTGAGTTCAATTCTAGGTTTGAATATGACTATCGAAAATTTATTTGCATATCTATCCACTGAGTGAAACTTCTTGATACAAAAAGTCTGTAATAAAGTATCCATGTTTTTTTTTAATGCAGATAGTTATTAAATATAAGTATGGCATAAGATTTTAAGTAGGGAGCGTAAAATGGGACCGAAAGAATTAAACAACCATAACAATATTCTACAATAAGTGCTTGCTAATCATAAGTTTAGGGTAGGTGTTTCTCCATATATCTAATAAATCTTTATGCTGAATTAATTCACACAAAAGGCGACCGTAGTGAGTTACCCAGCGTGTATATAGACCGCTACAGGTCACAAGACCTAAAATGGTAATTAGACATCAAACGGCAGTCGGCGACCAAAACTTTATACTAAAATTAATTTAGTCTGACACAAAGTTGTAAGAAAGAAACACACGGTAAAAATCGAACTCATTGCCCCAGCGAATCGTCTATCGAACTGAGTTCCTTAAATATTGCTCTACTGTAGGTGGCTTTCAATTTCTACAATATAACATTGTTTGTATATGTTCGACGCATTCGTCCATATGACCGTAAAGCTAAAAAATTAGAATATTATTGTTTGCGTTATTTACTTATTTGCTTTGTATGGCACAAGGTTATGAATTGCTTTAAATATTTGGTTTTCTTCAAGGGTCACCAATTTAAGTAATGATCAGATTGAACATTGCTCAACTCCGTTGATGAAACGTGAAATAGTGTTTTATTTTGGACATGTCTGTAAGTCCGAATTGATTTGGTTAATTTTGAAATTCACAGGGTCTATCAAAATACACACACACACAACCACACATATATATATATAGACCCAAGTTTAAGGTTGGTGTATACGGAATAAATTCCAATAACCAACAAATACTATTCATAAAAGAGTGCTCAATACAGAGAAGAGCAAATATAATTATTTATTCGAAAATTATAACATAAATATGTTATAAAATCACTACAAAAATAGCCATTTTGTTTCAACACCTCCGTGATGATGTTGAATGTAGAATAAAGGAATGTTTTACACAGATTAAAGATTAACGACAGGAATGTTTTTCACAAATAATACAGCTCAGTTTAATGGCATTTTACATAGAAGCAAAGAAGATAAATTTAGTATTCCAACTTAATTTCAATAAAAACAAAATAAATAGAATAACATATGTATTTTTTCTTTTTTCCTCAGTAATTTTATAATTTTAAACTTAATATAGATTAAATTTAAATTTTAAAATGGGTAATTTTTAATTTGTAATTTCAAATTTTATCGTGTAATTTAATATTTATTAGAATAAATTCTATTTTAGTCTAACCCCAATATTAAAGCATTAAATAATTATTATAAACTTAGTTCGTTGTCAAGTTTTTTGAATTCTCGTATACTTTTAAAACCCTTTATTCTACATTCAATACCATCACTTGATAAGACACCAGAGGTGTTGAAACAAAATGGCTATTTTTGTAGTGATTTTATAACATATTTATGTTGCAATTTTCGAATAAATAATAATATTTTTTTGTTGTTTCGACCTTTGGAAGTAAAGTCTGATGATCCGCAGTCCTTTAAAAGGGCTGTGGTGAAATAATTTATTACATGGAACCTTAAAGTGGTATGTTTTTATTTAAAATAATATATATATATATATATATATATATATATATATATCATCTAACCCGTACAAATTAATAGAGAATCTTAAAATATTTAAAAATTTATGAATTATTCTAATTAAAATTGAAAACAATTATTACAAAACATTCATCATTCATCGAAATTATTTTTTTAAGACAATACTGTTCATGATATGCCTTATTCAGAAAAGCAATTAAAAGATTTTTTTTAATTAAATAATATCTTATTGTTTTGCATTTTTTATTTTACGATTTAGTACATATTTTCGGAAACTGGCGTCCTGTTTTACTAAAAAAAACATATTTAGATATATTACACTGCTGTGAATATTTTTTGTTTTGATTTTTAAATAAGCATATTTTTATTATTTATTTCTACTTATTTTCTGGAATGAAAATGATAGACTTTTTATTCAGCTTTTGAGACTTATATAGATGTTTTCGAAGATAAATGGTTTTTGCGGGGAAAAAGGACGATGAAGTTTTCTGATTTATTCTAAAGATTAACGACAGGGATGTTTTTCACAAATAATACAGCTCCGTTTAATAGCATTTTACATAGAAGCAAAGAAGATAAATTTAGGCTTCAGTTTAGTTTTCAGTTGCCACAAAAAATAAAGCGATTGAAGCCGCGATTACTATCAACCATGATATAAATTCGATACTTCACTTCATAAGCAACATCAAAATATGAATCCGATGCATCTATTCACGATCAACATTATCAATCAAAATATGAATCCTATGCATCTATTCATAAGTAACATTATCAATCATGATATGAATACAATTTCGTAAAATACATCTATTGGATGCTTTGGTACACATTAGTGATGTTTCTAGCCGAGCTTTATTATGGATTTCGGGAATTTTCAACATCATACCTCCTCTCTGCAGTGACCCAGCCGATAATGATCGGCTATTGACTTGTGCACCATCCGTTAGTTACAATTTTCTCCATCTTCCCAATCAAACACTATGACTCCTCTTGGCAATTTATAGTCTAATCACGGATAACTTCCGGTTCACTAGCAATGTACGCTCTTCTACGTAAAAGGAAGCAAACGCATCCACGGTTGAAGTGCTCGGCTTGAATAAATAATCATGTCTGGACGAAGCTTAGTTTGTATTATTTTCACTGGAAATTTTAGCTGCCTGCCTTATCATTTGCCAGTTCGGAGCAAAACTGAGGAGGGTTATTTTCTTCTTCTGTAATGTATTTACCTTTTCACCTGGCTCTAACAAAATTCATCAGCTTCTGAGACTATTGTTGCAATGGCTCCTAAAACTTTATCATGGCGTCACCGGTACTGCCCCTCGCTTAGGGACAAACGCTCAGTATGTGTTGAAGGGATCCTTTCTTGTGGCACAACGGACAAAGTAGACATTCACTCTTTCTGCACGTGTGAAGGTTTACCCGGCTTGGTAATATATCATACACTGGCTGCACAAGGAAGCTTGTATTACTGGGATTAGTATACCAGTATATAAATCTTCCTTTTTTTTCTAGCTTTCCCCATTTTGTCCAGCCCTCCACCCCCGTTGACCAAAGACCACCATTTTACTGGTTCTAATTTCTTCCACACCTGCTCTCACTTCATATTGAAAACAGTATTTTCCATCTTTCCTTTTTTTTCTCTCCTTCGTAGATTAAAACAGTAACTTAGGCATGATCTGCTGACTATCACTATTCCTACTTATCGCTTTCTGTTTTAATCTATATCGATTCACAAGTAACATTATCATTCAGAATATGAATTCGATCCATCTACAGAGAGTGAGATGGATAAACTGTCAGGTAAATCACGCAAAAATGAAAATAACACTGACATCTCATTTTAACAGATATGCTAGGTTATTCAAAAAGAATGAACTGATTTCATTACGCAATATTTTAATAAGGAAAAGCAATAGAAAACTCCAGCTAAGTCACAAGTTCCTATTCACAATCAACTTTTATTTCCTGTCTTACAAGTGTTCAATATGGCCATCACCTGCAGCACGGACAACATCAATGCCATAAGAGGATTCTTCCCAGATGCGTGTCAGGATATCAGGATCCATTGAATTGATTGTTATTGTTATTCGATGTTTAAGGTGATCAAGGTTAGTGGGTAGTGGTGGAACCTAAAGTGATCTTTTACGTATCCTCCCCCACAAGTCTGTATTTGTTTATCATCATCAGGTGGAAAGAACTGTTCAAAATTTAAAAAACAAAACTTTAGAATTTTCTCAGTAGTATAGAAACCCATATGAATCAGGTTGGACATACACTTGCTCACTCCGTCTGTAATGCCTAGTTGTATATAATGGGAATTTTTGTTGAAATCAGTTAAGGAACCTACAAATACTTACTTGAACAATATTCTTTTGAATTGGTTTTAGTTTTATGTAATGGAAATGAATGGTTTAGGTTTTTTTTCTCTAACAAAGTGGGACAAAATTTACTAAAGTTTTTATTTTGATTTAGTTTCTTCTCTCAGCAGATATTGAAGAATTTATTAAAATTATATATAAAAAAATAAAGCATGTTAATTTTAGAATGTTCAGCAATCTTCATGTTAAAGTAAAAATGCCTTTGTACTGGTTTATTTAAAAAGAATGAACTGATTTCATTACGCAATATTTTAATTAGGAAAAGCAATAGAAAATTCAAGCCAAGTCAAAAGTATTCTACTCACAATCAACTTTTATTTCCTGTTTTACAAGTGTTCAATGTGGCCACCACCTGCTGCACGGGCAACATCAATGCGATAAGAGAATTTCTCCCAAACGCATATCAGCATATCACGATCCACTAAGTTTATCGCTGTTGTTATTCGATTTTTAAGTTCATGAAGGTTAGTGGGTAGCGGTGGAATATAATCATCATCAGGTTGATAGAATTTCTTAATATTGGCTTTATTTCAATCAGTGCATTTATTTCAATTTTGGGGAACATTTTTTTTGTTTCCTAAAACATTTGAGAACATTTTGAAACAACGACTTTTCTGGGTGTTTTGGCGACTTATAGGACACCGAAATGTCATTTTTTTATTTTTTTTATTTTTTTCCTGATATTTTAGAAACTAAAACCAAATTTGATTGCTATTTCTCGAGCGGTTTGATGCGAAAACCCTTCCACTAATATTTTCAATTAACAATTAGCTGTGGCGATAGAGGACCTTGTGGCATCTTCATATTTGAAACTAAAATTCCATTTCGGAATTTCAAAACGCAACACCATATTGAAAAGTTCTGACTAAGGAACTTCAGTCGTTTCTGGATTTAAATTTTCTAAATAAAAAAATATGAAATCTCTGAAAGTGCTGAGTAAATATTAAACAACAAGAATAAAATGTAGTTAATAAAAAGCGCCGAATATACGTTATAAATATATAGCGTAAATTATAAATTACAAATTATAAAGTTGTTTTCATCGCTTTTTGTTACAGATGTATATAATAGATACAACGTTTCGGCCGTTTGCCGACTAACCATCTTCAGGTGTCAACTTACGTTGGTATTTTATATTAGTAAATTCTTGTATTCCTCTTCGCCCCGGGATATCATTCATTTCTCTTCTGAAAATAACACAAGAATCAGCACAATATCAGTCAAAACACAATCCTGAATATTGTCCGACGGTACACAGCCGAAACGTTGTGTTTTTAAATATATAACTACCAAGATTACAAAAAAAAAAAAAAAAAAAACGAAACTCGAATAAATCAATATATAATGATAATTCCCAATCTAGGAAAATTAATAAAAATGTTTCTTATGAAAATCCTTAAATGTTAAAAGTGGTTAGAGCCGAAGAATAAACGGCCGACGTGTTGTGCGTGTGAATTGATAATAATAATAAGGCAACAACATTGAAAGTTAGTGATGCTAGAAATGGAAGAAGAATGTAGGCCATAATTCCCTAGAATTCCAAGCAAGAAGAGATACGATCTTGACATACTTTGCATACCAAAGGACGCGCTCTCTGTGTTGTACTTTCTCACATAACTATATTTCCGGTCGACCATTTTTTAAAACTCATTCTTTACTTCACTCTCCCTTTCAACACAAAGGAAAGTATTAAGAATTTTGGGTCCCAAAATTTGCCCTTCCTTCGAAATGTCAATAGAAAACAGATGGAGCAATACAATGAGGAACAGAAATAAACAGGAGACAGGAAAATGATTTCCTCCTCCACCCTCCCACGCAGTCGCTTTCCTTCTATCTTCATATGACTTACACATGACTACCGATATTTCTATTTCTATCATTATTTACAGGATTCAAATTTGATTTCCTGTCCCTAGAAGACGTTAAGTCCCAGGTTGAATCCTAAAAGAGCGGAAAATACCAATATTTATGTTCACCTATCATTTTTATTAATTTTTTTCCAATAAAAAATTGGCCGGCCATATCGAAAAATGAAATAATGTTCTCTCTCTTGCGCACACTCAACAAACATATTCGCACACAAACACTACAAGTGGATGCATAATCATCCAATAGATCATGAAATAAATCCTAAAAGAGATATTTCAATATTCCTCTATTATCATTATTTACATTCGGACTATTGTCTTCCTCATTGTTGTTGTTAGCACAAAGTTTCGGCCTTTATGCTCTTGAGACTTCTTTAAGTGTGTGTCGAGCTGGATAACCTTCAGTAAATTTTGAACTGAACCCTGAAAGAGGTTAAGTTTTTGTTCTCTGACAGAATGAGGCACAGTATAGCCTCAAACAAGTTTGATTCTCATGGTACTGGCGACATTGTAATAAGAGTAAATCTTCTCTCAGAATGTTTTGCTCATAAATTCTTTTGTAGTTGTATTCTTGACTCATCTGAGGGTATCCTTGCCTGACTTTCCACTTAGATCTGAGTCTCAACTGTGTTATATGCATTTAATTCCATCCATGGTTTCTGCTATAATTTCGAAACTGGATCCCCATAAATCCTTGATGGTATCCTTGCTATAGTCCTTACTTAATGTATTCCTGACTTGGCTCCTGTTCTCTCTAAACTCTACAATAAATGCCTTTCTGCTTTTTGCTTTCCTGCTTGTTGGAAATCCTTTTCTGTAGTTTCAGTCTCAGGCGAACCGTTAGGTCCTTCAAACTATCGGCCTATTAACCTTTGACCTCGTTTTGACAGAGACTCTAATCAACTCCGAATTGATTAAGCATATCACCTCGCAGGCTCTTCTTTCAGACAGGCAATTTGGCTTTCGCCTTTCTAGGTCAACTGCTGATGGGTTATTCCTGAAAGAGTCTGTTAAACTTTAGATAAGAATGGTGAAGCTCGAACTGTTGCTTTGAATATCTCGTAAGTGTTTGACATTCTCGTCGTCTTCACAAGTTATGGTATTGCTGAGTGAATTGTTGATTCGATTCAATATTATCAAATCGCGAAATGAAAGTTGTCTTGAACCGCTATTCTTCCTAAATCTTTTTGTCTTAATGCGGCTGTCCTTCTTGAACCGACGTTGATCCTAATTTTGATCAACGGCCTTCCCGATGCCACAAGTTGTCAAGTCGCTATCTGTGCTGATGACGCAACTATTTAATCCTGTATTAATGGTCAATCTGATCAAGTTGGATGATGTTAAATTGGCAGGCGATCTAAAAAAATGACCTATTACTCGAGCAAGAAATCTCTTGTTAATTTTAACGCCTCCAAAATGAAACAGCCCTCCTTTAATCGTTTTAAAGAAGATTTTTTGTCTTCATCAGCATGGCTGATACTAACCTCCAGGTGAGTGATTCATTTCCACTTCTCGAGCTAACGTTTTCTACTGATATGAAATGGAGAGATTATATTGAATCAGTTGCTAAGTCTGCTACGAGGAAATTTGGTTCGCTGTGCCGTGTTTTCTCAACAGAATCTGTTTTACACATTAATAAGTTTACCATTTATTAAAAAGCATAATATGCACATCTCATAACAATCTCGCCAGAAAAAATGGCTACTATATCGATTAACATTCGAGAGCCAAACACGAATGAAGGAAAACGATATAGTGGTTGTTTAACTTAAAGGAATAGTTAGTCGGCTCGTTATGGCCTTGTGACAGGCAAAGACAAGACAAATAATTATTCACAAATAAACGAAGACTGCTTTTTTTATTTACTATTATTCGTAATTGCAGATTCTAGGCCAGTTCAGATATTAAGTCACATGAAAGGAAGGAGACTGTATTACGTCAAATGACGAAAGCGTAGCATCTTCCTGCCTTGAAAATCAGCATGTGAAATCTTGATTTTTACCGGGACCCGAACACTGACTACTGACACAAGCGGGAAATATAAAAAATTTTTTGTCCGCAAGATAATCCGAAATCGACCAATCTACTGGGAAATTTGATACAGCAACGGGTTTCAAATGTGAAGATATGAACATGAAAAAATGAATTGCTCCAGTTTTCTAAGTGTGTGTGAGGTGGGGGTGCTGTCTTGGAATACAATATCCAGGGTCCTAGGCTTTAACAGGGTTCAGCCATGCTTATCTCAGCTAGATTAACTTCATTTTTATATCACTTTCTTATTTCTGTCTCGTAATTTATTTTCTCCTTATTTTTCTTTGTTTTACGTTCACTTTCTTTTATTTCATCCATATGCAGGATGCGGCACAAATACCCCCCTCCACAGATACCTCCCCGCAGCATCCTATATTTTATTCTAACTCACTATCAATCCTTTTCCCTTTTTTTCGCTTTACAAACTCCGCCTTCCTATAATTTCCTGTACCTCACTCTCATACTTCCATCTTTCCCTCCTATTTCTCTTCTCCTCTCCTATTTTTCTTTCTCCTATTCTTTCTTTCTTCTTTCTCTTCCTTCAGCCATACAAACTCTTCTCTTTAAGAAACCCATATTCTTCTATTCTTTCTTGTATTTTTTTCTTCCTGCCGATCACTCACTCTCTCTCTCTCTCTCTCTCTCTCTCTCTCTATTTTTACTTCCTTGCTTTTGTCTTCCTTCTTTTCTTTCTTTCTCTGACAGCCGATCCCCTGATGGACCCACCCATGTTCGTTTACTCCGCATCATCCGCTAATTTGTCAATTATTAAACCCAAGCTGAAGAGGCCACACATCTAGAAGCACTGAAATGGTTACATTCATGAGTGGGCGGCACATGAGCACGCCAGGCTTTATCTATGCCATAAATTACTGTCAATTGTCTGCCAGGAATACGTCTGTTTCCGGCAGAATGAAGTGACTTCCTTTCGTACGAAATCCCCACTCTTCTGACAAAAGGAAGCATTCAGCCAACTCACACATTTCATGATTTGAAATATTCTACCTAAATGAGAACAAAAATGGCCGTCTTTGTTTGGGTGTTGATCTATCGGTATGCGTGCATTCATTAACATTCATCTTTCGCAACGTCCACATTTCAGAGGATTCTGAACTCAGTAATATCTTGATTCCTGAATAAAGACTTTTCATATAGCAGAGGTTATCTCTCAGACAACTGAATTTCACCATTATTCTTCTTTGAACACACATTTTGTCCTGTTATTTCTTGTAGTTTTTATGCGTACTTGTCTTTCTATGAAAGCTCATTCTCTATATTTATGTACACTTTTCGTTGAGATATTCCTTTTTTGCCTCGCAGCATTCGTTTCTAATTTCTGCGTTTATTGTTCTCTTAACTGTAACATTCTCTGTTTACTGCCGCTTTTTCATAATCTCGAGAATGTCATGTCATCTATTCTTTTTCCCTTGTCTTGTTTTCCTTAGGTTTGTTTTGTTTTACGGCATATCAACCTCAATGGGTTATTTAATGCCGACAAGTTTTTTTTATTGATGGTAATATTTTTTCAAAAATGTATTGGTGATAATATTTTTTCTCTTCAAAAATGTATTGTTGGTATTAAAACCTATTTTTACACTTTCCTAATGTTTTGACCCCAGTTTGGGGATTTAACAGATGCTACCACCCCGGCTCAGGGTGGACACCAGCAATTAAGAGGTGGCTCAACTATCTTCAAAACTTCCTGATCAGAGACCTTCCTCTTTGACGTAGTTTATCGTCTTACCCGGGACGCCGGATGTAGTTAATTGTCTTACCTTGGATGCATTTTCCTTCGGGTGATCTCATTCGCTGATTTCGCTAGAGCTTCACTTTGTATATTTTACTTGAAATTTCCAGTCTCACTCAAGTTATTATATTTGATTTTAACTCTATCAGCATACATCTCTTTGCAACTTTGCTCATTTGGGAGTCTATCGTATTGTAGTCTAAGCGTTACTATTGTTTTCTTTAATTTCCAGAATTTTAAACTGTGTGTCGATATGACTGAAAAGATGGTCACTCCTGCAGCCGGCAGTTGGATAGGATCTACCGTGTAAAATTGTATTCCTGAATATTCTATTATTATCTAGTCAATCTGATTCTTCGTATCTCTTGTAGGGCTTCTCAATGGACCATAAGCGCATTCGGTGTATGGTGTTTCTTGAAACCAGTGGCGTGTCAAATCATTGAATGCTTTCATTGACGACAACGTGAAATGTTTTTCATATATAACTTGATATTTTTAAATTTTAACTAGTCTGAATTTTATGGCGAGTGGCAGATTATTCCTGCCACAAATCTACCGAATTTAGGTGCAATTACAATTCATTTATCGCGTAAAAATGTTTTAATATGTTAACTTAAATATAACACAGAAAACAATCGCTTTTTGAAACCTAGGGAACTTTTTCGTAATAACTTTAAAAATATGTTTCTTGATTTATACTGCTTGAGACAAAAGAGATGTTGTTCTGTAAAGGGATTTTGGGAATACTATAGAAGCAACATGTGAGCAACATGGAAGTTTTCAGGGAAATGCGAATAAAAAGAACATCAGAAATCAGAAAGAGACAGTTGGCATTTCTGGAACACATAATAAGGAAAAAGATTTGGAGAATTTACTGTTAACCATGTTCACCATAGTCTATGAATATAGAATACAGCACAGTACGTAATCTGTTCAATGAAACAACGTTAAAAATTAACACTCACCAGCAGCGGTTCCGTAATTCTTCAGTCTTCGATATCAAAGGCTGACAATGCATATTCGGAAAAAACATGGCCGCCTTTATACACGTCGCATTGAATATTTTGAGCATTCTGATTGGTTAACCCTTCTAATGGTGAACTATAAAATGAGAAAATTTTGCCTGGCTCACTAGTACTACCCAAAAATTCCAACATTTATCACTCACAGGATATATTGAAGGCAAAAGAGAGGGAACAGTGAGTAAACTATTTATTGAGCTTGTGTCAATGGATAGTAGAACAAGGTCTGTAGGCTGACAAACGTTACTTATCGCTACAAAGGTTAGGAAGTTGTGGAGGGCCATGATCATCTAAGTCCTTAAGAGACACGGTACTTTTTCCATTTCCAGTAGCTCCGTCTTAGTGGCATTATCGTCTTGCTTGGGATGAAATGATACCAATATACTCGCGTGACATCTGGCTCGATAAGTTACATCACATGTGCGATATGGTGAGATGTGTTGACAAAAACAGCGTCCAGTCTTTCAAGTGGGACCCAGTTCGAATTTCTTTCAAGTCGAGTACCCAGATGTCACTCCAAAATCGCCTTTGCTGCTTTTAAACTGAAAAAGTAAACCCTAAAGTTATGCACAGTGCGTCAACCCTTAGGGGGACAGCTTTTCCCAGCTTTCTGACGTGTGATTTGTTGATTGTTTTCTGGTCTATTCTGAATATAAAATACCCATATGTATAAAAGACTTAAAAAAAATATTCCCCACCGAAATGAGGGATAATCTTGTATCCCTTCAAATACGCTAAGTCAATGAAAAATATTATTTGTAACGAATGTAGTTGTGCATTTTCAACCGTCTCCAGTGGTTGATATACAATCTTAGAATGTCGTTTTTCAAAGCAATCAAGCTATTCTTATATGTAAGATTAACGCAACACAATGTATCATGTTGTACTAAGCTACATTAGTTAGGCTTCCAGTCAAGATTGAATTCAGTTGAGAAGTTATTCTCGTTTTATGTAGCGTGGCACTTCGGGACGTGGACGATATTTAAAAAAATTACGCGATAAACAAATTGTTATTGCACCTAAATTCAGTAGAGGTGGAAGAGAATAAGAAAACATTAGTGAAGAGAAAAGACAATAAACGAACGGTGTTCAGGAAGACAGAAGATGGCCATTAACATTGCATTTAAAGATTGTAGGCGGAAGGGAAGCAAGAAACCGGAAGTGAGCTTCACAGGTGAGAAGTGCGAGAAAAAGAAACTATTAGCTTATCTAGCTATTTCAACAATGAAGTGACGAGGCCTAATAGCCAATCCAGTCGTACGCTTAAATTTACGCGGTTGAGGTAGCGAGGAAGAGTGCTCATTAGAACAGCTGCCATGAAAATATTTATAGAAAAGTTATAGGGTAGCCACATCACAGCGGTGTAAAAGTGACTTAAGTCGAGATGCCAGGTCAGGACTAATAACATTACAGACCCTTCTTTGGATTGTGTCAATCTCATGATATATAGCCGGTGCGCCAAACCAGATATGATAGTAATAGTCAATGCATAGACGAATGGTAGATTTATAAATGTGCAAGATGATTTGGGATATTTGTAACTCAGCGTCGCTTTGTCGGCACGCTGCCATCTCAGCTAATAATAATAATAATAATAATTTCCAAGAGAATACAAATACCTCAACTTAGATATTTAAAATCATTTTCGTGATGGAGGGGGTATCCCTGAGGTTTTATATGATCAGATATAGAAATGAATACGTGTCGCAGACTAATTTACTAGTGGGTTCAGTTTGATCTTTTCTGGGTGCCTCATTGCCTTGTGTCAAACTAAGCTTAGTTTATTCCAGCATTAGAATGGATTAAACAGAGCCAAACAAGTACAAATGAAGTTAGTCAAGGTCGAAATGCCCTCCACCACCTACAACGTTTACAGAGGCATGAGATTAACAAATTGAACTGGCTTCGAGGACGAGAATTCGATCGAAGATGGCGTTGGCAGTCGATTTGGATGGATGAAAAGGAATGTCAAGGGTTTATTTTACGCCATCGAGTGGAACTTCCAAAGAGACTGGAAAAAATGATTCGCTTTTTTAAGCTGAGAGATGCGTTTGAAAAGTTTATTGTGGTTTTTATATGTACAAATTAAAACATTTTTCTGTAGTTTTCAACACTATAATGATTAACTAACAAATGTGCATTAAAAACAACCACTTAGAGCACACACAAACACATGCGTGTACACACACACGTACATTAGATTAATGCAAAGGTTTTCAGTCTTTATTATACAGGAACTTACATTTTATTCAGATAAAATTTTAGCATCATTATTCAAGCATTAAAGTATTTTTCTGGCTTTTTCTGACGTTAAATTACCCGCTGGTTAGATTTTGAATTCAATCCCATTATCAAATTTTCAAGTATTGTGCCGTCACACGTCAGTTTGGTGGTGTGGTGGCATTTTTTCTAGTGTCGTGCGAAAATTCTTCATAGAAAACCACCAAAGAAACACAATGCTGACCAAAAGACGTGACCCTCTCAAACCACAAATCTTTTGATAATGAAAGCCAAAAAAACGCACAGAAGACATTCGACAATTTATACCCAAATTTTCCCCGGAAACCAGAGAAATGATCCAAGCCGGAAAAATTAATCTACCGAGGACAATATTGCTTTAGTTTTTTTTTTCAAAGTACTTCCCAGTGAACCTCACACATTTATCGTAGCGTCCTTTCCACATTTTAAAATAGTTTATAAAGTCCCTTTTCGGGATTACCATCATCTACCTTGACCCCCACCCCAACGGGGAATTTATATTTAGGAAAAGTGAAAGGTCGCAGGAAACTTAGACTATAATCAGGAACTGATAGAATTGGGTGCCGTGATGCTTTGCCAAATATTCCTGCATAATAACATGAAGAAATGGCAGTGAAGATATTAAAAACAAATCTCTATACTTTCTGGACATTGCATTGAAACTTCAGATCTTCGAATTCTTTCATTACCCATCTCAAAATTCATTTGATTGTGCCTTGAATGCGTTCATCATTTTCGGGTGTACTACTTGTTGAAAACCTTTGAGAAAGTGTATCACTTTCAACGGACGAATTTTGAAGCGCCGATAACATTTTTTTTCTGTTTCCTTCATAGAATCCTTACCAAAAACCTTTCTTAATGATTCGAACAGTTTCCATGTTTCAAGCAAAATGCGACGTATATTTGCTGTGAACGTGACCGTCACACAGTACGTCTCTCTGCCAACCGAGTAACGTCATGGAAGAGCAGTTACTCATGCATGCGCAGTAAGGACTCTTTTGGTTGCCAGATTACATACATCAAAGCCGAACAATCGGTTCCAGATATTCCAATATGCTGAATATATTTATGTGTGTGTGTGTCTATCTCTTCATTTATATCTCTCATTCTGTTCCAATGTTTTTGGTGAACTCCACCAAGTATAAATGATCAATATATATCAATGTATTCGTTAAATATTAACGAATGATATTTTCATGGTTTGTTTTCAAGTGGCTGGTTGCTGTAGAAAATCGGAAAGAGAATTCAAATTTCAAATCAAAGAAAATGATTTTTCTTTTAAGCGGTTAGTGAATGATTATGAAATTTAATCAATTTCCAAGGCAAAATTTTTTCTAGACGGGGGAGGAGATATTTCCGTCCTGCATTGTTTGTTATTCCCATCGCCTCACAATTCCTGTAATTCATCACGGTCGTAAGGCCACTACATGTACTGCATCCATAGCAGCAGTGGTGTGATTTGGGTAAGATAGCCTGACGGAGCCCATCCCTCTTCAGACGGGTTTTGAATTCAGAGTTTTTTTCTCCAAGACTGGTGGCCACATCAAGGAAAGAGATCTCAGTCTGCTCTGCTATTTAACCCATAGCAAGAGGAAAACTATTCGATGCTTTTTACAAGGGCATTTTCTCGTAGTGAGTGAAACGAAATCGAGCGGGAACAGAACTCATCTCGCTGAACTTTTCGCGCCAATTTTTGATTATTCTCGTTACTAATGAAATAAAACAATGCAAAAACTTTCTTTAGGGAGACTTTTTTTTCTCTCTAATGGTAAATTTTGACGATAATCTGGCGATAATCCGACATTTCACGATATCTCATCCATTTATGGCCGCTTTTTTTATCATTTTTCTAGCACTTTCCGCTTGTTTGGTGTCGGCTTCTGTCGTAGATAAATATCCGCATTGTAAATCGATCAAATTTAAGTGCATCATGTTCGTTTTCTTCTCTCTCGCTTCTTATTATTGAATCTTATGGTAGCAATTCTTTCTTTTCAAATGCCGGGATGGTGTGGTTCATTACCACAATCAAAACGGCTAATATATATGAAGAGCCGGTGAAAATTTCTTGGTTCAACCAACTTCCCAAAATTTAGCCAACTTAGCAGATCGATAATTTTTCAGCACACCGTCATATATATTAAAACGAGTAGTGAACCAATCACTTTAGTGTCCGTCGAGATTAATATTCGCGTTTAGGTTGTCAAATTAAGCGGAAGAGGACAGGGGAGGTGGCGTTAATGGAAAACGTGATTTACCATCGATAGCTTGTCTGTGTGCTTCTTATGGTTAGCCAAACATTTGGATTTCTAGTGTTAAAAATTTGTGTTTAAGGCTAACCTAAACGGGCTAATGACTTCCGAGGTCACTAATAATAACCCTTTCAAATTATGACAGTTCTCTAGGCTCGGAGTAAGAGGCATTGTGAAATCACTGTGTGATTTTCTTGTATTTTTTTGTAAAAACTGATTAATTGCCAATGAGCAATTGATTGAACTTTGTCAAAGCTGACAATGGAAGTAACAGCATTTTGTTGCTAATGCCTGGAAAGATGCGGTAGTTATGGAGAAGTAGTTTGCAAAAGTGCTCACTCACTTCTTCCCTTGTTATATTAGTCATCGTGACATTTGAATGGCAAGACATTCTGTCAATATATCTGGCGGCGAAACAGCATGCAAATGGAACTGTTCATGCCTTTCTACAAAGTATGAATAAACTTTTGGAGTATTATGTTTTAAATGAAATGTCATATCTGAGTCAAATTATGGAGTCTCTTTACATGTGTCCTTAAATGACTCTTCTGTCAAAGGTCATTTGGTTCACATTATGATTCAGTGGATTTAGAATTGAAATCGCAAGTGACGTCATTATTTTACAACGCCTTTTGTGCCAACGACCAAATAACTCATTGGAATCTATTTCTCTTCCACCTCAACTGGTGTTTCGCAATCTTATTAAATTTCAAGCCTGAGATCTGGGTTCGTACATTTCGATAAAATCATTGACACATGTGACTCTGTTGACGCCGAAGCTTGTCCAATGCATGTCGGCTTATCTCAAATTTCTCGGAGTTTCTTGAAGCATTATTTCTCACAAAAGACCGTGAGAAAGAATATTTGCAAAACACAATGTTGTTTTACTTACGACTGGTAATTTAGAACATTTCGTAGATTAAACTTTGCGATAAGGTCTCGGGATAATGGCGTTGCTATTGATGGACAGTGTAGATATTGTTTCTACAAGTACGTTTCCATTCATCAATTCTATTGGTAACTGTAAAGAACTCTGTTCATGACATTGGTGGCGACACATTATTTGTTCGGTATTCTTTACTGAATAGTAAAATAAAAAAAGAGCTTACTTATTAGGGTGAAATAATGTTTTGTTTGTTCCTTATGGATTATTCTGTTCTCTGACAGATCTTGATTTTAATCTATTTAAGTCTCGCCACCTTCTCCACTGAAAAAGCCTGGTGGAGGAATCGGTTTATTCGCCGATGACTCGACCAAACGGCACGTAGTAATAGGTTACATGGTACCCGTAGCACTCGTAGAGTGAACTAACTGGATGATGATGATGAATTATTACGAATATACAGTATAGCTCCCCAAATAGGTTTACACGTTGTATGCTTACTTTTCATTTTACATCTATGCTGTTAAGATATGAAGCAAGGTTAATATTATTTTGATTTGTTAAATAAATGCATGAAACAATTATTATCGTATATACTCGTGTAACAGGCGATCCTGTGTATCGTGCGACCTCCCAAATTTTCACTGCTAAACAATTATTTCATCATGTATCTCGTGTAACATGCGAGATCCTTCTTGGAGAGACCAAATTACAATAGACTAACTTCTTTCCCTCTATCTCCTTATAACATCTTCTAGTTAAATAAGTTCAAAAAGTAAAAGAGAATGATAAAAGTATCGCTAGTAACGCTATAGTCGTTACGTAAACATGTACAGCTATAAACTCCCAAATGAGAAACAGCAAAACATGGAAAAGACGCATATTCACTGTTTGTATTTTATAATAAGATACTAATATGTGCATTATAATTGGATACAGTTAAGGAAAACATCAATTTTTTCAAAATCATGTTTATTTTAAATACAACTGTACTTTTTGACTACAGTAAATGGATATATAGTTTGGTCAACAGTGTAGCCAGGGCCAGCAGTACATACGGTAATTTTATATCTGGTGTGTATGATGCAACCCCCTTAAAATTAGATTCAAAATTAGGTCTTCAAACGTCGCATGATACGCGAGTATATACAGTAATTAAAGAGGCAAATTTTCAATTTCTTATGCTTGTCTCATTTTTGTAGCCAATACCTAAAAAAATAAATAAATAAAAATAGAGGTTTTTCATAAAAAAAACGAAAAAAAAAAAAATCCTTGTTGACATCGATTTCCTGAAAAACAATTGTCTTTCAGAAAATCAAAGAAGGTCTTAAACGTATTGATATCTTAATGGTGTTGATATCAAAAGGTTTGTCAGAAAATGCTTTATTACACTCCTATACTCGCCTTTTCATTCAGTCAGCACTCAAAAAAAAAAAAAAAAAAATTATTCGCTACCAAATAATGAAGAAACCAGTTCATCAATAAATCACGTTTTAAAATTATAAATAGTCATTTCAACTAAACCGTATAGTTTTCGTCCGTATAAAGAGATTCCGTCGTTTTAGGAGTTTGTCATCATGTCGTGGTTAAAGATATTTGGCTTGACAAAATTTATTTCTTTAATCGAAAGCAGATGACCCAATATTGTGACCACATTCCATTTTAAATTTGGTATATACTGAAATCCGAAGGCGTATTGGAATAGAAAAAAGAAGCCTTTCAAAAGCTAAGCAAAGTATTAAGAAACAGAAATATTTCGTTGGAAAAAAATAGTATTGAACTGTAATATCATTCCTCTTGTATACCAGTGGATGCTGGACAATCTCCTGAAAGACGAAGTAGAAACTTGAAGCAACAGAAATGTAGTTTTCAGAAGGATGCTAAAAATGCCATAGACCGAATATGTGAGCAGCAATGAAGTTTTAGGGAAAATGGAAACAAAGAGGACATTTATACCCAAAATTAGGACGAGAGAGTTACATTTTCTAGAGCACATAATGAGGAAAGAGAGCTTGGAAAATTTGATACTCACAGGACAGATTGAAGGCAAAAGGGACAGAGGAAAACATAACCAACCTAGAGAGCTTGAGTAAAGGGATGACAGAACAGGGTTTAGGAGAGATAACAAAAAGACAAAAAATATTAAGAGCTACAAAGGACAGGAAATAGTGGAGAGCCATGATCACCACCGTCCTTTAAAAAATAAACGCAGTACTAGATTGGCGGCAAAACTTCATTCATCAATTTATAGTAGAATTGGCTAGATATAACCGTAAGTTCTATGTTAACTGTTTCTTATCTCGCACTTCTCGCTTGCGGAACGCTCTTCCAGCTCCATGCTTTCCGGCTAACTTTGATTTTCAAAAATTAAAATGCAATGTCAATCGTTATCTACTGTCTCTCTGATTACTCTTCTGTTATTCCCGCTCGTCCATAATGTTCGCTGATCTCTTATTCTTTCACATTCAGTAATCCCTTGTACTTTAGTGGCTTTATTGCCTTGCTTAGAGTAAATTTGATTTAAAAAAGAAGATATGCTTAACTGAATACACATTTTTAGGTCTTAGAGCATGTGCCACTTTAAAAATTGTCAAGGCACAATCTTTGTCTTCCAGTGTTTTCACAACTCTAGGCCTTGAGCTGGAGAAGCTAAATTAATTAGTAATAACGCCTGTCACCCTTCCCAGTTGAGAGACTGGCGCAACATAATCGTACTACACCAATTCCACTCTCCTACACATTTGATCCTGTGTTATATTAACGTAGGCTTGTTAACTCTCAAATATTCCCGTGGCTTATTTTGAATGAGGAAATAAATTCTTGTAGAATATTCATCTTCACAACTGTAGACTATCACAGTTGGACACGTGTTCGAATGAGAATAGAGCATGTAATCAGGTCACATGATCTATGTATACGTATTTTATTACACTGCTGATAGTTCATAAACCTGTTTATTACAGAAACTGTGAAGTAAAAGAAAAAAAAAAATTCTGTTAAGTAAAATAATAAGTAAGAATCTTCAACAGATCGACTTCCTGAAATATGTTTACTAATCGTAGCTTAGGATGGCACAAAATAAAGAAAACAGAGAAAGAATACTGTATTCAGCTACTCTTCTAAGTGGTTAGGTACTTTTTGTCTGTAAACTCAGCATTTAAAATCTTGGATTTTATCTGGGCTCCAGCTCTGACTTTTAGCACTTAGGGGATATATAACAATGTGTGTATAGAATAAAGGAGAATAATTTAAGGTTTACGATTAAGAAGAAAAAATCCTAGGTAATAAACAGCCACACAGGTTGTTGGAAATATATCGTATTTCTGAAATACGAGATATCAGTTGACGGCCACAAGTCCCGCAAGAAAAAAAGGAAAAGAAGCAGGAGGTAGCGGGGTCTTTTCATTGGTCTGTGAATTGACCTATCAGCAATAAGCGAGAAGGCGATATTTCTTGGTAGCAAAAAGAAGCTCCTGTACCCTCTCCATCACTGAAAAGTACTCGGCAACATTTCTCTGATGGAAACAATAAATTTGATCGATGCAGACCCCATTGCGATGTGCCATTTATTACCACATTTAAAGCCACAAGAAAGCCTAGCTTTTGATTTTCAGTGAGAAATCGAGACAGTGCGATTCTGGAGTATTGGTTTGAGGACAGCCGATGAGACCCATGCGAAGCAACAACCTTAGTGCATTGGACGCCAGTTCGATCCAAAGAGAATGTCGGAAGAATACAACAGAAGCATTCAACTATTCAAGCCAGAAGACAGACCTCTGAGTTTATATATTCCACAAAATAAATGTTGTAATCACTTATGAATCCTTTTAATCTGTTGGAGTAAAATAACAAAAATTAATCATATCGTTAAAAATATAACGTTGCAAATATTGTTCCATGACCTCAAATGAAAACGTAGGCGCATAGTGTAGAGTAATAACTAGCAATCTAGTTTGGCAAAATATTTGCCCATGCAATTGCTTACATCGTCATCATTATGTTCAAGAATTATAAGAAACAGCTGAAGCTACAGATTTCAGAAATCAATCAGGTTATCTGGATAATGGTGTTTACAGACAACAGAATGTGTAACACAAACCCGAAAATGCATAGAAACTGAAATATGCCTTGGAGAAACTAAGCAAATTACTAAGTGATCGGAAAATGACCATCGAAACAAAGAAAAGAGGGCTGGTCTACTATTTAATACCCAATCTCCCAAATTGCAGAGAATTCTTGGGAATCTCTTCACAGAGAGTTGAGGCGACAGGAATCTCTTTCTACCAACGAAGGCTGAGAATACCATGTAAGCAACGAACCAATTTTAAGGAAAACAAAATACAAAGAAAATTATAATTACAATCAGAACGAGACGAGAAATTTCTACGACATATAATGAAAAATGAGGGCCTAGAAAATTTAACACTCACAGGGCTTATTGAGGGCAAAAGAAGTCGAGGAAAAGAACGATTAATTTACTTAACGTGTTTAAGTGAATTAATGCATGGCAGAACAAGGACAATGATTTTGAAATCAACCTTAGGAAATAGTTCCATTTGTCGCCTGCTGGTCAGCGATGCTTTGGCGACTCATCTTGTAGACCCGAAAAAAAAGAAATATTTCATATTTTTAATTGATTTAGAAATGGATTTTATCTCAATATTTTTTCTTTAAACATTTTACCCCAAACATCAATCTACTCGTCTTAGTATCACAAAGACGCAAGTTGGGAGTTGAAAGAAAATGAAAGGGAACCGGAAACCCAATCCTAAACAGAAAACAAGGGAAAAATTTCTACTTCTGTTCAAAAAGACAATAGAAAACCCAAGAAAATACTTAGTGAATAATTTATGTCGCTTGTTAACTTTTTTAAAAATGATTTAATTAAAAACAGAGTATTTACGCAAAAAAGCTGTATCCATAAAAATAACGTATAACTAGAAAATATATTAAAATATCGGTCGAATTTAATCGATTATATATATATATATATATATATATATATATATATATATATATATATATTATTTACACTATTTGGACTATTGTCTACATCTTTGTCGCCATATTTATTACAACGTTTCGGCCGTTGTACGTTCCGGTCTTCTTCAGGTGATTGGAATGTCGTACTGAAACCTTTATTTCGCTCACTGTTCTAGTTCCACGTGTCATGTTTAATGGATGTCAGTTATCAGTTATCTCCTGTTAATTCCCCTCTCCAAGTTCTCCACTGCCTTAACCGGGTATTGAACTCACACTCTTTGGGTCCTGTCACTGGATCTAACCAACACCTTTATCCACGCTTTTAAATTCATGTTTTTCTTGGCGGAAATGTTGTTCTACGAATGGAGACCAAATTCATTATACAACCAACTCCTTACGTAATATCAATTTGCTATTTATACTAATTACATTGTTCGGACTGTTGTCTTCATCATTGTTGTCATGTTCACGGTGTTTCAGTCGTTGCACGCTCCGGCTTTCTTCAGGTGATTGGAGAGTTGAGGGAAATAGCTGAAACTCAAAACTGAGATATCTGTAAGAGGCATGGCACGTGGAACTAGAACAATCTACCCCGGTGGACGAAATAAAGGGTTCGGTTCGAAATTCCAATCACCTGAAGAAGACCATAACTTACAATGGTCGAAATGTCGTGAATAAGAGAACAAAGATAAGGACAATAGTCCAAACAATGTGAATAGTGTAAATAGTTACAATACCTCATCTCAGAAATATAGACTGATATAAATTGGCTATCTACACTCTTTAGTAAGCGCCCATCAAAGCTATAGCCGTTTTACTTCAGTTGCACTTTCTTTCTCTTCGGAAATCTAATCTCTTCTCCTTTAATCAACCTTATAAACCATGTATATAAATGCGAAAAATGTCGTTTACGTTTGTTGTGTTCGGAGTATTTGGTAGCACAATGGTTAACGTATTTAGTCCTTTTGGCCTCTCTACAGGTAATAACTGCCGACCTATATTGTAGCGGACCATGGGTTTACGTGTTGTTAAATTAGGAATACGTGCGTTTATTCCTGCTAGAAAAAGGACCAACTACAAGAACATGGCGGACTCAGAGATTGAATCCACTATAAAGAAGTGTAAAGAAAACCAACAAGACTGATATATATATATATATATATATATATATATATATATATATATATAGAGAGAGAGAGAGAGAGAGAGAGAGATAGATAGATATATATAGATATAGATATATATATGAACAAATATATGTATTAAACGACAAAATTTACCATGGACATGCATATTAACATTTATGCTTGTGTATGAACGTAAAGAGTTTGTATTTTGGTGAATGTTCGTACGTACGTGTATATGTGTATAATGTTCATGGCGTCTCCCACAAATGGGAAGACGCAATCTTCTGCGAGAGCTTACATTGTAGATGTGTTCACTGAAAATGAAGAAATGAAAAAGAGAACAAGGCAAGAAATCGCCCAGTATTTATAGTGTAGGGAGAGCGTGCCTTAGTGAACAATTATGAAATTAAGGAGAAGTTAACTCCGACAATATCAATTGAAACAAAGTGTTTCGTTTGTAAGCCTCATCATATACACATGACCCAAAAGGGAAAAGTTTCCAAAATTGTGCTTCGCCCGTAGCCTTAGACACACTTGATTTGTTATTCGATTCGAATTTATTTTGGAGTCTATGTCATGCCTGTGAAAGTGTTATACTTTTGCACCAGTGGAAACGAGAATATTGTCTCCACGTTGAAGGTTGGAGCTACATAATCCTTCTCTCTACTTGTCCTTGAACCAGACTAAGCTAAGTTTAGTATACGTTAATATATAAGAAATTTTTAAATGTTTGTTTCTCATATTGATTTTTTGTCAGAAGCGATTTCTAGGATGACATCGAAGATTACCGCTTCGAATGCCATTACTACGCTGGGTATTTTCCCACCAGATTCTGCACCCCATTTTCACCCACCCCCTTGTTATACTGTATTTCTTTTTGAGCGTACCGATCAATGTAAAGAACACAGACTCAGAGATTCTTGGCTTCTCTCTTGCTGAAAAGAGAAACAACGGCGATCTAATTAGTTCTTGAATAAGCTAAACTTAATCTGGCACAAGGCTAAAATGGTGAGGTACCTACTGAGAATCGAAGTATTTGATTAACGACAATTAAAGACTTCAGGTCGACGATCTTTTTTGGTTGATAGCTTTTCTAATCTAATTTGCCCATTACGAAAACTATTTTTAATTGGGAAAAGCTTAAGCAATAATTAGTGTTCAGCTGATTATTAATGAAAAAAGAAAAGAAAAACAAATTTTATCAGCGAAATAACTTCAAAGAATGTTTGGATATAAAGCTTTAGGTTGGAATTTACTGGATTCAAATCCTACACTTGTTTTTTTTTTTTTTTTTTTTTTTTTTTTTTTTGTGCCTCAACTCAGAAAATCCTGACTTGAAATATTGCTGCTACTACTACTACTACTACTACTACAAATAAAAATAATAATCCTAATATGGCAAATATTGCGAGTATTTGTGAAAATCCGAACGATATCTACATACCAAACAATGATTATCTCAATTATATTCCTTCTACTTATTTTTTAATTAACCTCATATTCTGGGCCCTCCTTTGGATTCGAAATGTCATGCAATCTGATATAACAAGAAATTCAACGAAAATGGTACCTCAATTGCAATATAATTTATTTATGATTTAATCTCCATGAAGAAAATAAATCCACGCATATTTTGCAATTTACTTGAGAATAAATTTTCGGTCTATAGGCTCCCAGAAAGAGGAGGAAAAAATGTTCTTGTATTGACTTATGGGAAGATTTCCCCTCCTCTTATATTAATTAATTTAGGATTGGATAAATTTTTGGTTAATGTCATTCTTTTGTTTTCCGAGTTTCAAGTTCTGTTTTTTTTTTTTTAAAAAAATTCTAGTTATTGTTTCAAACGATTTTTACATGACAAACATCGAGGGCGACATCGAGTTGGGGCTCAGAATATGAATTTAGTTTTTAAAAATTATGGATGAATTAAAAGGATGTAAATAAGGTTTTTTTTTTATGCAGAAATCATTCAAAGTGCTAAACTTAACGATACCTAGTCTTAAGAATGACAGAAACTTCTGAGATTGCTGCCATTTCCATAATTGATGGAACTGTGTAAACAATATCAACATTGCTTATGTTAGAGTTACTTCCAGCAGAACTCGTTTGCAAGCAAACTTTTTTTAATGACTTGAAGTGCCGATTCAGGCACAGACTAAAAAAAGCTAAATTTAAAAAAAATCTTATTCTAATTGGTATAAATTTCTTATTAAATATTTTTGTATAATTGTGTATTTTATTTAATTTGACTATTTTTTTTTTAATGAAAATACGAATGACATCTGCATTTCTAAATATCTCTTCGTAGAATGACATAGTTAAGACTTCATTCTTCACCCGACGATCCACCATGGTTCTTCCATCCTATCGGGACCCCACCACCACCACACGTGAAACTTCAGTCAGCAAATACTTTTCTGCAAGTTTTTAAGGAATTTGTTTATTTGTACATTCAGCACATTCCAAGATACTTATTACATATTTAGGTTCGCACATTTTGGTGATGAATCTTCGCTCAGGTTTATGCCATTTCTTGACTTATCTATCATTTTTGACATGAATGAATTCATTTCTGTCTGAATTTCTACGATGAGGAGTCATTATTATTTACATGCAGACTATTGTCCTCATCTTTGTTGTTATTCACACAAAATTGTAGAAATATCAGGCATAGGTCTACAGAGCTATAATTTAGTTGGATATTGTCCCCAAGAGATGTTAAGTATATATCTCAACATCCAAGTCTATACTCGGATGTTGAGATACCATCAAGCTTAGACTGCTGGCGAGAAGAACACGAGCTTACGAATGATCTACTGATCTGGACACTTGTCCATAGTGCAAGATGCGTTGGTCGCCAAGCAACCATCTACATAGACCAACTATGTAGAGACACAGGATGCTACCCTTGATGCAGCACATTTGTTGTTATTGAGAACAATAACACTTATGTAAATAATCACTGAATACCGTTCTCACTCAACACGCCTATGAAGACGAAATTTTATGTGTATGTTTAATAAAGATTCGCTAGAAGATAAGCCTACCATGACGAAAAAATGCCCAAACTTAATAAAAACAAAGTTTCGTCTTTATGTTATTATTAAGAGGAAAGATCAAAAGACATTTTATTATTAAGTTATATTTTTGATCTTTTTAGAACTTTTAAAATTCTGCCTAATTTTTTGTTCTTGCGCCAGCGCGTGACCATAAATTAGTACAGGAAATTTTAGCGTCTTTTTTTTGCGGTGAAAACTCATTGATTTGGAAATTCTTGCAAAAATTAAATAATTGTCGGATTTTAATGGAATTTTCAGGACTTATTTACAAATGAATAATATTATTTTAGAAATGTTTCTTTTTTTTTTTTTTAGAAAATCTTGGTAGAAATATGTGACTTTTACATCTGTTACTTCCTACCTACACACACACATACTTAATTAATTTTATAAATTTCGAGAAATTCATTTTTGTACCGTTTAATGTTTATATTAGTTATATGCAGAAGTCCTTGGAGAATTTAAATCAATATTTTTTTTTTGTAAAACAGGACTCTCAGTTAATGAAAATCTGACCTGAATCATAAAATAAAAAAATGTAATAAAACTCAGACATTATGCAATTAGAAAAGCTTTTAATTGCTTTTATCAATAAAATATATTTTGGACATTATTGTCTTGAGAAAAAGTTTTTTTTCGATAAATAATGAAAATTTACAAGAATTGTCTTTATTTTATTTAAATTTTAATTAAAATAATTTATAAGGTTTTGAATTTTTTAAAATTCTCTATTAATTTGTATTAATTTATACGAATTGGATAATATTGTTAAGCAAGAATTATATTTACTAATCATAAACGGGAAAGCTTAGACAATTCAGCGATCCCCACTATTTTTAAAAGAATTTTCAATTTTTTATGTGCCGGTTGTTGTAAACACAGACATCCATACACAACATTATCAGAGAATAAGAGCAGCATTTATGGTAAATCTACAGCCAAACGACCTAAAATTCAATAAAACATTAGATTACTGAGAATATTTTAATAAAATTTTTAAGATAACTGGGTAGTAAAAAATTATATAAAAAATGCGCTCACGTTATATTATTCAAGTAATTTTTACAGATATATCTCCCATAGAAAAATTAGTTAAATTTCCGGTTGGTAATCAACTTAAATAAACAGCTACTCCCGTGTTAAAAATGCAGTTCTGCGATAGTTTAAACTAAAAGTAATATTTGTTTCAAATCTGATTAAACTTCAAATTAGCTAATACACAGATGTATTTCTGAAAATATTCTGAAAATGTTTGAAGTAATTTAGAGTCTACTCCAAATTGAAAAAGAAAATCAAAATTTGAACAATTGGAGCCTGAAATTAAAACGTATAATCATCAAAATTATAAATTAACAGTTTTTTTTAAATAATTTTTCTTAATGCTAAAGCAAATTACATGAGACAAACTATGGTAACATGTAGCAAAAACGTGAATGTGAACATGGAGGATGTTAACAGTGACCCCATGGCGGTGTGAAGGCGGGCACATGGAGGTGTAACGTAATGTAAAGTAGATATGCAAAAAAAATCGACAAATATTGGCTATACAGATGAACTATAATTGCTGATTAGATTTTTTTTTTTTACCTCGTGTTTACGTTTACTTTCTTTTGTTAGTCTTTATTACATCATGATAGCTCTTTTCGCGGTTAGTTAAATTTAACGCTGTCAATAAAATCTGCCCGTCCCTCCCTCCAAATAAAATAATATTCTGAAGAAATAAGAATGTACGTAGATAATTAATTTAACAAATACTTTACTGGCTTTTAAAAAAGAATTACTTTTTTTGAAATTGAAAAATGGGTTCATATAAAACTGGTGTTGGTCTTCCTATCAACGATATCTTTGACGTAACTGCTCCGATATTTTCATGTATTTATGACTTAGTGTACTTATTTTTCATGTTCTTTTATATTCTCTAGTCTAGGCACATCGTCTGCGATTTTAGGCAGCTGAAAAGTATTTTAAAAAATCTCATTTAATTATTGCTAGCAAGCTCAACCTGTAAAAGTTCGACTACAGTCAGCCATTTTTCGAGGTTTATTCAATAGCGTAAATTTTAAAAGTATACAGAAGTATGCTAGGAAGAGAGAAGCGATCATAGAATTCTAAATCTGGCCTTTACTTTTTTTTATTACTTTTCTTGGTCTCTGTCAAGGTTGACGATAGATGTAACAGCCTTTTTATCGCTACTAGTGTCTAATCAGTATCGGGTGGTGGATTACCCAAAACGTTTACTCTTCTCCTCTTTCCTTCGGCGTCCATCGTGGTATGCTAATGACGAGACGTTGTTTACAAAATATATAGCGATGAAACTGGGCATATCAATGTGAATTCATACCCCACTTCGTAAGGGTATTCAGAAGAGCACAGGCAACCACAGCCAGTCGAATTTACTTCAACCATCTTCTTTCCTGCGCTGATAACCAGTACGCTAGTTGGCACGTATCAAATCAATGTAGCACACAGACAAACATTTAGAAGAATCGTTTCTGTACATGATCGGGGTCTGTATGATTGGTAATGCAGCGAGATAGAGAGAGCGAATGTTCATGCCTTCAGTGCTGGGCCTGTAGCATGTGTTATAAAGACGCCCTAAACTTTAAAAATTACGCATAAATACTTACTTGTTTCTGTTTTGTTTATTTTTTAAATTCTAATTGAGGCTCTATCAACATAATAAACAAATCCAGAAAAATATGAGGCAAATAAATCTAACGAGATATCTGAGTAGAGTTAATATTCTGGATATAATGTTACTTGAAATGATGAATAATTAAAGATGCTACTTCTCCCAATCATTAACATTGCCAGATTGTAAGAATGATGATTCCACTAGATAGCTTGAAAGTATTTAATGAAGGGGATCTTGAAAATGCAGTGCCTAGAGCATTTGATTCTAGGTTCAATCTGACACTGGTTTTAGGGGCTTGCTGAAAAGTTCTTGGCCCAACCAAGAAGCTCTTTTACGACCTGGATATAATGTTACTTGAAATGATAAATAATTAAAGAAGCTACTTCTCCCAATCATTAACATTGCCAGATTGTAAGAATGAAGATTCCACTAGATAGCTTGAAAGTATTTAATGAAAGGGATCTTGAAAATGCAGTGCCTAGAGCATTTGATTCTAGGTTCAATCTCACACTGATTTTAAGGCCTTGCTAAAAAGTTCTTGGACCAACCAAGAAGCCCTTTTACGACCTGGATATAATGTTACTTGAAATGATGAATAATTAAAGATGCTACTTCTCCCAATCATTAATATTGCCAGATTGTAAGAATGAAGATTCCACTAGATAGCTTGAAAGTATTTAATGAAGGGGATCTTGAAAATGCAGTGACTAGAGCATTTGATTCTAGGTTCAATCTTACACTGGTTTTAGGGCCTTGCTGAAAAGTTCTTGGCCCAACCAAGAAGCCCTTTTACGACCTGGATATAATGTTACTTGAAATGATGAATAATTAAAGATGCTACTTCTCCCAATCATTAACATTGCCAGATTGTAAGAATGAAGATTCCACTAGATAGCTTGAAAGTATTTAATGAAGGGGATCTTGAAAATGCAGTGCCTAGTGCATTTGATTCCAGGTTCAATCTTACACTGGTTTAAGGCCTTGCTGAAAAGTTCTTGGCCCAACCAAGAAGCCCTTTTACGATCTGGATATAATGTTACTTGAAATGATGAATAATTAAAGATGCTACTTCTCCCAAGCATTAGCATTGCCAGATTGTAAGAATGAAGATTCCACTAGATAGCTTGAAAGTATTTAATGAAGGGGATCTTGAAAATGCAGTGCCTAGAGCATTTGATTCTAGGTTCAATCTCACATGGGTTTAAGGGCCTTGTTGAAAAGTTCTTGGCCCAACCAAGAAGCCCTTTTACGACCTGGATATAATGTTACTTGAAATGATGTATAATTAAAGATGCTACTTCTCCCAATCATTAACATTGCCAGATTGTAAGAATGAAGATTCCACTAGATAGCTTGAAAGTATTTAATGAAGGGGATCTTGAAAATGCAGTGCCTAGAGCATTTGATTCTAGGTTCAATCTGACACTGGTTTTAGGGGCTTGCTAAAAAGTTCTCGGCCCAACAAAGAAGCCCTTTTACGACCTGGATATAATGTTACTTGAAATGATGAATAATTAAAGATGCTACTTCTCCCAATCATTAATATTGCCAGATTGTAAGAATGAAGATTCCACTAGATAGCTTGAAAGTATTTAATGAAGGGGATCTTGAAAATGCAGTGCCTAGAGCATTTGATTCTAGGTTCAATCTCACAATGGTTTTAGGGCCTTTCTGAAAAGTTCTTGGCCGAACCAAGAAGCCCTTTTACGACTTGGATATAATGTTACTTTAAATGATGAATAATTAAAGATGCTACTTCTCCCAATCATTAACATTGCCAGATTGTAAGAATGAAGATTCCACTAGATAGCTTGAAAGTATTTAATGAAGGGGATCTTGAAAATGCAGTGCCTAGAGCATTTGATTCTAGGTTCAATCTGACACTGGTTTTAGGGGCTTGCTGAAAAGTTATTGGCCCAACCAAGATGCCCTTTTACGACCTGGATATAATGTTACTTGAAATGATGAATAATTAAAGATGCTACTTCTCCCAATCATTATCATTGCCAGATTGTAAGAATGAAGATTCCACTAGATAGCTTGAAAGTATTTAATGAAGGGGATCTTGAAAATGCAGTGCCTAGAGCATTTGATTCTAGGTTCAACCTCACACTGATTTTAAGGCCTTGCTAAAAAGTTCTTGGCCCAACCAAGAAGCCCTTTTACGACCTGGATATAATGTTACTTGAAATGATGAATAATTAAAGATGCTACTTCTCCCAATCATTAATATTGCCAGATTGTAAGAATGAAGATTCCACTAGATAGCTTGAAAGTATTTAATGAAGGGGATCTTGAAAATGCAGTGCCTAGAGCATTTGATTCTAGGTTCAATCTCACACTGATTTTAGGGCCATGCTAAAAAGTTCTTGGCCCAACCAAGAAGCCCTTTTACGACCTGGATATAATGTTACTTGAAATGATAAATAATTAAAGATGCTACTTCTCCCAATCATTAACATTGCCAGATTGTAAGAATGAAGATTCCACTAGATAGCTTGAAAGTATTTAGTGAAGGGGATCTTGAAAATGCAGTGCCTAGAGCATTTGATTCCAGGTTCAATCTTACACTGGTTTAAGGCCTTGCTGAAAAGTTCTTGGCCCAACCCAGAAGCCCTTTTACGATCTGGATATAATGTTACTTGAAATGATGAATAATTAAAGATGCTACTTCTCCCAATCATTAACATTGTCAGATTGTAAGAATGAAGATTCCACTAGATAGTTTGAAAGTATTTAATGAAGGGGATCTTGAAAATGCAGTGCCTAGAGCATTTGATTCTAGGTTCAATCTCACACTGATTTTAGGGCCTTGCTAAAAAGTTCTTGGCCCAACCAAGAAGCCCTTTTACGACCTGGATATAATGTTACTTGAAATGATGAATAATTAAAGATGCTACTTCTCCCAATCATTAATATTGCCAGATTGTTAGAATGAAGATTCCACTAGATAGCTTGAAAGTATTTAATGAAGGGGATCTTGAAAATGCAGTGCCTAGAGCATTTGATTCTAGGTTCAATCTTACACTGGTTTTAGGGGCTTGCTGAAAAGTTCTTGGCCCAACCAAGAAGCCCTTTTACGACCTGGATATAATGTTACTTGAAATGATGAATAATTAAAGATGCTACTTCTCCCAATCATTAACATTGCCAGATTGTAAGAATGAAGATTCCACTAGATAGCTTGAAAGTATTTAATGAAGGGGATCTTGAAAATGCAGTGCCTAGAGCATTTGATTCTAGGTTCAATCTCACAATGGTTTTAGGGCCTTGCTGAAAAGTTCTTGGCCGAACCAAGAAGCCCTTTTACGACCTGGATATAATGTTACTTTAAATGATGAATAATTAAAGATGCTACTTCTCCCAATCATTAATATTGCCAGATTGTAAGAATGAAGATTCCACTAGCTAGCTTGAAAGTATTTAATGAAGGGGATCTTGAAAATGCAGTGACTAGAGCATTTGATTCTAGGTTCAATCTTACACTGGTTTTAGGGGCTTGCTGAAAAGTTCTTGGCCGAACCAAGAAGCCCAATTACGACCTGGATATAATGTTACTTGAAATGATGAATAATTAAAGATTCTACTTCTCCCAATCATTAACATTGCCAGATTGTAAGAATGAAGATTCCACTAGATAGCTTGAAAGTATTTAATGAAGGGGATCTTGAAAATGCAGTGCCTAGAGCATTTGATTCTAGGTTCAATCTTACACTGGTTTAAGGCCTTGCTGAAAAGTTCTTGGCCCAACCCAGAAGCCCTCTTACGATCTGGATATAATGTTACTTGAAATGATGAATAATTAAAGATGCTACTTCTCCCAATCATTAACATTGCCAGATTGTAAGAATGAAGATTCCACTAGATAGCTTGAAAGTATTTAATGAAGGGGATCTTGAAAATGCAGTGCCTAGAGCATTTGATTCTAGGTTCAATCTCACAATGGTTTTAGGGCCTTGCTGAAAAGTTCTTGGCCGAACCAAGAAGCCCTTTTACGACCTGGATATAATGTTACTTGAAATGATGAATAATTAAAGATGCTATTTCTCCCAATCATTAAAATTGCCAGATTGTAAGAATGAAGATTCCACTAGATAGCTTGAAAGTATTTAATGAAGGGGATCTTGAAAATGCAGTGCCTAGAGCATTTGATTCTAGGTTCAATCTCACACTGGTTTTAGGGCCTTTCTGAAAAGTTCTTGGCCGAACCAAGAAGCCCTTTTACGACCTGGATATAATGTTACTTGAAATGATGAATAATTAAAGATGCTATTTCTCCCAATCATTAAAATTGCCAGATTGTAAGAATGAAGATTCCACTAGATAGCTTGAAAGTATTTAATGAAGGGGATCTTGAAAATGCAGTGCCTAGAGCATTTGATTCTAGGTTCAATCTCACACTGGTTTTAGGGCCTTTCTGAAAAGTTCTTGGCCGAACCAAGAAGCCCTTTTACGACCTGGATATAATGTTACTTTAAATGATGAATAATTAAAGATGCTACTTCTCCCAATCATTAACATTGCCAGATTGTAAGAATGAAGATTCCACTAGATAGCTTGAAAGTATTTAATGAAGGGGATCTTGAAAATGCAGTGCCTAGAGCATTTGATTCTAGGTTCAATCTTACACTGGTTTAAGGCCTTGCTGAAAAGTTCTTGGCCCAACCCAGAAGCCCTCTTACGATCTGGATATAATGTTACTTGAAATGATGAATAATTAAAGATGCTACTTCTCCCAATCATTAACATTGCCAGATTGTAAGAATGAAGATTCCACTAGATAGCTTGAAAGTATTTAATGAAGGGGATCTTGAAAATGCAGTGCCTAGAGCATTTGATTCTAGGTTCAATCTCACAATGGTTTTAGGGCCTTGCTGAAAAGTTCTTGGCCGAACCAAGAAGCCCTTTTACGACCTGGATATAATGTTACTTGAAATGATGAATAATTAAAGATGCTACTTCTCCCAATCATTAACATTGCCAGATTGTAAGAATGAAGATTCCACTAGATAGCTTGAAAGTATTTAATGAAGGGGATCTTGAAAATGCAGTGCCTAGAGCATTTGATTCTAGGTTCAATCTCACAATGGTTTTAGGGCCTTGCTGAAAAGTTCTTGGCCGAACCAAGAAGCCCTTTTACGACCTGGATATAATGTTACTTGAAATGATGAATAATTAAAGATGCTATTTCTCCCAATCATTAAAATTGCCAGATTGTAAGAATGAAGATTCCACTAGATAGCTTGAAAGTATTTAATGAAGGGGATCTTGAAAATGCAGTGCCTAGAGCATTTGATTCTAGGTTCAATCTCACACTGGTTTTAGGGCCTTTCTGAAAAGTTCTTGGCCGAACCAAGAAGCCCTTTTACGACCTGGATATAATGTTACTTTAAATGATGAATAATTAAAGATGCTACTTCTCCCAATCATTAACATTGCCAGATTGTAAGAATGAAGATTCCACTAGATAGCTTGAAAGTATTTAATGAAGGGGATCTTGAAAATGCAGTGCCTAGAGCATTTGATTCTAGGTTCAATCTCACAATGGTTTTAGGGCCTTGCTGAAAAGTTCTTGGCCCAACCCAGAAGCCCTCTTACGATCTGGATATAATGTTACTTGAAATGATGAATAATTAAAGATGCTATTTCTCCCAATCATTAATATTGCCAGATTGTAAGAATGAAGATTCCACTAGATAGCTTGAAAGTATTTAATGAAGGGGATCTTGAAAATGCAGTGCCTAGAGCATTTGATTCTAGGTTCAATCTCACAATGGTTTTAGGGCCTTGCTGAAAAGTTCTTGGTCGAACCAAGAAGCCCTTTTACGACCTGGATATAATGTTACTTTAAATGATGAATAATTAAAGATGCTACTTCTCCCAATCATTAACATTGCCAGATTGTAAGAATGAAGATTCCACTAGATAGCTTGAAAGTATTTAATGAAGGGGATCTTGAAAATGCAGTGCCTAGAGCATTTGATTCTAGGTTCAATCTCACAATGGTTTTAGGGCCTTGCTGAAAAGTTCTTGGCCCAACCCAGAAGCCCTCTTACGATCTGGATATAATGTTACTTGAAATGATGAATAATTAAAGATGCTATTTCTCCCAATCATTAATATTGCCAGATTGTAAGAATGAAGATTCCACTAGATAGCTTGAAAGTATTTAATGAAGGGGATCTTGAAAATGCAGTGCCTAGAGCATTTGATTCTAGGTTCAATCTCACACTGGTTTTAGGGCCTTACTGAAAAGTTCTTGGCCCAACCAAGAAGCCCTTTTATGACCTGGATATAATGTTACTTGAAATGATGAATAATTAAAGATGCTATTTCTCCCAATCATTAAAATTGCCAGATTGTAAGAATGAAGATTCCACTAGATAGCTTGAAAGTATTTAATGAAGGGGATCTTGAAAATGCAGTGCCTAGAGCATTTGATTCTAGGTTCAATCTCACACTGATTTTAAGGCCTTGCTAAAAAGTTCTTGGACCAACGAAGAAGCCCTTTTACGACCTGGATATAATGTTACTTGAAATGATGAATAATTAAAGATGCTACTTCTCCCAATCATTAACATTGCCAGATTGTAAGAATGAAGATTCCACTAGATAGCTTGAAAGTATTTAATGAAGGGGATCTTGAAAATGCAGTGCCTAGAGCATTTGATTCTAGGTTCAATCTCACACTGATTTTAAGGCCTTGCTAAAAAGTTCTTGGACCAACGAAGAAGCCCTTTTACGACCTGGATATAATGTTACTTGAAATGATGAATAATTAAAGATGCTACTTCTCCCAATCATTAACATTGCCAGATTGTAAGAATGAAGATTCCACTAGATAGCATGAAAGTATTTAATGAAGGGGATCTTGAAAATGCAGTGCCTAGAGCATTTGACTCTAGGTTCAATCTCACACTGGTTTTAGGGCCTTTCTGAAAAGTTCCTGGCCCAACCAAGAAGCCCTTTTACGACCTGGATATAATGTTACTTGAAATGATGAATAATTAAAGATGCTATTTCTCCCAATCATTAAAATTGCCAGATTGTAAGAATGAAGATTCCACTAGATAGCTTGAAAGTATTTAATGAAGGGGATCTTGAAAATGCAGTGCCTAGAGCATTTGATTCTAGGTTCAATCTTACACTGGTTTTAGGGGCTTGCTGAAAAGTTCTTGGCCCAACCAAGAAGCCCTTTTACGACCTGGATATAATGTTACTTGAAATGATGAATAATTAAAGATGCTATTTCTCCCAATCATTAAAATTGCCAGATTGTAAGAATGAAGATTCCACTAGATAGCTTGAAAGTATTTAATGAAGGGGATCTTGAAAATGCAGTGCCTAGAGCATTTGATTCTAGGTTCAATCTCACACTGGTTTTAGGGGCTTGCTGAAAAGTTCTTGGCCCAACCAAGAAGCCCTTTTACGACCTGGATATAATGTTACTTGAAATGATGAATAATTAAAGATGCTACTTCTCCCAATCATTAACATTGCCAGATTGTAAGAATGAAGATTCCACTAGATAGCTTGAAAGTATTTAATGAAGGGGATCTTGAAAATGCAGTGCCTAGAGCATTTGATTCTAGGTTCAATCTCACATTGGTTTTAGGGCCTTGCTGAAAAGTTCTTGGCCCAACCAAGAAGCCCTTCTGTAGAAATTCCAAAATTTGATCATTTCATCAGATTTCGCGAATTAAGTGGGACTCACAACTTTTCAGTACTCAACTCGTAGAGTGAAAAATACTGTTTAATTTTTTTTTTTTTTATTTTTTTTTTTTTATTTTTTTTTAAATAGCTTCAAATATTCTGTGTTTTTTTACAATTAGTTCATTGCTTTTACTTACGCACAAATACCTTGGAAAAAATATGAATGCGCCTTGTTTCGCTCCACCTATGGATAAATGGAAGGGCAAACTGAATCCTATAGCCTTGGTTGGCAACTAGTCTAGGAGAAAGGCAACTCCATCTTGCCTAAGATACACCACTGCGGTACATGTGGTGACTGTACGAGACTCGTTATTTTCACTTGTTATTTTTTTTATTCTGTCACTATGCTCGTAAATGTTTCACTTCTATGACAATGCAAAACGAACCCAGAAAAATGAGGCAAAATGATTCCAGCGAGATATGGAAGTACATTTAACGACCTCAATATAATGTTGAAATGATGAATGATTAAAGATACCACTCCCCCGACATATAATCATTAACACTGCCAGATTGTAAGAATGAAGATTTCACTAGATAGCTTGAAAGTATTTAAGGAGAGTGTTTTCGAAAATGCAGGGCAATGCAGCAATCGCTACTACTATTACTAGGTTACTCCGAAACTGTATTTTCAATAACATCAACACATAAATGTCAGTAATTGCAATTCGGTCGAGGCTTGATTATTAGTTTCTTTTTTAGTTGATGAAGCATTGTCAACCATTTAAAACTTTTGTCTAGTATTTCTTTCCTAATCATTTTAATAATTTCAGCTATTCAGGTCGTTGGTCTGCGGCAGTGCTTATCGGAAAGTTCTAGCAATTGGTAGAGCAGCTGCTGTAGACCGACGGCAATGATTCTCGTCTGGAATTTAGTCTTTGTTTCCGGTTTTTGCAATGTACACACTGCCGTATATTGACGGCCCGAATATTAGCGGAGAAAAGCAACTGAAATCAAGATGAAAAAAATAGTAGTCAAATATTTATAACGTTTTGCCAAGGTATTAATGAATAAAAATTCAAGATCATATTACTCATGGCCTAAGCCGTGTGATGAAAAGCAACTAAAATTAAGATGAAAGAAAACAATTACAAATTAATAATCGTTGAAAATTCTTCATCCAATTAAAAAAACTATTATTATTACTTGTTTACTGATACCTGTAGACTGAGTTCTTGCTATGAAAAGCAACTAAAAAGATGAAAGAAATAAATGTTCAAAATTTCAAAAAGCTAGTTCTCTTTTTAAGTGTAGTTAGATTTTATTCTAGACCGCAAAATGTCTAGAAAAGTTTTAAGAATGCAATGTTTGTATAGAAAGTCCCCCACCCAGTGTTATTTACAATTTATCTCATCCCCTGTGTATGTTGGTCAAAGTGGAAGAGAAAGAAAAAATTGCCATGCTAAGTTTCACACGTGACTAAATCTACTCTCCCTCGACTTGAAGGGATATTTTCTCACGGTGCCTCAAAGCAGTCGTTTGGGGTCTAGGCGTGCCGTAATGCGTTTTCAAGGGCTCACTACAGATTCCTACCTCCACCGTGAAGCATTTTGAAAGGAATCCTCTCAATGTACGCAGCAGTCGAAGATTTGGGGAAATTCCAGAATGTACCATTCTATATTCCTGTTTCAATGAAAGGTTCGTTCATCATGTATGTCAGTCTTCATAATCATAAACACACATCCACACACTTAAAGAATGAAAATATATTTGTAGAAAATTGCTTCGAGGTTAATATAAATTTGATTAGGGTGTATAAAGAACTGGTTGACTTTGCTGTATATAATCATTTCTCACAATCTTGACTTTTGGTGTTTTATATATATATATATATATATATATATATATATATATATATATATATATATATAGGGAACGGATGTGTGCTGTAATGGATAGAGGCTCGGAATGAAAAATCGGGGAGCCGGGTTGAATTCCAGTTGTTACATTCACTTATGCGCAAGTATACTATAGGTTAAATAGTAGGACAAATTGGACTCTTTAGCCTTGGTTGGCAACTAGTCTAGGAGAATACAAAACCCGAGGAGAACCGTCTGGAGAACTTGTGGCACATTATGTGCACCAATTCTCTGTATTCGGTTCTTCCAAAAAGCCATCCCCACCTATAATCAAATCATATGTGCAGGTAGTCTGCCTGTCTAATTGTAAGAACTGAACTGCTGGACCTTCATACCTCGAAGATAACGTGAGAGTCGATCATATATGGGGTGGGGAGATAAGAGAAAGTAATTTACTA
>OZ010583.1:5894984-5937484 GCA_963932145.1 Acanthosepion lycidas | reverse complement strand
AAATCTGAATTCAAATCCGGGAATAACGCAGCGGGAGACCGCTTCTGTAACTTTCACAGAAAGTCAAAACGATTCGCAGATAATAAAAGGAATCTGTGGAGAGCCATGATCGCCTACGTCCTGAAGGGACACGGCATTATTTTAAAATAGTCAAATGAGTTCAATTTTGTAATTAAAGCTAATTTCTCGGTGACCCGCAACTATAGAAACATGAATGAATTTGATGCTTTTTTTTTAATTCCAATGCTGAAGAGTTCCCTAAAATATTCCCTGAAAATGCCGAAAAGTTCTATATTCGCGTCGTAAAAAATAGAATTTTTATTTAGAGTCAAACTGATGATCCGCGAAGATCCTTCTGGATGCTGCAAAGAATTCTTTAACAATATAAGAACAAAGCAAAAACAGTTGATTTCTTTCCTTGTCTATATTTCTGAGATGAGGTAATGTAACTATTTACATTATTTACATTGTTCGGGCTGTTGTCATCTTCTATGTTGTCTTATTCACGACATTTCGGCCGTTGTACGCCTCGGCCTTCTTCAAGTGATATTTGTTGGAACCGTACACAGAGGAAACGAAACAGATTGTCAGTGAATTTACTGAGCAATACAGGAACGTGATGGTTATATGTCAGCTCATTTCAGGAAATAAACATTGGAAGAACGTCTGCACAAACGTCATCGAATCAATCTTCAGAAGCGTCGACATAAAGATTGACTACTCTGGATTCGTTTCAAAATTTCAACAGATATAACCTGAAGAAGGTCGGATCATATGACGGCCGAAACGTTGTGAATATGACAATAAGGATGAGAACAAAAGTCCAAACAATGTAAATCGGGTAAATAGCTAATTTCTCACTGAATTTAGCGTTAAGCAATGTCAAACCTGGTAAAACCAACAAAAATGTAGAGCAAAAAATGGGTTGTTGTTCTTTTCGTTTAATTTATCAATTTTTCCAACGATTTTCTCCTGATGAGATGTTGGACGAAAGGGCCTTAGGGACTATTACCATTAATAAATTCCTTGTCTAAGCATTTGTTTATATATATATATATATATATATATATATATATATATACTTGTGGGGACACCCGGCGTTGCTCAGAAGTAATAACTTCATCATAGGTTTCGTTGCTATGTTGAAATTCAGTAACATTTTGATTTATTGTCTTGATCATCAATCTGATGTCATTGCAAAGACTCACAGGGATCTAGATTTCTCAAGAATATGACTGGAGGTCTAACTAATTCTGAATGAGATTGTGAAGTGACATGCCAGATGGTTGGAGGCAATTATGGACATTTCTTTTTTAACCAGGAAATAATTATAGGATGGACATTCCACAATTTATTAAAGTAAATATATTGTCTATGTATTTTTCAAATTAACACCAGTAATTATTTTTCGTTAAATCAGAAAATAATTACTTCATTTAAAATAATTTATTTGGTTGCGTATTGCTTTTTAAAAAATGTATTTTATGCTTAAATCATTTTTTGTTAGTAAAGTAAAAAAAGTAAACACAGAGATTGATTTCATGAAAAAGTATTATTAATTCAAAAATAAATATCTCTATAAAGTTGTAAACGGCTTTTCATATCTTGTCTACAACAGAAAAAATATAATATAAAAATATAAATATTTTTGAAAGCATAAATATTTTTTGGAAAATTTAAATTTAGTAAAATTTTTATTAGTAATAAAATATAATTCAACAAATAGATTATTTTTAAAAGCATAAATAATTTTTTGAAAATTAAATTAAATAATTTAATAAAATTTTTATGATCCCCACCCCCAGGATTTGTTTGTTTTTACATTTATTTTTAAAGTTTAATATCTAAACTTTTAAAAAATATTAATTTCAATAAAATGGTAGAAGGAAGTTAAGAATTTCTCGATTAAAAGTATCGAAAAGGATGACTTGCATGTTCGTAGAATATCTAATTGTACAGTGTAACCTGGATATAAGAGACCCTGATATAAGAGAAACCCGGACATAAGAGAGATTTTCTCTGGTCCCAAATTAGAGCCATACTGACCTAAACAAAATGGACCAAACTCGGATATAAGAGAAACCCCCGGATATAAGAGACTTCTTCTCCGGTCCCGACAACTCTCTTATATCCGGGTTACACTGTATTAAAGCTACTGAAAATTCCCGGCCATCCCACCTAATATCTACGAGAATTTATTCTGTTGTGTTTTTACAAGAATCGTTTTGAATATTTTAATAATTAAATAATAAACTTTTTTTAAATGATTATATTCTTCTTCTTTTAAATTTACTTTGTTGTTTTAATATTCATTTTATAAAGTTAAGCTTTTATTTACTATAGATATGGAAATAAATTCAAGAGAATAGACATTTTAAAAATACATATAGAGTTTCGAAATTATCAGCAGAATTAACAAGTAAAAACGAACGGGAATAATTATTATTCCCGTTCGTTTTTACTTTTTAATTCTGCTGAGAATTTCGAACCTCTTACATGGCTAAAAATGCATTCTAATGCAAATATTATGTATTTTTAATTTTAAAATATCTTCACAAATACAAATCATACGATGATAATTTTTTGCAAAAAGGTGGGTTGGGTGATACTGAGTCTGTATATATATTTATTTTGTCGTAATTATTGTACATTTTTTTAGTTTTATCCGGACACACTCATACATATACACACACATACAGAGAAATTCCGTTTATATATGAATAGATAGCAAAAAGACTTCTAATGCTGTATACACTCACTCACATATAAACATATATGTTCATAAATGATGACTGCAAATATATGTGGGCGTATGCATGTGCGCGCATATACATACACACAAGGGAAATTATGAAGGATAGGAAAAGTGTGTTTTGCTTATCATTTAAAAGGGGAGTGCCTACTTGATTTCCGCATATTATCTGTACACAAATTGATTCCTAAAGAAGGACATATGGTGGTATATACAGATAAAATCATTGTGTTAGAGAGATTGATAGCTGGATATGTGCATACCAAGACAAATTAGAACAGTTCCCAGATATATGTTGACATAAAATTGAAACACTCTAGATACACGTATCAAATCTACTGGTAATTTTCCCTGGGTTACAGTAAATGATCACATATAAAAGCTGTCTCAATAGGACTAAAACCCCATATTAATACACTGCATATCTTTCTTGGCCATTTACACAATACCTGTTTTCTCGCATGTGATGTCTTACTCCACGCCTGTTACACTTTCACGCAATGCAGAAAAAATTGTTCTGTGGGTGAATCGTGCTGACTAGGGAAGTTGTCGAGTAGCACATTGGCTTCCTTTTCGCAGATATAGCGACAGAAAGACTGTGTGGCACGGTTCAAATTGCCCTCCACAAACACCGAAGGCGAGCGAGAGCTGAAACGTATGGCACCGTGATTCTAGACGTTTGACCTGTGTGTCATAGGCTAGTACACTCTGGACGATCGACGCCAAAGAAAGGATAATCACTTGCATGAAGGGAGAACCTACTGTCATCGCTGAACACTATTGAACGTTGTTTGATTCCCGCTGGTAACTATTTCACGGCATCACTGGAAACGTGCACGGCAGTGTTGGTGCATAAGGAATGTTCATTTAACCATTTTTGACAACATCGGAATGGCCATCATCCGCAGAAATTCTCTAATGTGACGTCAACAGTACGACCTCCTCTCAAATTTAACAAAAGGATCATGTGTGCATTTCTACAGAATGACATCTGCTTGCACTGGACGTTCACCATACTTATTGCGTCATTCATCAGTGCTTAATGCTCAGACACAGCCGGTGCACTGATATGAATGTTACTACATTATAAGATGGGGGGATACTTTGAAAATGATATCAGAATATCTACGACGCACATTCTGTACTCTGGTCAAACTTTGTATCTTCCTACTAGGTGTGTCAATTTTATTTACCGTTAATACACACACACACATATATATATATTTGTAGTTTTAAGGTATGCTATATTTATGTGTTAAAGTGCGCAAAATCAGGTACAGAGCGTATGTAAATATGAATTAAATATGCCAACAGTCTGTTTCAAGCTAAACGTAATCGTCATGCACATGGCCTGAGGATTGCGTTTAGCATGAAACAGTGACGCCTCTGGTGCTGACTTCCGTGTCTACTGATATATATATATATATATATATATATATATATATATATATATATATATATATATATATAAGTTTTAAAGGGCTCTGGATCATCAGACTTTACTTCCAAAGGTTGAAATGAAAAATGAAAAGAGATTTACACATTTTTGACGGGCCGTATTAAGCATATGTAAATTAACGAAGTGAGGAAGTGATGGGGGGGGGAGAAGACACGAGTGACTTAGATGTACCATATATATATATATATATATATATATATATATATATATATATATATATATATATATATATATATACATGCAAATATTTATGCGTGTACAGGGTGCGATGGATAAATTGTTGCCTAAATTACGCAAAAATGAAAATAACACTGACATCTCATTTTAACAGATATAGTTACCAAAATTGATAGAAAAAATATCTTGAAATACTGAAGAGTGAATCTATTCAATAAAATCGCCATTGGTTTCAACCACGGCCTCCAGACGACTTCGAAATCTTCTGCAACTTTCTGGGTGGTTTCCTTGTTTAAGTTGGTGAATGCTGCCATAATCCTTGCCTTCAGTTCATCTTTGGTGTTACAAGGAGTTTTGATACCCAAACACTCTTAAATGTTCGAATTGTAGCTTCTGGCGAGAATGCCAAGGAGTACAGCATGACGTTTCCAAAATTTTGGGTTCAGTGAATTGCCTCATGGTGAAATTTTTCTCACATGCGGTGCCCAACAGACCCTACTATACTCTGCAGTCGACAAAATAAAAACAAATAATGCGCGCGCGAAAAAAAATATATGGCGACAATTTACTCATTGCATCCTCTCTCTCTCTCCATATATATATATATATATATATATATATATATATATATATATATATATATAATACTATATTTTGGGCTCAATATCGGAGATAAATCGTTTACATATATAACAGTCAAATTTAGTTATACATCATATGGCAGAATATACGGAGAGGTGCGGAAAAGTTCTCGTTCTGAGTAAGAAGCCTTTCCTGTCCCAAATTTGATATTTATTAATTTTGTAAGATTTGGAGAAAATGAATTGGGCCGATAACTTTCCAGCACCCTATCGTATTTTAAATCATATCGATTATAGCACAGAAATCAAAATCGCTGTCAGAGGACAGATAAAACTTAAAAAATTATATCCCCCCCCCCAATGTTCCGTACTAAATGTTGGATACGCATTTTAATGACAGAACAAGGATTTTGAGATGATAAAATAGCATTAAAATCGAACTATTGTTCATCAAATTTTCCTTTAGTCTGTATTACATCACGAAATATACAATAATATCTATTGACTGACTTATTTATTTTTTATGGCTTACCAACCTTTTAGAAGTTATTTAAAGCCAGAAATATTTTTTATAGTGTAGGAAATTTTTAGAGATAATGATTTATTGACACACGTTCTACTAATTAGCCCATGGGTGAGAGAGAAGAAATGAATTCATACCTTTTCCAAAGGTATTTACGCGTAAGTGAATATAACGCACCTAAATAGAATTGAAACTCGGCTCTATGATTTCCAATTCCGAGCCTTTATTTATTACACCACCCGCACATCCAAGCTTATAGAACTTGGAATTCTTAAGCAGTCTTCCATATGACCAGTCTCAATTTTGCTTAGATTCGGTGATCGTACGGAAACCGGTGATATGGCCGTAAGCTATAATAATATCTATTAGGTTGGTAAAAATAATGTCGTTTTCTCACATATGTTATTATGTGAGAAAACGACATTATTTTTGCACCAACCTAATAATTGTGAGATAAATGAAAATTATGGGATAGATTTTAAAAAGCGGTAATATTACAATATAAAATTTGCATAAAACGTTTTTCTAAACTTCTCGCAAGTCTTTACACCAATGTAATTTATATAGCCGATAATATGCCATGATGATGGAAGAAAAATAGATTGAAAGTTTACGAAATAAAATTTGAGCTGATCCTTTTCAGTCTAAATTTCTTTTGACATATCTTTCTTTTTTTCTTTTTATGTGTCCTGCCCTTTCAGGACATAGGCGATCATGGCTCTCCACTTATCCCTATCCCTTGCAACTCTCAATAAATTTCGTCCTTCTGCCACCTCCCCCAGACCACGTTTTGTCATCCACTTGCTTAAGCCAGCCAGTTATGTTATGCGTTGCTTTCCCTTGTCTCTCTTTCCCTCTATTCGTCCTGTGAGTACCAGATTCTCCAAGCCCTTCTTTCTCATTAAGTGTCCCAGAAATTTCAGCTGCCTCTTCCGGATGTAAAGTATAAACTTCCTCCTCGTTTGCATCCTCTCCAAAACCTCATCTTTGCTCACACGCTCGGTCCATGATATCCTCAGCATCCTTCTGTAGAACCACATCTCCGTCGCCTCGAGTCTCCTTTTCATCTTTAAGGAGACCGTCCAACATTCGCTGCCGTAAAGGAGGGCAGATGTTACGTAACAGCTCAGTACTCTTTTCTTTGCTACCAAAGAGATCCTCCTGTCTCGCAATACTCTGCCCAGATTTTGGAATGCATCCTTGGCCATTCCATTCCAATGCATCTATGGATCTCAGTGTCACACTTACCCTCCTCTATCAAAATACTTCCCAGATATTTAAACTTCCGCACCTGCTTGATTTTAGTGTTCCTGACCTGCAAATCGCATTTCGGGCTCATCCTTTTACTGGTGACCATGCATTCTGTTTTCTTGTAGTTTATACTTAGTCCCTTTTCACTCTCCTTAGCTATCTTCTGTAGGAGATTTTGTAATATCTTTTCCGTGTCTGCTATCAGCACTGTGTCGTCTGCGTATCTCATGTTGTTAAGATTGTGGCCGCCGATGCTGAATCCCGGTAGGAATTCCAATTCTCTAAGAATTACCTCGCTGTATAGGTTGAATAGTTCCGGTGAGAAGACACATTCTTGCCTTACGCACCTTTCTATTTTTGTATATTCGCTGAACTCATTCTCTGTGCGCATGCATACTGTTTGCTGCCAGTATAGATTTTTATTATTTTAATATATTTCCCGAATATATGAAAGTTGCTGAGCATTTCCAACAGATCCTTGTGGCGTGCTTTGTCGAAGGCCTTTGCGTAGTCTATGAAACATAGATACACTTCCTTCTGCATTTGCATTGCCCTTTCTGATAACATTCTGAGTATGAATATCGCGTTCCATGTTCCGGTGTCTTTAACGAACCCGCACTGTTCTTATCCTATCTCTGGCCTAATTTTTCTGCGCTCTCTATTCATCAGAATACGGATGATGAGTTTTGTTATGTGGCTCTTTAGGCTGGTTGTTCGGTGGAGTTCACATTCGTTTGCGTCTGGTTTCTTTGGTATTACTATGAAGATATGTCAGCTATTGTAGATTTCATTTATTATTTCTGTGATCTAAGGCTGTCAGCATTTCTGTTACAATCCCGTCTGGCCCTGCCTCCTTGTTTCTGTTCAATTTGACCAGTGCAGCTTCTACTTCGGTTTTTAGAATTTCAGGTCCGTCGGTAGTTCTGTGTATTGCTGGTCACAAATGCGTATTATGAACAAGCTGATTAACGGGGAAAACCAGGGGTTGGACGTGCAGTCAAATTGAAAAAAATAAGGCATATTTTCGTTCTAAATAAATTTCGACTAATATGAATTATACGAGGTGAAGTGCTAAAGTAGGTATGCACTAATGAAAACAAAACGTTTTGTATTGCTTATACAAACTTATCAATACTGGTAAAATACTTATTGTATACCTACTTTTGCAGCCACCTCAATACAATATTTCCGAAATTTATCGACTTGATATTAAACTTTTCGCGAACTTTAAATAAGTTTCTCAACTCTAGTAAGCATGCCAAACAAGTTTTCAAAATAAAATTGCGTTGCTTCGGCATAGAAAACCATTTTTATTTATTTTGTCTCTATAGTTTCACATTTTATTAACTTTAAACTGGTCCAAAAGAAGTTGTTTATTTTTTTCTTATAAACAGAAGTGATGGTCGATTTGTGTACCTCCAGCAGGAAAAGTCCAAGTGAAAGAGTTAAAATACCCAAAGAGGAACAAATAAAACAAAAATAATTAGATATTACTGAAATAAAATTAGATATTTCTGGTTTGGTTTGGTTGGTTTTACGCTATATCAACCTCAAAGGGTTATTTAATGCCGACAAGATTTTATTGCTGGTAATATTTTTTTTTCAAAAAATATTTCTGGTAATATTTTTTCCAAAAATGTATTGCTGGTAATAATTTTTCCTCAAAAATGTACTGCTTGTATTAAAAGTATTTTTACACGTTTTGACCCTAGTTTGGGGGTTAACTATTCTTCCATAGCTAGGACCCTAACAGATGCTACCACCCTGGATCAGGGTGGACCTGGTAACACCAGCAATTAAGAGGACTTGCAGTTGGATGTAGTTAAAAACAGTAGCTTCCAAGTGTTATGAAAGACGTTTAGTGGGGATGCCTTAAACAATTCAACCATATAAAATCATAGCTGGGGCAATTCAATGTGATGAACTGGTTAACAAGATTGTTTCGCTAGATCAATTACAACTAAATATTGAGTTCGATACTTACTAGGTGCTCCATACTGACTACCTCGGGCCACATGTAAGTTATACTTAATAAATCGCTATAAAACAATGGTTGGACAAATCTAAAACCTTATTACTACTTGTTTCTTTTGCTCACTCACGTCATGTTTACCAAGCAAGTAAGTCACCACAATATAAAAAGTGGAGGTGGACAAAATCAGATGTTAAAAGTTGTGGTGCTAAATTAGATATTAAGCTTTAAAGATTCCCGGTTTGTTTTTGTTTTTTTATCTAAGCCAAATACACAATTTGTTTTACTGCCCATTTGACTTATTTTCTGGAATGAGACCTGTAGATTTTTTCCGTGTATAATTTATTGATTACGTTTTTTTATGGCTTATCAAACGTTTGTGAGTTATTTAAATCCGAAACATATTTTGGTTTCTAAGTACGATTCCTTTTTTTGCGAGTGATTATTGCATTAACAATTCTTTTTAAATAACAATAACTTTTCTAGACACAAGACCTACTATTTAACCCATATCTGAAGGGAGGTATTCATCCCTTTCCCAAGAGTATTTGAACGTAAGTGAATCCGAGTGGAATTCGAACTCGGCTCTCCGTTTTATCATTCCGAATCGCTATTCATTACACCACCTTCCGCATTAAAACTTTAGAATCCCCCATCACCCCCTATAGCAACATAGACGATTTAGATTGATAGTAGTAGTAATAATCTTAAGTGATCCAAATTTTAAAATACTTAATAATTAGTGTGTTGATAAGAAAAACTTTCAGGTTTCATATAATATTCGCTGCTGCTAACGTAATAAAATCCTCTTCACCTTGAGAAAGAAAAAAAACCTCTACTTATACTAAATTTATGAAGATTTCTTTCTTTTTTCTTTCAGTCTCTATTGAGATCGTTCGATTCATACGCTTGTAAAATCTGTAAAAGATAGAAAGATCAACATTAGATTTTTCTGCAGTCGTTTGAATTTAGTTGTTTCTACTTTCTGTTTATAGTCATTTACTTCAGGTTAGGTTAGTGTAATGCAAGGTCACAATATTGCGATATCATGTGGCAGTTTTATCATTACGTGAGTGAATTGTTCAGGAAGGAGAGCCTGTAAGATAACGCGCGCTTTCAGAAAAAAAACAAACAACTGACTTTTCGGCTAACAAAATACTCGGCTTTCAGGTGAAGCTGACCATTCTTTGCTTTCCGGATTCTCGTAATTTAACTTGACCCCAAAATATATCGAATGAAAAGATAATGTTATTGCAACAAGAAAATGAATGAGTAAATATATGAAATAAATATCAACACATGTTTACATGGTTAAGATATGGAGTAAGCTTCTTTCACTGATATCCTTCTAAGCATTCGTTATATTAAAAGTATTTGCAGACTACTCCTTAAAAAGAAATTGTCTAGATTTGTTCATGAATAAAAAAAAATAAAATAAAGAAACCCACGGTAAGAGAGAAAGTGGCCAGTCACACCAACAGGTAAAGAAAAAAAATCGAAGGTATAAGTGAACCTTTTAATAATACTGATAATATCGTTATCATTCGTATGCGGAGATGACCTTAACTTCGCATCATTTGGGGTGGAGATGACTAATGAGCTGAGTCTTTGGCATGAAAAAATCTGTTTCAGATGTGACATGGGATGCTGAGGACTGAACCAGGCCGGGAAGCGGAGCCCTCTTGATCTTTCTTTTTCTAGCGTCTCTGTTCTCTGTCTCTGATTCTTTTCTCTTCAAAATCAGACACTTCGGACCTAACAAGGAAGAACCAGACAGCACGGTCCTGAGCAGACTCTTCCCACGTGGAATGGTGAATGCCACACTGCATGAGAGACTAACTTCAGCGCGTCTTTGTGTCTCTTCTGTGGTCTGCCGAGTGAGCGCTTGTCTGTGGATAGCACGACATCTCTTTGGGAGGCGACAGTCGTCCATGCGGCGGACGTGGCCATCACACCGGAGCTGATAGCACAGTACGATGGCACGGGTGCTCTCCATCCCAGCACGCTGGATTACTTCAATGTCTGGGACTCTGTCCTGCCACTTGACACGGAGCAGGGTCCTGAGGCATCTAATGTAAAAGTCATCGAACTGTTTAGCATGCCGGCTGTAGACTGTTAATGTCACGCACGAATAATAATAATAATAATAATAATAATAATAATAATAATAATAATAATAATAATAATAATAATAATAATAATAATAATAATAACAATAATAATAGTAATGATAATAATAGTAATGATAATAATAATAATACTAATGATATTAATAACAATAGTTGTAATGATAATAGTAATAATAGTAATTATAATAATAATAAATGCTAAGAGTCAGATATTAAAAAGAGTAAGGAATTTTAGCGTCTTTAAAACGTGGCGTAATTTTATCTTTCCTACTAAGTATTGTACTAGCGTTTGTTTTTTCATTTCTTCTTTTTATTTCTTCATATGTAGTTATTTAATTAAAATGGCAGATAATTAGTGTCTAGCAATTATCTAACTTCAGTATTTTTTATCAAATTAGCCTTACTGTACGTTAAATGATTCACGCTAAAACGCATATGAATTAAAAAATAAGGTTCTTTAATCTGTCGATGGTTTAGAGGAGATCAAAATTAAGTTTGGTTTGGTTGATCTTGTTTAGCGGCATATCAACACTTCTATGGGATATTTAATGACGAAATCTAAATATTTTGATCACAATTTTATGGCTTCAACTAAATGTATTTGGAACTACAGATATTTTCTACACAATTGTATACTTTCAGAGTAAGCGTATGTTTTTTTTAATATATAGTTTGTACATGATCTGTTGAAAGTGCTTATGTTTAGATAAAAATGAAGTAAAACGATATAATTTCATTTATTTAACAGTATATTGGTGACTTTTAATTTAGGTGATACCATTGTATATAAGTCTAGTCCAACACACAGTTGATAACAAAAAATATAAGTGTAAGCTGGGAAAATAATTTTTATATTACTGGTAAATGACATGTCTGGACTGAAATTTACAAAGTATTCTCAGTGATTAAGCTTTATTTGATTGCTACGTTTATGATGTTTGCTATCTCAGTCTGTTCGAATCTATCTATCGATGTTATTCATCTATCAAAATAAATGTTTGTTTTGAACAATGCATCTTAAAATGTCATGACTCGGTTCAAACACATCTTTCTTGGTGAAAGCAAGTCGCATTAGACTATACAATGTCGCCAATGATCTGACATTATGATTATTTCATCGCGATAAAAACCAGGGTCACAGGGAGTCGACAAACTACCAGAAAGCATTTTCAACCTGATTCACATTGGTTTACACTTGTTAACTTGTATATGCATCTATGACTTGAAAAAGTAATAAGTGGAAGTGGGCCTTTTCGGTGAATAGGAGAAGTGGGACAGGACCTCTGTCCCTAACGTTGTTCGGTGGGTTGTTAAGTATGAGTTGTTTTTTTGTTTTTGTCTTATTCAGCACCGGGATACACCCATTTCTGTTCACCTCTGTTTGGCATGAAATGTTTGCAATCTATGTTTCAAATCAAGAAAGTAGTACCACTGTGATGGTTTGACAAAAAGTTGTAACATGTAATCTCTTACAACCCCAACAAAGGAACTTATTAATGAGTGAAGGTTGGTTATGGGTAGGTCGATATGGGTCAGAGAACGTTTTTTGATTCCGAGAGATCTCCATATCAGATTATCATATTAAAAACCACCAATAGAACGCAATAACGAAATTTGTCATTTTTGAAACGAACAAATAAATTACAAGTACCAAAACGTACATGCTGTTTCCTCTTCTCTTAAAGTTACAATATACATGCTCATTGGTTCGTTTATTTTTACTACATTTTTCTGAAGTCTAATTACTCCTTTCTCCGTTAGGTGACAGAGATGTCAACTTTCTAGTGGATGCCGGACGCCTTTTTTACTTTCATATTTATGTGATGATACTCACTGACATTTCTGCTGCAGTTAAGATAAGGTGGGGATTCTAACACTGAATATTTTTCTTTTGTTTCTTTCAATATAATTATGAATATTATAAATACTCGTTGGGTCAAAAAACTTTAAAAGATGTTATTATCATTTTCCATTTTCTACATCAGTCGTAAATATGGGGACTAGTTAGGACTTCATGGAGAATTTGTGATATGATGGACGGTGACTTTAGTAAGAATGGTAAGTAACAATGTGGATCTTTTCTATTAATTCACCCCAGAATAATAAAAAAAATATTATATTAACTAAAATTCACACCAAATTCTGCCAGAGCAATGCCCTTACATTGCATTCCGATTGGGTTGACCTTTGCCATCGCCCCACATGTGGGCGACCGGGTGCGTTATTTCTAAGTGAGGGGTCTTCGTCACACTCACACCGATAAACAATAAAAACAGATCTTTTTCTTTTTTTTTTAAATTGTAAAAAATCCTTGTAAGTAAAATTCCTTTTCATTCCAAGAGTTGGAATTGTCGCCATGCAAGCTAAACAGATTTTGATTTATAATTTCAAAAAAGTGTCAAAAATTTAATAAAAAATCACAAATTTTATTTAAAATTTATAATTTCTTGGGGTGTGTTAACATTTGCGATAAATAACGTTACATTATTTGGGGTGAATTAACAGAAAAGATCCTGAAATGTTTTCTCGCAAAGAATATTATTAAATGATTTTGGCGAGCTCAGTAAAACGTTAAGACAGAAGATACCCGGAATTTCCCCAATTTTGTGGCCTTGTGTCATATTTTATGTATTTTCTTTTACATAAATAAATATCCAAACTGTACCAGGTGTTGATCACCATTCAATCCATGAGACAACTCACTTTTGCATTTAGTTCCCTTCGAACAGTGGTTTCAGATGTAATGCCCGAGTGTTTCTCTCCGGATAAGCCACTATGTCTGAGCTTAATTCTTTATTGTCGAATGACTGCTTGCGATCACATCCATGCTAATCTAGGATATCACGATCATCAGAAGCGAATTTTATGAGGCAACGACACGCATCCTGTTCTGAAACGAATTCTTGGAACTGTTGATGTTGCGTCTGGCTTGCTTCGGCCGAGTTTATATTCGTGGAGAACGATGATACAAAAATCGCATTCACTTAAGTTCGATTCTCCAAAAGAAAAGAAAAAAAAATATGAAAAAATTAAAAATTCCAAAAGAAGGGAAGCGCAGATACAGACCCGGCGCCGTCTCCCCCTACCACCCCCGACCTCCCCCGGGGGGGGGGGGGCGTTTTGGTATAGTCCGTTGTGGATTCTGCCATTTTTTTCCCGGCACTGTTTTATAGTCATCCGCCATTTTTTGAAATTATTTTTAAACTCATGTTATATTGTCAGTCATCATCTACATGCACGGTGCGGTGCGTACTACGTAGGAACCCCCGAAGAGGTTGCCGCTCCAAAAGACATAGTTTCAGCAGCGATTTTTTTGCTTTTTGTACTTCTTACATTTATTCTACCTAAGTTATAATGACAATCATGAACTATAATAGAAAAAGATTGAAAAAGATATGGTTAACAAGATTTTGTTACTACACGAATATACTGACTGTTTTCGTGTGTAAATCTTTATAGATTGGAGTTTTCAGCTCTACGCTTTTCTCAAGGGTCTTTGCTTGAAATAATTTCGACATTCTACTGATAGTTAAAATTGTTTCATTGGCTCTGCGCGCAAAGACATAATCATGTATTTGACATTTGTTCTGAGTCGAATGTTTGGAAGTAGCTGATAGAGGGAAGGTTTGTACGATAAGTTTGAAAGAATAATGAAAGGCATTGTATAATTCGTACCGATACACTTACCTTTTGATTATCCGCTTGTTGATTATCGTGCGGACAGAGATATTCCTTCTAAGAATTGTTCAGATATTTGATCTCATGGTTTTTGTTGTTACCACAACGCTTCGCTCGGTCCATTCTACGATCTTTCTCAGATATACGATCCATATGGAAAGAAGTGGCCTTTCTTTGTTTTGTTTTTTGTTGTTGTTGTTATGTTTTTTGCACGTAGTATTACCGATACAGTAAAACAGAATCATGGTAACCCCCCCACCAAAAAAAAATCGAACCAAATTGACTCAACCAATTCTCAAATGACTCCTCATCGTTTCTACCATTTTCCCTTTCGTTTGGCCGTTTTTGATTTCTTACTAATTTTAAACCTGAAGAAGTCTGTAGAATGGAACAGCAAAAATGTTATGGTAACAAAAGGACACACGCATACAATGAAATGAATAGCCTGAGCAACTTATTCGAATAATAATGACTCATCTAAAAATTACAGAAATATTTATTACTGCGTACGTACATTCGAATTCAAACACCGACTCAAACTTTGGTTTGAGAAATTAACCTCTACACGGAGCGATGGGCAGATTGTCGCCATTTTATATTTTTAATTTCGCGCATGTGTGTTCTTTTTTTTTTTTTTTTTTTGTGAATTTCTCGACTGCTCACTATAGTAGGGTCAGTTAGGAACTGTCTATGAGAAAAAGAGCATTATAAGGCAATTCACATCGTCAGAAATTTGGAAACGGCATGCTGTACTGCTTGGCATTCACAACGGAATCTCCAATACAAACATTTCAGTGTTTGGGTGTCAATCTGAGGAAAGTGCAAAGAATTAGGAAAGAGTTGGATGAGTCTAATCGTGATTACGAAGGTGTTTGGAATGATCACTAGCGATGGCGACGTTATGCCTCCATTCATCTTCTCACAGGCCTCAGATTGAGAATCCAGTCATGGCTGTCTGACAATTTCTGCGACCACATCGCCCCTTCTGCAACTACTTAACTCCCCAGATTGCAACCCTCTTGATTATTATGCGTGCGTGCTGTTGAATGAGAGACCAACAAAACTCCTTGTAATACCAAAGATAAACCGAAGGCAAAGATTATGACAGCATTCACTAACTTAAACAAGGAGACCCTCCAGAAGAGTTGCAGGAGATTCCGATGTCATCTGGAGGCCGTGGTTGAAGTCAATAGCAATTTTATTAAATAAATTTACTCTTTAGTAATTCAAGATATTTTTGTGCAATTTTGGTAAATATATCTATTAAAATGAGATGTTAGTGTTATTTTCATTTTTGCGTTATTTAGACGACAATTTAAGTATCGCACACTTACAAACTATGTGGACACAAACAGTTGCATGCATAAATGAACTGACATCCCTGACACATTTAAAGTTTATCTTTTTGTTTATATATAAGCTCACAATTTTCTTATCTTTCTTTTTCTTATTTTCTTACTTTACCCCCTTTCCCCCTCTCGTTCCTTATCCATTTATTACTTTTCTTTCTCTTTCCTTTTTTTTCTTTCTTTCTCTTTTGTTTTTCGTTCCGTTCTCTTCTTTCCTTTTTTTTCTTTCTTTCTTTTTTCTCCTTCTTTCTTTCTCTATCCATTCCATCTTTTTTTTATTTCTTCTTTCTTTGAACTCTTTCCCTAATCTTTCTTTCTTTCCTTTTTCATTCCATCTTTCTTTCTTTGAGCTCCTTCCTTCATTTCTCCTCTTGTTTTCATTCCCTTTTTCCCCATCTCCCTCTCCTCTTTTTCATTCATCCCTCAATCTTTCCTTTCTCTTCTTTTTCCCTTTCCATTTGTAACGCGTATTCACGCACCCCCACCCACTTTACACATGTTCCTACACATAGTGATACAAATTGTTGCGTAGCCTCTTTTAATATCGGAAACGCTAACTCGATCTTCCCCGACCCATCTCTATCCTGACCTCCATCATTCCGTATACCCTCAGTACCGCTACCATCACCCTCACAAGTCGTAGTAACAGCAACAAACAGCTGGGAAATACCATCGCCAGTGGTAAAAAGAGAAAGCAGCAGCAGCATCCCAGTCTGTAGAGAAGGAAGTTCACAAATTCTTCAAAGTTTTGCGAGGAAAGACGCGGTGCGAAAGATTCAGTAGCAGAATGGGTCCGACAGGGAGAATAAAACGGTAAGCGAAAAGCGAGCATCGTTGCATTTTGAAGAATTTCCGTAGGGGACCAAAGAATGAGAGAAAGAGAACTATTAATAAAGAAGAAGCAGAAGATCGACTGCAAAGGAAGAGAAACAGAATATTGAAAATTGTTTGATGCAAAACATCAACGAGAGAGGCTTTTTAAAAATTCAGGCGAAAACATGTGACATTCCTACGAATAATGAATGAAAGGTTTGTATACATTCTTCAAATTCTTTTCGTCGTATCAGTTTTTTTGTCAATTTCTTTTTTTTTAAACTATACATTCAGTATTGAATTAATTTGCCTTTAAAAATTAAACAAGCTCAACATGGTTACTTACAACTCCATTGATAAAGGCCTAGTTTATTCACGCGGTAAATAAAATTAGTTTTAATTAAAAGCATTAAACATTTCATTTTACACCACCTGGCGTAATGTGAGCATAATAGCATATAAGACCCCTTTTGTTGTTTTTTTTTAAATATTACATTATACAGTTTTGTTAAGATAGTTATTGGTAGTCTCTGATGTCTTGGAAAAACACAACTTCGCATATTGGATCCGGAAAATAGTTTTTGCAACCAACACGGTTATATTTTAAACATTTATTTAATAAGCAAAACTGACATAAACCCAAATTCACTCAAATTCCGTTGCATGTTCTCTAAAAGTGAAACTCCTGTGCAGTCACGCGCAAAAGGATGATTCAGATTTATGAAAACAACAGTCATTACGATACTGGATTCTCGAAATGAAAACAAACAAAATTCTCCAGCTGTATAAAAAGCCAGCAACATTTTCAGATATTTAATTAAAGGAGATTTTATTTACCGCGAGAAGAAACTCCGCTTTTACATTCCATTTGTTCTTTTCCTCATTCAGCCTAAAAACGAAGCAGTGTTGCTTTTTTGGGTTTTTTTTTTATAGAGAGCTTTCTTTTTTTTTTTTAATTTTTCGAATTTGCATTATTTAAACTTCTACCATCACATCTAATGAACAAGAAAGTCAATAAGAGAAATTGGCGGAAAGCAAACACAATACAATTTTAAATTGTAAAATTATTGCAGGCCGTTAAGGTTCCTTTGACTATTGATTACAATAGAACAATCTTTAAAGTTTAGCATTAAAAAAAAAAATAAGAAGGTATTTCAACGCAATTTTAGATTAATTATTTCATAATGTTTTATGAGTTTCTCGGTTGTCTGTATTCGATATACTATTTCGATTAGTGTCCTCATCTTTGTTGTTGCACTATGTTTTGGTCAGTGAACTTCCCAATCGATCTAAGGTGAATGTTGCAAGCGGTAATCGATTTATTTTTCTTTGGGAGAAGAATTCTTGTTATTTAATCAGTGAGGAGTTCATGAAAAATTCTGAACTTTACCGGATGCGATATACACCTGAGAAAGAACGGAGAACTCACCGGCCGAAACCTTATACGGAAAAAATGGTGAGGATAATAATCGGAAAAATCAATGACAACTGTTTCGACAACACTTGGAAGAACGGAAAAGTTTCGAAACAAGAAGCAACGATGATAGAATAATTCTTTGAATAATGAGTATTTAAAATGTTTCTGTATTTTTTTTTGTTTGTTTTAAGATTCTCAAAAAGGCGCAAGACGTTTTTAAAAAATTTATTTATTTAATTAACCAACACCGGGGAGTAAAAAGTAACAGTAACTAACTAAACTGCCCTTGACACTAACGCGTAAGTTACGTTATCTACTAAGTGTACTGCAGTCAGCCAGTCTCTCTATATCTCTGTCACACACACACACACACACACACACACACACACACACACACACACACACATTCTCATTAATAACAATGATGAAATATGAGAATTACAAAAAAAATTCAGTCAACATTCCAAGAAGACTCGAGTCATATTTCTGCTGAGAGTGGATATTCGGCATTTTTTTTACCGCTTAAAATCTTTCAAACATCCAATTTAACATGTGGGATGTACATACTCATTTTATATTTTATTCTTCTTCAATAACATGTTCATTCAGGGTGTAGGCGGTCATGGCTCTCCTCAGCCTCCTTTTTTTATCATCTCTGAATTACCGTAACTTTTGAAATAGAGTTGTGGGATTTTCCTTTGCCTTCTCCATTTAGTCTGTCGAACTGTCCCAATAAGGAACAATCAAGCCTAATAATGGGAGCTTATCTCATATTTGCAGATTCGCTTCTGTGAGAGTCTTAATTAAAATTGTACAATGCTTCTGATCTGAAATATTTAGTGAAATAAGATTGAAACAAACAGATAAAAAAATTGTAAAAATTGTTTACAAAAATTAGGTACCGAAATAAAATAATAAAAAAATAGGTTAAAAATCGGGTTATTTTATCTACTGAGAAAATCGGCATGAAGTATTGATATATAACAATGAAGCAGTTTTGTAGTCATTAAATCTGTTTCCAATTTAAAATTACAGCTCAAATATATATATATGTCTCACCAGAGTCACAAAGGGTTTTGAATTCAGAACTGTCCTTTTTCCATATTGATTATCAACGACAGCTAGAAGGTTCAGCCTGCCCTGCCATAGCTTTAAGGGGGAGGGGAGAAGAGATGGCTTCATACATTTCCAACGTGTATTTGCAACGATCTCTACCAGAATTCCAAACTCGCAGATCTCTCATTCTGTGCTGCTAAACCAATGTTTACATTAACGCAACAAAAAGATTGAATCTTACAAAAAGCCTATGACATAATTATTACAGCCTTTTTTTTTTTTGCTATTTTATAGTATACTGTACATATATAGTTGCTTTAGTCTGGTATAAGGCCAACAATATTAGTGCCCTTAGTGAGTATCGAACTTTATCTACATGCAATTTTCAGCGCCATTTGCTTCATAATTCTGTTCATCACGTGCGTTATTTTCATAGCTCAATGGTTATAGACGCGGATCGATTCCCTTTGCTTAACTGATTTAGTCTACAGAATAAAAAAAAAAGAAAAGATTTCAATATCTGAACAAGAAGGAAGATATTAATTTTAAACGTACCCACAGGGAAATGTAACCCGGGTCCGCACAGCATAGATGCAGTATAAACCACAGGTTGACCCTGTGGGTGTTGAACAAACACGAATGTCCCTGAGCAGAGAGGGCATGCTCAGAAAAGAATAGTCGTGCTGGAGATAAGAAATCCCACCTGATTTACAGACAACTTTCAAATCGAAACAGCGAAGAGGAGGAAGAACAATCGCCATTCGTAGTACTACCCTGGAGTATAATGTCGGAAGTGAATTTCATAGCCTAACATGAAAATAGAATAAGGCTGTTTATATGAGCAATTTTGTACTAGCCATTTGCGTTTTGTGTTTATTTTTTTCTTGTTACGCAGTTCTCAGATAGTGGAATTTAACCCAGATGTCTAGTAATAGTGCCAACGGCAAATGAGCATGTCCCAGAGTTAAGCACAATCTAAAAAAGAAAACATTCTCTTAAAATTTGCTTTTCAAAAGAGGAGAATCGGATGAATGGACGCTTTTTTTTTTGTATAAAGGTTTCAAACATCATTTACCTTAACGGTTGGTTGAAGGCTATTAAATGTGGGCGATTGTTAGTAATTGATAGAAAGCCACTTTAATCTCTTTCCACTACTTTTGGTGTGTTCATGAAAATGTTTTTCGGTTGCATTGTCCTGAAAACCAATCAATGATGTGATTCGTTGGGTAAAAGTTAAGGTTTTTCAGGAGGAATTCTTTCGTCGGCAAAATGAAGTTTCTCGAAATTCCAAGACACATCGCTTCTTTAATAGTCAAGCGTTGATTGGTTGCAATAAGGTTTTGGCTTTTGAAAATGAAACATTTAATTTGCACAAGAATAAAAAAAATGAAATATTGTCAATAAAGAAAATTCTTTTCAGACTGAAGCGTCAAAATCGTTATTATAAAAAGTGATTTTAAACTCTTCTAGTTTCATTTTCACTCCTAATGTTAAAAAAGGAAAGCGAAAGTTTATAAATTTTATTAGATTCATTCAAACCGAAGAAATAGCTCAGTAGTTGCAACAGAGGACTAGAAAATGGAGTGTAAATTTTCAGTTTCATCTCATATAAAATACGTTAACTTCAAACTGGAAGAATCTTTCTTTTTTTTTTTTTGTTAACCTTTAAGTCAGGCTTGGGCAACCTTTTCCGACTAGTGGGCCGCATGAAGTATGGCTCATCAAAGGCGGGCCGCACTACTAAAAATATTCGTCATTTTTTTTGTTGAAAACTTTTTAGCCATTTTCACTACAGCAGATAAAAAATGGAATTATCATCTATAGAAATGGGAAAAATTGATTTTTTCCTTTGAAGAGATATTTTGCTATAATTAAACATTTGCAGTCTTGGTATTATATTATCACTGATGGCAAAGTGATTTACACACACTGCTGCTAGTAATTTGTTTCTAATTTATTAATTTGAAAATACGAAAATAATTTTTTGAATAAAAAATATATTTCTTCTCCAGAGAAAAAAAAAAAATTATTACGAACGTTTCTTGTTTCTAAAGCAAAAGAGGTTGACGTATATAATCGCTAATGGTTTAAAACGATAAAAACGTTATCGTCAACGAAAGGTTACAAAATTCAAGAGGCCTTGTATTTAATAATTGTTATTGTATGTGGTTAGGTGTGTGAGAGAGAGCGTGAATAAAAAACAATGAGAATGAAAAAAAAACAAAAAAAACGAACAAGATTTTTTATAATCATTATTTTCCTTATGAAATTAGGCGGGCCCTCTAGAAAGACAAACGATGAATTCGCCAATGATTTCATTAATATCGAATCTGACTATTTTTCAGTAAAAATTCCTCTATACCAATGATTCCTAATGTGGGGCACATGCCTCACCGGTGGGGAATTGTAATATTTTGGTGAGGCATAGTAGGATGTGCACCTTGCGGCTTACTATACCAGCGTGAGCTCAAATTTCATTTTGCATTATTATTTCATAACTAAAATGATCAAAGTATTTTACAGAATAAGCTTTCATTAAAATATTTTATATTTCTGCCTTTTAGTTCTCTATTATATTTGAAACTACATATATTTAACTGTCTTTTTGTTTTTTAATTTTTCTCTTTCATGGATGCCATGGTCTTTGGAGGCTTCTTTAGAGACCAAGTTAATGGCTTTTTAAGTTTCCTTGACGTGAATTGCAGTAAAATTTTGAATATCTAAGAATTAAATATTACAGAAGTTTAGAAATATCAAATTGGGACATGGCCCCAAATCAATTGGGGACCACTGCTCTAGTCCAAGCCTAAAAAATCAGGTTAAACCCATTCTGTTTATTTTCTTTTGATTGTTGACATTAAAATTTGCTTTTGAATTAGGAAATAGTCAGCAAATCAGTGGGAGGGTCATTTTGTTTGACGAGGGCAGCTTTTTTTTTAATGGTAAGTTTCACCCTGGACAAGGCTCGGGGGCCACTCGAGGTAGAGGGTCACATTAAGAGGCACAGTTTATATGGATAGAAAGGGAAGATAACGATTAACTCTAGACTTGAACAGGTTAAGATTGTAGTGATCGGGGAAACAACATCAATATATTTTTTAATCAATTCACCCCAAATAAGGCGATAATGCCTCTAAGACGCATGGGGACTACTGGGAGTGAAAGAGAATGAGAAAACTTTAGAAGAAACCGGAAAACCTAAACCGGAAAACCTAAACCGGAAACAAGGGATAAACCTCTACTCCTGTTCAAAAGTAATTTTCTAATATTTTCTAGTATTTCTAAATCCGCCTTTATTATAAATAAAAGAAGATATTTTAAAACTTCATAAAGATTTTGAAAATTAATTTCGTAAAGTTTGTTTTCTAAAGAAAATTAAATTTTAGTAAAAGTCATTTTAATTCTATTTTAGAACTTGTTTGAGAAGTTTAATAATTTTACGTTATTTTATTGTCTTTTTGTGTTTGTTGCATTCGCATTATCTGATCTTAAGTAGTAACTTCACACTTTTCTTTTCCAAATTTGATAAAACAGTTTTAATCTTATTGGAATCTTAAATGATTCCTCGTTATTCTGCAACATTGCAAAGGTCAAGAATGTTATCAGAAAATTTAGGTTGAATGTTGAAATCTGCATATGATAAAAGTTTACAGTTTTAAAAGATAAAGACTTTCCTCGAACATAAAAACTACCAGCTTAACTTCAAGTGGGGGAAGCTAAGTCCAAATGTCGGGTTAAGCTCATAAAATACATTAACTTTTAAAGCTGATATATATGTATACGTGGAAGTGGATAATTCAAGTGACTACAGTTAAATACCTATTATTCAGTCTATCATCGGCAAATTGGGATTTTACAAGAATTTAACTCGTTTTTCACTGGCACGTGTTATTTTCAAGGCAAAAGTTAAATTTATTTTGAAAAGGGGGGCCTTTTTTTTTGTTTTGTTTGTCGATTTTCGCTTCAGTTTTTATATTTACTCTGAACTGAAATCCGGATTTTTCTTCATAATCGTTAATGAAACTCGCTTAACAACATACCACTACATCACCACGTGTTGGACTATTAAAGCTTGTAACGGCCAATGTATTGTTCTCGACTGAAAAATTATGTTTGTTCGTGGACGGAGGTTTTTAGACTCGTTTATCACGGCAGCGGGACATAACATCTGACTCTTCGAGGATGGGTCTGACACGTGCTAGTGGGAATTATCCCGTCATCCATCGCCTCCTCCTCCTCCTTTTCGCTGTTATTTGGCATGCAGCGCTGAACGGCCAACGGCACAAAATAAAAGCTTGATGTGTTCGGCCAAGCCTGCCGAATGCATTATGACCTTTTACAAAGAAAAGTTCATTTGGGTATTTCAATCGGAAGTCGCGTTAGTCACAAAGAAACCTTTCAACACAAATAAACAGAATAAGGTCCGAATGAATGTGCGTTATAAACCACACCTCAATTGTTTTTGCTAATAAAAAGTTATCTTTCCTAAGTGTGTCTGGCTGATCAAGTGATTTGGATATCATTTTACCACGACTTCTTTTTTTTTTAAGACAATTTTTCTCTCCTCGCTGTTTTACTTTTAGAAGAGGAAGTATTTTTTTGTTTTTAATCTGAAGGTACGTAATTACTTCTTTTTTTGTTTGTTTGTTAACTTGCTTTTTAATTCTGTTCTCTTAGACTTTCCTCCATATTTATTAAACCGTTTCCAAATATTTTGTCGAATTTATTATTTTAGAACCTGTTCTGAATATTTATTTTGATGCAGACGACATTTAATCAAAACTTAATTATATTGAATAGTTATTTAATTATTTATAATAAAATATAATCTTTTCATTTAATGTTTCTAGTGAAGATAAAAGTGATTCAATTTTAGGATTGGGTTTCCGGTTCCTTCTAAAATCAACTTCAACTCGTGTCCACTTGAAATCTGAAATGCATTTACTATTTATTTACTTTTTTTTCAATAGGAGTAAAATAGGTTCGCCTCCTCGGTCATTTGAACATGAGTAGAAATTTATTCTTTGTATCTTATTTAGGATTAGGTTTCTGGTTCCTTAATTTTTTTTGCCCTTTCACTCCCAGTATTCCCTTGCGTCTTAGTGGCATAGTTGTCTTGCTTGGGATGAATTGATTACAAAAATATCCTGTCTCTTGGCTGGGATAGTTGCCTAGCTCTCTGAAGAGCTAGTGAAAGGTTAGGATTTCAAATTACAGTGTAACCCGGATATAAGAGACTTCTTCTCCGGTCCCGACAACTCCCTTATATCCGGGTTACACTGTATTAGCTCTTCTCTCCACTTTAAAATTTGGAAACAGTCTTCTTGTTACCATTATCTTAGATGAAAAATTTAATTTCGGATTCAGATAATTCCTGACTACTGAGATGGGAGTAATCTAAATGACTTAGCTATAAGGTTTCTGTGTCATAATCGATAGAGGTGACGTCCATATCAAACGCATTCCTAGCATATGGGAGGCAATTTCCCAACTCTCATCGGGACTTGCGTGTCGTTCGAGGCAATTTTTCGCACCAGAATCTATCTGTCACCTTCATAAGTATCATTTGTCTGTGCATCGAATATTGCTGTTTGGTGCTTCTGCTATGAGTCTAGATATTCTTGACAGAAATCCAGAGAAGGATTTGCAATGTTTTCAGACCTGATCTGGCGTTCCGGTTTTAGTCGCTTTCCCACCGTCGTAATGTACCTTTTCGGCAAATATTTCATATGAATTGTTCTGATGTTTTCCTCTTCTATTTTATGAATTTAAGCGCAGTACTAGATTAGCAGCTATCTTCCATCATTTTACTGTTGAAATTGCAAGTTGAAATGTAACCGTAAGTTCTATGCTAACAGTACCTTCTCTCGCACTTCTTGCCTGTGGAAGCTTCTTGTTTTCTTTTCAACTTTGACATTCAAAAATTTAAATGCAATGTCAATCGTTATTTTCTGTCTCCTTAAATCTGTTCATTCATTGTCCTCTAATAATGTTTTGTCTATTTCCTTCACTCTTAGTAATTCCTTGCGTCTTAGTGGCCTTTTCACCTTGCTCGGGGTGAAATGATGAGCAAAAATAGCAACAATAAAGATCAAATGTTTTTCTTTCCTAATGTGCAGATCGAAGATCTCCTCCCCCACTGATTTTCTCAATGATACATTGTTGTTATTTCGATTCAAACTCGATTTTTGATGGAAACAGGGGGAAAATATTTCAATTTTTTTTTTTCGATTGGTCGATAGAAATAATTTAGTTTCAGTATCGGTTCGAATCTTGAAAGAGTCGGTCGCTCCAGATTAAGAGAAATCTTGAATTAGCGTGAAAGTATGTTTAGTAAATACATCAAAGTAAGAAGGTAACCGTTTATATGACTAAATTTATATAAACTAAATTTGCTAAGGTGGATAATTAATAAGTCTATTGTTTGACACATAGGTATGAGGTTAGAGAAAAGAGGGCTGAACGGCTTCGTATACGGCAGTGAATGCACAGATGAAGAAAAGAACTGAGTTATCAGAAATGTGGTTCTACAGAAGGATGATGAGAATGCCATGCACAAACATGGAAAAAACGAGGAAGTTTTAAGGAAAATACAAAAAATGACGCTTATATTTAAAATAAATGGTTGAAATGTCTAGGAAACACAATGAAAAAAGATTTGAAGAATTTGACATTCACTGAAGGCAAGGGGAACACAAAGAAAACAGTGCCTAACCCCGCCCAACGAGCTTGTCTCGATGGTTGACAGAATAGGGAACAGAAAGGAGAGTAAAAGACAAAGATTGTTAAGATGAAGTTGTGCTGGGCCATGATCGCCCACGTCCTGAAGAGATACGACACATAGCAAAAGAAAACGAAAGAAATTAAGTTGGAAAAATAAATATTTTGCTCAAAATAAACGCATATTTTTTTCCTCATCTGTGAACCTAATGATACACCTTTGTAGAAATATCTGTTTATTGATCGGACAAACGAAATAATTTTAAGAGAATGCTGACGTTGTAACAGATTGAACCGGTGGACTACCCAATCAAATCGACAGATGCCGATGGAGGAAATATTGACTTCTGTGTATGTGTGTGTGTGTGTTTATAGAGAGAAGGTGTGTAGTTTTATCCCAAAATTAGCTTTGTCCGATAATCATCTGAACGTCGAGAGTCAGATTTCCTCATTCAGCCACGTGATTTCGCCCATCTCATATTTCCCACCCGTTAGTATCAATAAGTTCGCCGTAATTCTAGATCCTAATATAATCATCGTTTTTATCCTTGGTGAATAAAAAAAAATCGTTAAATCCGACCTCTACATCAGCCGGTGTATTTTAAGCGATATGCAAACAAAAGTAACAACGACACAATGCAGTGAATATCTTAAATGTTCTTTAGTATGACTATTATAAAAATTATCGCTCCTTGTGTGCACCCTATGACGTTGTTCGACCTAAATTTTCTTTTAAGTAGAAAAGACTTGTATAGTAAATGATAAAAGAAAAATCGTTTGTATGGAACTGGTCGTTGAACGAGTAACGTATTCAAAATCTAGAACCGGGTGCAGATGATCTCAGAATACACATACTCATTTAACGCTCCTGAATTTCTGGTTATCACCTTCACCATGATCCTATTGGAAAAAGAATACCTACCGTCCTTTTTAACACTTTGTTTAACAGTTACTTAGGTAGCCTAATGGATTCACTATCTCCCTTAAAACAAATTGGACATAGTCTGATGGACAATTATCATTATTACCGTCCATTTGTCCGGTGTTTACAATTTAGTTTCTCCCATTTTATTTCTTGTGGTGTTGCTGGAATTCACAAGAACTTTGTTGATAATTAGAAAGTTTCTCTGCCGCCATTATGTTATCCATGTTAAGTTTTCATCACAGAGATTATATTCCAACGTGTTTACTGATTACGTCTTTATTTCTATCGTTGTCTTTGATGAATAATGTGAATTCGCAAAAAAAAAACAAACAAACAATTTTTAATGCTACTTTTCAGATGAATGGCTAACGTAGTTGTCTAGTTTGTTTCATTCTGATGACTTCCTTAAGCGTTTGTTTGTCTTTCAGCATAGTGAGCGGAGTTTGATTCAAGGAGAAGCCCTTATTTAGAACGGAGATTCTTAAGGCAATTAGATCATTTATCTTGCTGGGTTAGAGTTTAGAAACCTTCTGACATTATTCCAGAAAGGAAGACGTTATATAATTAATGACTTTTCACATAGAACGTGTTATATTCGAGGAATGTTAAAAAGCTGTCGGCTTGATCCACTAGTCAAAATCTGACCAAATGACTATCATTTTTTAAAATTTTCATTTTACATTATCAAAGAAGCCAAGTAGGGATAGGAAGAGTTTGTTGCGCCAACTTTTCAAGTATGGGATTTAGTATAGGGGTTTTGATAATACTTGCTTGTACCTAGGATTGAACACTGATCACTGGCACCGATGAAAGAAAACAATGACCAAGTAAACTCCTGAATGTCAATTGTCATTTATTTCCAAATCAAATCCTATCAATATTTAGACTTCAGCAAATTGTACGCTTACGGATGATAAACATTTTAGAGTAACGAACAGATTGAAGAGAAAAATGAATTTCCTTTCGGCTATATCACGCTGAAACATCGGTTTCCGAAGTCAAGCAAGGTCGACCCTGGTCAGTACCCAGATGGGTGACTGTTTGAGACTATCAAATGCTGCAAGCTAGAATGCGTGGGTGGTGTAATGAATAATGGTTTGGAATTTTTAATTAGAGAGCTGAGTTCCAATTTCCGTTGGGTTCATTATCATCACTTACGTGCAAATACCATTGAGAAAGGCATGAAACCACCTCTTCTCCACCAACTATAGGTTAATTTAGTATGACTTGTATCAATAAACCATTATTATATATGTTTACAATGTAAAATATTTTCTGGCTTTAAATAACTACAAATGGTTGATAAGCCGTAGAAAATGAATGAATGAATGAATCAAGAAGAAGAATGAATGAATGAATCAAGAAAAAGAATGAATGAATGAATCAAGAAGAATGAATGAATGAATGAATGAATCAAGAAGAAGAATGAATGAATGAATCAAGAAGAAGAATGAATGAATGAATTAAGAAGAATGAATGAATGAATCAATCAATCAATCAAGAAGAAGAATGAAAGAACGAATAAAGAAGAAGTATGAATGAATGAATCAAGAAGAAGAATGAATGAATGAATGAATCAAGAAGAATGAATGAATGAATCAATCAATCAAGAAGAAGAATGAAAGAATGAATCAAGAAGAAGAATGGATGAATGAATCAAGAAGAAAAATGAATGAATGAATCAAGAAGAAGAATGAATGAATGAATTAAGAAGAATGAATGAATGAATCAATCAATCAATCAAGAAGAAGAATGAAAGAATGAATAAAGAAGAAGTATGAATGAATGAATCAAGAAGAATGAATGAATGAATCAAGAAGAAGAATGGATGAATGATTGAATCAAGAAGACTGAATGAATGAATGAATCAAGAAGAAGAATGAATGAATGAATCAAGAAGAAGAATGAATGAATGAATCAATCAAGAAGAAGAATGAATCAAGAAGAAGAATGAATGAATGAATGAATCAAGAAGAATGAATGAATCAATCAATCAATCAAGAAGAAGAATGAAAGAATGAATCAAGAAGAAGAATGGATGAATGAATCAAGAAGAAAAATGAATGAATGAATCAAGAAGAAGAATGAATGAATTAAGAAGAATGAATGAATGAATCAATCAATCAAGAAGAAGAATGAAAGAATGAATAAAGAAGAAGTATGAATGAATGAATCAAGAAGAATGAATGAATGAATCAAGAAGAAGAATGGATGAATGATTGAATCAAGAAGACTGAATGAATGAATGAATCAAGAAGAAGAATGAATGAATGAATCAAGAAGAAGAAGAATGAATGAATCAATCAAGAAGAAGAATGAATCAAGAAGAAGAATGAATGAATGAATGAATCAAGAAGAATGAATCAATCAATCAAGAAGAAGAATGAAAGAATGAATCAAGAAGAAGAATGGATGAATGAATCAAGAAGAAGAATGAATGAATGAATCAAGAAGAAGAATGAATGAATGAATTAAGAAGAATGAATGAATGAATCAATCAATCAATCAAGAAGAAGAATGAAAGAATGAATAAAGAAGAAGTATGAATGAATGAATCAAGAAGAATGAATGAATGAATCAAGAAGAAGAATGGATGAATGATTGAATCAAGAAGACTGAATGAATGAATGAATCAAGAAGAAGAATGAATGAATGAATCAAGAAGAAGAATGAATGAATGAATCAATCAAGAAGAATGAATGAATGAATCAATCAATCAAGAAGAAGAATGAAAGAATGAATCAAGAAGAAGAATGGATGAATGAATCAAGAAGAAGAATGAATGAATGAATCAAGAAGAAGAATGAATCAATGATTCAGCCCTTGAAAAATAAGGAGAACCGCGTACAATTGGAAGAATTCTGTTTCTTTTACTTTCATTAATCTTCATTTAATTAATTAAGCTAGCTAATTTATTGAAAGACGAGCCACGGTAATTGTACAATGCCGTTCTATCTGACGACGACAGGAGAAGCTGAATTCCTATGGAGATCACGTAAAGAATTACACATTTCACACAGGTGAGTGATATAGAGACACAGTGGAGGAATGCATGGAGGTACGGTGGAGGAATATATAGAAGCACGTAGGAGGGATGGATGTAGATACGGCGGAGGAATGAATGGAGGTACGGTGGAGGAATGATGAGAGGCTCGGATTGAAGAATCGGAGAGACGGGTTCGAATTTCAGTCATTACATTTACTTACGGGCTAATACATCTGGGAAAGAGGAATCACTCTTCTCCCCCAGTCCCCGATGGGCAAAATAGCAGGACAGTGAGTTCTATAGCCTTGGGTAGCAACCAGTCTAGGAGAAGGGAACTCTGAATTTAAACCACCTACTTCCTTGTAGGTCCTGCCTCTTTAGGCAAAGGCAAGAAGAAGATAACTTAAAAAATCCACCTCCCAAAGGAGGGACAAGGTAACCTCAACATCTCCTGTGCAAAAGGAATCAGCAGGCCATTGCAGTAGTCTATCTTGAATGACACCTTGAACCACAATTCTGAGGTAGAGGTGGGCTGACAACTGAATAAAATGGATGATGAAGGACTGTTAGAGAATAAAAAGATCTATAAACCAAACGAATAAGTGTAGTCAGTGAGGTGAATATCCCAATGGGTTTGTAGCTTTTTTTTTTTTTTTTTTTTTTTTAAATGACCGCTTGCCATAATACCGTTTTCTTTAAGGTGTAACTTTGCATTAATTCTTCGAACACAGTACAGACGGTTCTTTAACGACAAATAAGCGAGATAAGAGTTTGTGAAGTCTTTTAAAGATTCCAAATGCAAATTTTTACCTTCAAAATTCCCCGACAGATTTGATTATTTTCCTGGTTGGTTAGCGGTTAAAAATGAGAAAATTGTTCAAGACGATCATGAAAATGGCTCCGGGTTAAAGAATCCAATGAAATGCTAATTTGAATTTCGTTTTGATTCTTTTCATTCCTTTTTTAGAATTTTTCTTTGATGAAGAGATAAACGTCTATTGTATTATTCCAAAACGGATGTTTGCTTGCTTCTTTTCATTTTTCTCCCTTTTTTTATCTCTTTCTCGTTTTTTTTTTTTTTTTTTTTTTTGCTATCTTCTTTTTTTTCTTTCTTTCCTTTCGTCATCATTATTCACTTCTTCGGTCCATTTTGTTTATTTCATTATTCGATGATGCTGAGATTTACCACATTTTTGCTGTTAATTATCTTTTGAATTTCTCCCAGGGACAAACAGGTGAACTTTTGCGTCAATAAGCACCAATAATATCAAGTTTTTACGCTATTCATCATTCAATACAGATCCCAAGAACCACTAATAAAACTTTTACGCGCTATTGTTTACCCAATACAAATCCCAAGAGCCACTCAAGGTAGAGGGTTACTGAACGGGGGTGTTTTATGGGCGTAAGAATAGTAGATTAGGAGGATATGTATAATAGATAACGGTTAAGCCTAGATATGAAGAAGTTAAGATTGTAGTGGTCGGGGAAGCATCTTCTTGGTAGTATGTCACACTAAGCAGCAGCTCATGAGGAAAGGCTGTTCGAATGGAACTTACCAATGGAATATGAAGTTGATGAGGACGGTTCCCCACCGTATGCATAGCTTGGGGTGTCTGAACTTGTGGAACTAAGGAATACCGCTCGTCAGAACATCTGCCAGGAACATAGCGGTAAGGTTTCATCACCCACAGGGCCGCATAAATGTTTGTAAACTCTGTCAAGGTTGTAAAGAGATGATTTGGCAGCTCCAGTCGTGATATGACAGCAGTACTCCATATTTTGGTCTGAGCTAACACTTGTAAAGATAGGATATGATAGATATAGAGTCGTGGCGGATATTTTCCAACCGTCTTTATCGCTGGATCGTATATACTCGTATGAACTCGTATGAGTTCCGTTTGAGGTCTGGGGTGAACCCGTATCTCAAAGCAAAGCACCTGATTGAGAATGCAAAATTGTAAAAATTTTTGTTGTCCTCAAAGCGTGATCTTTCTGAGATTACTTGTGACGATGACACTGGCCTCTTTTCGCCAGTGTATATAACACGCCATTGGGAAGCTTTGTACAGTTTGGTTTTTAATTACACCTTTCCTTCCCCGTGGCGCGTGTAGGGTAACGCGCTCTGCTAATCTGACATTCATTGTTTAGATACATTTAGTGCATGGAAATTTATTAGGAGAAAACTAACCACTTTGAATGAATTAGGTTTTATATTATCTAGACTTTTAAGCAAGACTCGTAATAAACTGTTAGATTTTATTAAGCGACTAAAAAATGTACAATAAAATAGGTATTCGAGTCTAGTGTTTAAAACTAAGATTACCAATTAGAGATTACCAGAACGCCTTGGGTATAAACTACATCCGGCAGCAAGATCTCTGATCTGGAGGTTTTAAGGTGCAGGGAACAACCTCTTAATTGTTGTTGTTCCCAGGTCCACCCTGACCCGGGGTGGTAACACCTGTTAGGATCCCAGCTATGGGCAAATACTTAACACCAAACTTGAGCCAAAACAGTATGAAAGTAAAGTATAAAAATGTATTTTTATGGTAAAAATACCGGTAATACATTTTCATAGTTTAAAAAAATTACCAGTAATACATGTTTTTTTTTTGTAAAAATTACTAATGCACCCAAGAAAATAAAATTTCGGCAGTAAAGCAATCAATGAAGAGTTGATATGCCGTTAAACAAACTAGACTAGTTCACTCACAACTAATTTTTAATTAATTTGTAGCCAAAATATGAAATTATGTCACGTGATGGCTGATGATGAATATGAGAGTAGAATAACTTTTTAAAAACATTCTAGAATTCGCTACATTTACATTGACCCACTTATAGACACTTTTATTCTATGATAATGTCAAGTATCATATTTCACAAATCACTGTAATGACACTGAAGCATTTTATAACACTGTCCTGCATCCTATTTACATTATACTGACTATTGTCCTCATCTTTGTCGCCATATTTATTTCAACGTTTCGGCCGTTGTACGCTTCGGCCTTCTTCAGGTGGTTTCAACCGGAGTGTACAACGGCCGAAACGTTGTAATAAATATGGCGACAAAGATGAGGACAATAGTCCGAATAATGTAAATAGTGTACATAATACCTCATCTCAGAAATATAGACAGATACTGTCCTATATTACCTGACCTGTTCATGGCGGATCATCTTCTTTGATATTTAAAATTCTTCTTCCGAAACCAAAGAAGTTTATGAATTCAAGATATTTTTCTAATAAACTCATTGGAATAAAATGGAGCAGAAACTTTGTTTTGAAAATATGTATTTTCTTCTTCATAATTTCATGTGAAACAACCTATTATATTATTTTGTTGGCAATAATCCAATCTGGCAACAGGTTGTTTCAATACCGACGTCTTCCGTTTGGTTAATTTCCACATTCCTTTAAGTTTGGCTTGGAACACTCGGCAGAAAAAAAAAAGAAGCTGGTTTCTAATTAATTTTCTCTACCACTTAAAATTCTTCATTGACTCATGTTATCTTCAACCGTTCGTGCAAAAACCACATTGAGTGCACTTCCCGTGGGGTAAGGATTAAAATGAAAGGGAGAGTCATGCACAAGCCATTGACATTGAGTACTCTCCTCAATGTTCAATGAACGCTGTCTTTTGCCAAATTTGGCTTTCACTAATCAACAATTAAGCACGGAGGTTGAGAGTTTCAAATGGAATTTTTTGACCGGCCGGGCCAGAACATGTCACTATCTGCTTGGAATATATATCTTCGCTTTTCTATTAGATATATATATATATATATATATATATATATATATATATATATATATATATATATATATATATATATATATATATACACATGCACATACACAGAGTGCTGAAAGGTTCTCGGTCCGATCAAGAAGCGCCCTTCACTCACACACAAACATGAAATTTACTCAGACTATAGGAAGTGGGTTGACCCGAAAACATTTCAGCATACATTCACACAAAAAAAACACACATACATTTGCACAAACATACACACACTCGCTCTCTCTTTCTCACACACATATATGGCCATATAGTTGGGCACGTGGTGTAATAGTTAGCAAGATTGTCTCGCTAGAACAATTTCGACTGAGTAGTGAGTTCGATCCTCACTGGGTGCTCCATACTTTAGGCCTTCTGCCACATCCAAGCTAAGCTTATTAAAACGCTATATGGGCATATATATAGTTATATTAATGAGTTTGAGCCCTAACGATGCAAAAGAAATTTATTTTACAAACAAACTTTTAATTTCAAACATAATCTCATTCCTTTTCAAAACACAACATTTCTCAAAAGATCATATTCAGTGAAAATTTCAAAGCTAGTATTTGGATCAAGCTACGGAATTATTGATCTATCCTTACACACGCACGCACTCGCGCAATGAATGTCTGGGTCAAAAGTCTGTATTCTGAAACACAGTATTCTAAATTTTGGTCGATAAGATGTTCCATCTACGTGTGGGTACTAAAATGTTCCTGACACACTTCATTGAAATCTAAGAAACCAGATTTTTTAAGGGTTTCTTGGTCGGGCTTAGAACTTTTTAACCCCCCACCCCGTATAAACTCAATCTGTATCCTTTTAAGAATGCATACCAATTAATTTTCCACTTGAAATTAAATTAGAAATAAAATGTTTGTCGTTGGTCTCTCGGGGGAAGCGGTGATTAGAAGAGGCAGAAATTACGTTGTTCATTAAGCTTCTAAATCTTATTGACAAAGTCACCCGAAAATACCAAGGAAAAAAAAATTTGCTTCATAATTAGCTCCCCTACTCAACCCCACGTACCCAGCCCCTGTCAGATTTCTCTTAAGGGAATGAGTACTGAAGTTCTTCGTGCGAATACGTTGCTTCCTTAAGTAACTGCAATGATGTTTTTGCCGCCCGACACTTTTAGCGAACGACTAACAATAGAGAACACATTCATTAACGCGACTCACCATTTTTGCTACGAAGTGTGGACGTAAATATTTATAGGATCCTGGTACATTTGACCCGCAAACAATATTGGCGGGCTCGTGTGAGTTCCGGTAAAAATAAGAGAAAAAAACAACCCCCTGCACAATATAGTAAAGGAAAAGAAGAAGAAAGGACTAACTATCAATTATAAAAGACAGAATATACTGACATTAAGAAAAAGAATAGCCCAAGATTCGAGCTAAAAATGGGTGACGTCAAAATCAAGGAAATACAGAAATCTGAGAAATATTATTACGGATAATGGAAAATGTGACACAATTAATTCAAGGGGCACTGGAGTAGAAAAAGATGCCCCCTCCAAAGAGTGAGAACAATTAAGAAACAGGAAAACTTCGCCAGAAACAAAGAAAAGCGTGCCAAACTGCTATACAATAAAAACTAAAGGGTTAGTTGGGTTTAAGATCATAAAAAAAGTAATTGAAATTTCAGGGACACAACGAGGAAAGAGAAATCGGGGAATATTGAATGCAAGAGGAAAGAGGGAAACAGCGAATAGCCTATCCGAGGCGCTTTGTTAAATGGGTGCCAGAACAAGGATATTGCTTAGAACGACGCAGCATAGGAAGTTGGGGAGAGCTGTGATCGCTCATGTTTTGAAGGCACTCTGCGAATAAAAAAAGAAAAATATTGATGTGAATGTCAATGAAATTGAACCCTTGAAGCTTTTCTTAAACTTCATGTCGCACTATTTCGTCTTCGCCTCAACAATGTCTTTTTCTTCCTTCCCATCTGCCTAGCTTCCATTTTTATTCTTTTTCCTGTTTTCTTTTGATCACTGTCTGTGCGTCTTTCAGTTACTCTCCTCCCCTCTCTTTCCTCCTTCTTTCTCCCCCATGCTTTGAAAATATCGCCCAAGTCTCGACCTTTCTCTGGTCCGTAGCTCCTTATAAAATGCAAAAGAATTTTTTTTTTTTTACATTCAAGTTGGCAAGTCATGTGATATTTATTTCTGGGCGCGAGTTGCCGCTATCAACAAGGGGAAGTCAGAGTTCACTTTCTTCCGGTATCAAGGGGCAAGGATCAGCGCCGTGACGATTGCAGAAAAGAAGGTCATAGAGCGCATTTTATGTTGGGAGTCGTTAGCTCACTTTCCTTCTTCAATCAACACATTGGCAAAGGTAGTCAATAATCTTCTTCGACATCGGTTTTGTTTGGTAGACACTCTTTGTTATCTACTCAAACGGGAATGGACGCCATATTTGATTCTTTTAAACAAGGTTCTTCATTTCCTTTTATTTGACTCGTTTATATTCGTTAAATTTAAACGCAGAAATTCTAAACGAACCTTCGAATGTGAATAATACTCTCCTATATCAGGAACATGTCGCTTACGTTTCAACACCTTAACCATATAACAGCTTTAGTAGGTTTTTAGGGGTTAAATTACTATACATTCGGGACCTACATTTATTTTCGATACCTAGAGTTTGAAATAAACTTTTTAAAAAATGAAAAAAACTTTTTGAAGCTTTCATTTTTTTTTGCTTTAATTGAAAGCTAAAGGATTACAATTATTTCCAGTAAGCAAAATACTCTTTTGTTTCTCACACAGATTTTATAATCATTGGAATCGATTTCTTTTTTTTCCTAAAATAGCTAATTAGCGCCATCTTTTTAGACGTCTTTCATTGCAATGTAACCCTCTTTATTAATAAATCTTCCAAAAATAAAATATATTTTTCCGAAGTTTTATTTGAGTAATATTAGCTGATTTAAAGTAATATTAATCGGATTTGAAACAAATATTATTTACTTTGGATTTAAAATACCGTAGAAATGAATTTTTTAAACAAACAGTAGCAGTGTTTTTAACTAATAGTAGTCATGTATACGAAGGGATGACAGATTCATTGTTGTTCTACGGAGACTTTATCTGTAAAACACAAATTAAGAAAATGACGAGGATTTTTTTTAAATAATTTTTAAGGACGCAGTAATCTTAAAAATGTTGGAAAATATTCTTCGTAATGATAATCTAATTTTAGGAATGTTGACTTTACATTTACTAACGCTCTTAATTTCTGATAATGTCTTGTATGGTCGACCATACTTTCAAAACTATACATTAAAAAATTCAAAATCTTGATGCATAATGATTTCTATTAAGCTTTTCAATTTTTGATTAATAAATATAGTTTACAGTTAATAACAATACCACCTAACTCAATCAAAATAATGCGGAAATTTAAAAGATTTAAAACTTTATAAATTATTAAAGTTAAGAAATAATTAAAATAAAAAATATGAAAACAATTTTCATTATTCATGGGAAAATATCTTTTCTTCAGATAATAGTGTCCTAAATAGATCTTATTTATAAAGGAATTAAAAGCTTTTCTAATTAAATAATGTCAGTTTTATTGCATTTTTTTAAAATTTTACGATTCGGAGCAAATTCTCGGGAAATGAGTAGCAGATTTAAAAGAAATGGTGATTTATATTCTCCAAAGAGTCCTGTTTTTAACTAATAAAAGTGTAAGTGTGGGTGTGGGGAACACGCGTGAAAAATATTTTTACCAAGATTCTCTAAAAAAAAAAAAATTTTTAAATAATTTAATTCATTTGTGAATAATTCCTGAACGCTTCAGTAAAATCCGACAATTATTTGATTTTCGCAAAAATTCCGAAATGAATGTCTTTTTAAATTTTTTTTTTGCCAGCTTGTTAGGCGCCAAAACTAAATTTTTGAACGTGCTGGAAATTATTAAAAAAAATAATAAAATAATGCTTTGGTCTTTCCTCTTAATAATAACATGAAAATTTTGACGATAAAACTTTGTTTTTATTAAGTTTGGGACCTTTCTCCATCATGCTGTCGTGTTTTTTATTTTTTTTATTTTTTAGAGAATTAGTGGGGTACCTACTATAAATGAATGACAAGATGAGAATTTTTTCGTTTGAAGCTACAAAATTTTGTTCTAAAATCCGGCACTAAATTCGAAACAACTTCACATCGTCCTCTAAATGGTAAAAAGATGAACACAAAACATTAAACTTTTCAAAATTAAGGAAGAAATGTGTAAAACTGAAAATTCCATATTTGCTCGTATTTAAAAATATCTCAAAAATACTTCTCGTTTGTCATATTCGAAGTTGAATTATCTTAGAGAGGAATGGTTGATTACCCTGACACGGTACAGTACTTGTAAAATCTGTTAACTTTCTCGTGTGTCTCCTGTTTCACCACGCTGTGTGTTGCTCCTGGAATTTCCGTAGCAAGTAGATTTTTACTAGCCCTACTGTCAACCGGTTTTTAATTCGGAGTTGTCTTTCTCCTAGATTAGTTTCAAACCAAGGCTAGAGAGCCCAGTCTACGCTGCTATTATTCCATAACTGTCTAGAGAAGAAATGGATTTAGATTATTCCAAGAGTATTTCTGCAAAAGTGAACTCAACTACCTCGGATTGAATATGAATTCATTTTGCACCGATAAGCATTGCGCCTTATGCAAGCATCCATTTGTATGAAGTTAGAAAAAATGAATGGCCGATTTGACCAATAAAAGTTAAATTATTACAACTCTACTTAAACACAATTTTATGAGTCAAACTAATCCTTATTAGATTCTACACAATGCCGACAATGATTCTACAGTGAATTTATTTCATTGCTATAAAAAGTTGGGTCACAGGGAATTGACAAAATGCCAGAATTTTCTAACTGGTCCGCGGTGGTGTATACCGACCTGCTCTATGCAACTAAGGCGCGAAAAAATTGTAATAGATAGTGGGGGGGTCAAGTCTGTTGAATGGGGAGGGAAAAGCATGAACTCGATACTTATCTACAATTTGTGCTGAGTTGTTTGTGAAGTATGAGATCTCTCTGTATCTCAATTACTGACCAAAATGTTTCCAACTTTTGACTCATCTGTTAAAAATTACGACAAAGAGACTGTCGTGATTGTCTGATAATGTTGTAACTAACTAGAATTACTACATGTCCAAAAGGATTGTTTTGGGGATGAAGTTTAGGTTTTGGGTAAGATGAGGTTAGAGAAAGTTCGCCGACCCAAAGTAAGTCACGTTTTTTGATTATCATACAGAAGGTCATTTTTTATCAGTAGTAAAAAGAGTAATTTCGGAAACGATTAGCCAAATTGCAACAGATATCAATTGGTTAAAGGTTTTGATTTTCAGACAAATCATGGGGAAACCCACTTCTGAATTTTCATCAATTTGCAGATTTCCGCCAAATGGATCCCGACAGATGGATGAAGAACAACACATGGTAGCCACCGCTCCATGTTCGAGTGTTTGTTTCTAGATTAACCTCCATCATGATTCGCATTAGGGTGGTACGTATACCACATGCGCTACAACCACAGTTCTCGTTCGATCACCGAAGTTAAGCATCGTAGAGCCAGGTCAGTACTTAGATGGAGGACCGCTTGGGAACACCTGGTACTGTAGGCAGACTCCTACTACCGGGGTAAACTTTTTGGGGCATCCCGACGTGGTGTAATGGTTAGCAATCTTGTCTCGCTAAAACAATTATGACTGAGTAGTGAGTTCAGTCCTCACTGGGTGCCCTATACTTTCAGCCTTGTGCCACATCTAAGCTATGCTTAGAAAATAACTATACTACAGCCACAGTAGCAGTGGTGTGTATTGCGCAAGATAGCCTGACGGAGCCTTACACTCTCTAGACTGGTTTGAATTCAGAGTTGTCTTTCTCCTAGACTAGTCGGCAGTCAAGTCTGTCCTGCTATTTACCCATAGCTGGGGAAGAAAAAAATGGATTCATACCTTTCCCAAGGGTAAGTACATTTCCCAAGCCCGTAAGTGAATCTAATGAATTCGATTTCTCAGTCCGAGCCGCTATCCATTACTTCAACTTGCCTCCATGTCTACTCCACCCCAATTCCCTATTATCGAGTGACGTCTTACAAGCACTACCAGGCTGATCAGATCACCGGAAGCGAATTTGGGGCTCAAATAATCACGACTGACTTTGGAGGCACAATGACACGGAAATTACATGTTTCAATTTTGGCTCGTTCATTTATAAATGAGTAAGAAAAAAAAATTCAGTGCCTGAAAAAATGCGGTGATGTATAAACTGAAAAGGTAACGATGCAAAAACTCTAATCGCATTAATGCAACGCAAAGGAGGCCATTTATTTTATTTCAACCTCACACTTCGCCTCAATCCAGAATCTTCTTTTATTTTGTGTCCCTTTAATAAATACCATCAAAAAATATAACGAAACGTCACTTCAAATCAGCTAGTGCCGCTGCTGCTACTGCTGCATCAGAAAAAAAAGATCTCAAAATTATATTCATAAGTCAATTTAGATATCGTAATTTACTAAAATTATATCCTACCTATGTTCCATATAAGTTGTTAGAGTTGCATACAAATTTCACACGCGAAATATAATAATTCTTTAAGCAGCAATGGTAGTATTTACTAAGAATTGCTGGAGGCAATGAGTTATCTTAATCCGTTACGTAAAGTGTTATTGTTTGTTTCATATGTATGTATGTATGTATGTATGTATGTATGTATGTATGTATGTATCTATCTATCTATCTATCTATCTATCTATCTATCTATCTATCTAACTGAAGTCTCTATCGCTATCTATGTCATTGAAGTCTCTATCGTTAGGTATCTATCTATCTATGTCTGTTTCTTCCTATCTATCCATGTGTGTTCCATGATAAGGCATCAGTTTTTAATTGATTGTTGTTTCGAAAAAGAGAGGAGGTTGTATTCAGGAGTTAGTGGTAGCATAAAGGCAAAACGTGTCCAGATAACGGGGTCGGCGATGTTTATCTTTTAACACATGTTCATATTTAAATGGAACTCTTTCCCTAGGGAAAAGCAGCTGTCCATAAATGTCTACGCTATTCCATCGATAGATATCTCGATAGACTATAATATTTCTAGCATGCCATGCTGATTGATAGGGGAGAGAACACTTATTCCATAATGTCCTTTCAATGGCATGCACCAATGTTTTACCTGGAAGACTGGGCTTTTAATGAAACTTATCATTATCAGTCCCATGACCGAGTGTGATCGTGGGGTTGCTGCGCAGCTGAAAACCCGACCAGTCCATATACCTGGGTTGAAAACCGGACAGCCATTCATTCATGCGTAGCGTGTTCCTAAAAATTAGGCCTGTCAGAGCCCATCACACTCCAGATCAAATTACAGCCGATGTTCTCCAACATAAAGGCTCGCCTTGGTCACAGACACGTGGCCGTCGATTCCATTGGAAGAAGCTTCCGACCTGACCGTTGACTTCAATCTAAGAAGCCCTTCTTCCATTAATGTCGTGTTATCACATCACTGGTTGAATCTATAGCTAGAGAGCCAAGTCTACCCTATTGTGCACGATGGCCAATGAACCTACAAGAAGATTCCTTCAGAGATTTCATTTTCCATCCTTCTGAGTGTACCTAACCACCATTTTTGTTAGAAAAGCCTAATGGAGGACCAGTTTAATGGTCGATAACCCGACCATGCGACAAGTAATACTGGGTTACATGGTACAAAGAGCACTTGCAGAACTTCCGCCCTTCTTCCCGATCCTGAAAAGAAAAGCTTGTGAATATTAAAAGTTTGTTATTATTCACAAATCCAACATGTCATGTTACAAGAAATGGTGTTTTTTCACGCTCAGGAAACATCATGGCATCTACTCCAAAACAATTAATTGTCCAGACTATAGTAACACTGATTGGGCATTAAGGGTCATATGGCCAACCAAGAGCGGTATATACTAATTAGGGAAGAGAAAGAAAAGTTAACACAACGAAGGTCAGCATTTGAATGTTAGTTTCCGATAAAGTATTAAGATGCAAGTTTTCGTTTAAGAAATATTTCAAGTAATCTATTTTCTTAATTAAGCAATGTTTCCCTAAAGTAGAACCATTTCATTTGCGCACAATTCAACTATTGTTACAGTGATTAGCATGCAAACTTGGCTGCTCAAAGAAGAAACATTTTGCTCAAATAAGTAATGGGAAATCTTCTTTTGTGATAAATGGCGCCAATTGTGAATTGTTGACCTCTTAGTATACAATTCTACGTCATAACGAAAAGATACACAATCACAAACCATTCTGAAAATTCTTAGATATGCTGTTATTGAGTTTTGAGAAGTGTTTTCGCAATTTAACGACAAGAAGCAAATGATTCAGATCAATTCTTTGTAGATATTGTAGGTATTATGAGTAATTGACAGAATGGTCTTTTATTTCGATTCACTAATCAGACTCCTTGGACAAATCATTCCAATCATTCATCTGCGTTTTCGTGATTACAAAAACATCAGAAAACCTGAAAAAGACCGGAGAACCTCGATCTCCGATAATTTGGAGAATAATACCTCTCGGGATCGTCTACTACAGAAATCGTTCTGTCTGATAACCTACTCACATAATTTAACTTCAAATTCCTTGATGTTTTATTTTTCCGTATTTGGGAACTCATACTCAGTACAGCGATAAGATTGTATCTGAATTTTATTTTTTAACCGGCAGTGATAAACATGTGGTTCTCGTTGTTACCATTGTCATCTGGTCCCAAAATAGAAGACATTTTTTTTTCTTCGTGTAAACGTAACGCTTCCCAGGCAAACAGTCTCCCTTTTCTCTTTTTGTGAATTCTGTGAGAAAGAAAGTGGTGGAAAGAGAAGCGAAAGAAACGACTGGAATTCCAACCGTGGGAAAATGAAAAAAAAAAAAAAAAA
>OZ010583.1:5552484-5889984 GCA_963932145.1 Acanthosepion lycidas | reverse complement strand
CATCAGATACACACGTCTTACAGACATGTCTATCCATTTAGCGACTGTCTTATACTAACAAAAGGACAATTCTTGGTTGTATCTGTTTGAATACTTATTGCCAAAGGAAAGGGACAGAAGGGTAAATAAGATTGAGGATTTATTTATTCCGCCATTGTTTTAGGAAAAATTATGATGGGTGGAGAGGCAAAGATACTTGGCGAGAAAAGGCCTCGCAAAATTAGAGGTTTTCATTTATTTTGCAATTCTTTGCTTCCTATTCGTTTGACATAAAAAGTGATATGATCTGATTAAGTTTTCATTATAAGATAATTACATTTAAGAGTATTTTATGAAGCTCAAACATTTTCCTAAACAATTTTAAAACATTTTTTTTAATGCTTCAATTTTACAAACATCTTTGTATCACCCGGCGTGATTTTTTCCCCTGATTAGTTAATTTTCATGCAATTTTCTGTTTTGCAAAATTTTCAAAAAGAAAAGAAATAAGGAAGAAAAGACAGAGAGAAGTCAAGTGACGTCTGTGATGAATCCAGAAAATGCATCACCGACGTTACGTGGCTTCCCTCTGTCTTTTCTACAACTATTTTCATGGTAATTGTCCTGATGAGCTTTTTCTTCGTTAGTGCCTCAACTGCATGAATTTAAGCGTGCTACTAAATAAGCAACTAAGCCTCACTATTATACTATCGAACTAGAGGCAATCGTCTGTTCTATTCTAATTGTTTCTTGTCTCGCCTGTGGATCTCCCTTCCGACTGCTTGCTTCCATGTTACCTACAATCTTCAAAATTTTAAATACAACGTCAATCGCTATTTTCTGTCTTCCTGAATACTTTTTCTTCATTGTCTCCTCACTAAAGACTTCTCATTCTCTTTCACTCCCTGTAACCCCATGCATCTTAGTGGCTTTATTGCCATATTTCGGGTGAGATGATTAAAATTGTTTTCTGAAAGTCTTCGAGTGTATTAAAAAAGAGAATAAAAAATAATTAAGTTTAAGATAAACGGCAACTAGTCTAACTTTGATTTAAATTAACCACTTTAATCATTTGCCCTTCGACTTATTTAAACGGATTCGGTTGTTCGTCAAGAACAGTCAGTTTATTACGATTTATTTTAGAAATTTAATATCGTGAAGATTGATGACATTTTTCTTACTAATTTATTTGAAACTTTTTTTTAATTGCGTTTGTCCGTCTTACAAGCGAATCGCTTGAATGAGCAAAAATAGTCTTCTTTTATGAGTCACTTTGGTTCGATGGGTTGTCCATCAGAACAACGCAATGAATATGCAGGCGTGTAGATACTCGCAAAAAAAAAAAAAAAAAAAAAAAAATGAAAGGAAAATAGAGAACTTCGGTAAACTTACCTCAATTTGCGATCGAGAATGTTTTTTCTCTTAAAATAAGGTTAATTTCGCGCCTTATCTTGTAGTGGGCAATTCTGTTTACGATCTAGTTTATAGTTACGAAGCATTATCTTAAATTAATAACTCTTTGCAAACAGAAAGGACAAACGGTGATTTTTCTCCTAAAATGATAATTACATTTTGTCACGATTGGTAGAAGAGACTTGGGTGTCGAAGTTGTTGAGATTCAATTTAATAGTTAATCAACAATAGTCACTGCTTCAGCATTTGGATTTATGTCAAAAAGAAAAACAAAAATTAATTCTGTTTGGTAGCCACATAAATGCATTTTTATGACTATTTCGTGAGAGAAGTGAGTATTAGTGATAGGGGTGTGGTAGGGTTAAGTCAACATGTTCAGAAACTGGAAGCTTCAAACAGAGTTTGAATTTCAGCTGCAATTATACTTTTTATGTTTCAATGGAAGGCATGAGTTTACATTTCCCTGCGTGTTGTTCTATTAAGAAATATGATAGCAAAGGTTTCGTCACTTACATTGGCAGTAAATGATTTATGGTTTTCGAACGTTTTTTTTTTTTTTTTTTTTTTTTGCTCGTACAAACTCAGTTGGTCATAGTTCTAGTCTATGAGCAGACATTCCTCACGTTAAAATAAAAGTTTAAACTTGACCGTATTGTAGTCAGTTTGTTTATATGCTTGTAAAATCTGTAAATCTCGAGTACAAATATTAGTACCTACGTTACGAAGCAAAAAAAACTAAAAGTGGTTTCTCGAATCACGGGCATTTTTGAACGAGTCGCCTGCAAGCAATTGAAAACGAGCGGTTCTGTTATGTTGTCGGAAGAAACATATTGGATCCTCCCCACCACCCACCCACAAAATGCACGCAACCAGATAACCTAGATGTGGTTGACGATATCAAAGAAGACTTCAGATTTTCTTTGGGAAACCCATTTGTTAGTAAAAGGTTTACACGAACATATATATATATATATATATATATATATATATATATATATATATATATATATATATATATATATATAAATCATTGTTGAATTCGGTTTCCACTTCTCAGCCTTGATGTCGCCATAAGATGAACCAAGGTTATATTCTATCGATTAAATACATTTGGAATAAGCAGCAAGCCAGTTTTTATCACTGATTTACGCCGCCTTCTCGCTGAGATTTCTAGCCTTAGTTATCGTGGATTTCGTATCAGTGAAAACTGAACTGGAGGAAATTTCAAAAATTGTTAGCGTCACAAATTTTAGTCGAGATGTCAAACATACGTGTGAATAGGGAGCACTTTGACGCGGTGTAATGGTTAGCAAGCTTGTCTCGCTAGATCAGTTACGACTGACTAATGATTACGGTCTTCACTGAGTGCCCCATAATTTCGGCATTGTGCCGCATCTACTTGTAAATAGATGCATGTATGTATAATATAAAATCATTTTTAAAAAAGCTATAAACTTTCCTGACACATATAACTTTCTAATGTTAAAGTTTTCTTAAACACAAGTATTCCAATCGTAAATACCATAGCAATTTGTTTTCATTATGTTATAAATCGGATAGCGTTCTTCATCAGTATAAATGTTAAATATAGCTGAACAAACTTTTACATACTTTGATCCGATCACCAAGCGATAGGAGCAGTCATATATAAAGGTTTCTTTAATATACAGTAAAAATCTTATGAGTGTCGACTGCATGTACGTATGACATGTAAAAAGAGAAAAAAATATCAAAGAAAACATCTGCCTTGTAATTTTATCATTATGTCCTAATATAATGTTCCATACTTTGCCGTAACATTGTTCAGATAGCAAACCATTCGTCAGTTTGTAATGCTCCCTAAAAGACTCCCTGTGCCATGCTGTGCTCTGTCCAGATCAAACCGAAAATATAGTATTGCGCCATATCTAGGCCAAAGCTGCACAAACCTCACTTTACAATTTTGACAGAGTTGAAAAGCGTTTATGCGTCCTTGTGGGCGATGAATTACTTTCTACCGTACAACCACCTTTCCTACAAGCTCTCAATGGTCTGTAGCTATTTTTATGGTTGATGTTCAGAGGAGCTACTTAGTTTCACCAGTTCAGACCACACCAGGTCATGTATACTGTGTCGACTCAGTATTTATTTGTTCCCTTCGTATTCCATTAGTAGGGAGGAAGTTCGACGTGGACAACCTCTTCCTCAGAAATGTTGCATTGTAGAATAGACTATCGAGAAGATGCTTCCTCCATTACTACAATCTTAACCCTAGAACATTAACCATGGATATACAGTACCCAGCGCAAATTTTCCTATTTTTAATTACAATTTTCAGTACCTGATTTTCTTACCTAGATAATGTTTTTCAGTTCCTATTAATGTTAACTCAAAGTACAAAGTTTGAAGTGCCTGTATGTAAAATATTTCAAATAAAGATTTATATTTAATATTTTTTTTGATATTTTCAAAATTGGGTATGATATACTCATGGTTAGTAGGGGTGTAACTTTAATTGATGGTTAGTGTTCTAGGGTTAACCTTGTATAAGATCAACCGTTATCTTTACACCCTTGTGTAAATTAATTGAAACAACCGCTTTAGTTTCCTTTCTTTCATCGTACGGTCAGTTTTAGACCGACTCGCGTGACAGGGTGTAATCGATTTGTATTTTTTCTCAGATTAAGTCATTTGCAATGATGTGCAGTAATATGAATCTGTTTTTGGGATGTATGATGAAATTTGTTTGGCGTTGAAAAATATTGCGTCATCCGTGATTGCATCAGATGTTCATCACGCCCAGACACTATTGTCTCGACTGTCGATTAGTACTCCTACAGCGATTGTCTGTGATGGTCTTTACTTCAAGGAAGCGTACGAAAATTGTAACGCTGCACAAACACACTGGCAAGCCTTACCAGTGAGCAAATCAAAGTACTATAGACTGTCCTGGAAACTCTCCTGATTTACATCCAGTCGAGAATCTGTGGTCAATCTGAAAGGAACGACTTCGTGGAATGGACATACGAAGTACTAAGATGTGCACTGGGTCATATTTCATTGGAAAAAATACGAAAAAAAAAATACTAACGGAATTATTCATTTTGTTTTAATTAATTTGCACAACGGTGTATATATATTCTTAGTCTCTCCTTGTACGCCCACTCAACGAACTCATTTAGTAACCCTCTGCCTTCAGTGGATCTTGGACGAACAATAGTAAAACGAACAGTTTAATAAACAAGTATTATTGTAAGTGCAATCTTCACTGAATGGTCACTGATGTGATTCTGTGTGACAGAGCGATTGATTGGTTTTTATGCCTTATCAACAATTTGTAGATTAAAAGCCGAAAAATATCTTAGATTGTAAGCATAATTCTTTCATTTTATGAGTGCATAAATATTTTTTGAGAATAACAATGATTTTTCCAGATACACATTATACTCTTGAACCCATAGCTGGAGGAGCGATCTATCCATATATTTCCCAAGGGTATATGCGCATAAGTGAATGTAACAGACCGAACTGGAAATATTATCCATTATACAACTTGGTACGAAGAGCAAACTTGCTTTGGTGACGTAATACATATAGAACAAGTACTATTTTGATCTAAGAATAGATTTTGATTCCCTTTCTTCTCTTCTGAAACTTTGATTTTGACGTTTTTTGCAATGTGATTGGTCTTAATTCCGTTTACTACAAAGGAAAATAAATTTATTTATTCTTACATTAAATTTCATTTGAAATCGGAAGAATAGTTTTGTCGGCATTTTTTTCAAGGATTAATTTCTCGAAAGATCCAATTAAGCATTTGTAAACATTTTTGCGGCCATAAACTGTAATTCGGTCGCATTTTCTCTTTTACAAAACGTGGGAAAAATCAAGTGTTTATTTTGGTACGGCGATAAGAGAACCTGAATAATTTAAGAGCTCATCACAGCTTTATTGCTTTAGATATTAGGTCATTATTAGATATTGGGTCTTTATGAGGTTTAATTTTAATAGATTGTATTGCTTGCCTTGAGAATCTGTATTTGACAACTTTTTTCTTTTCTTTTTTTTTTGTTTACAAGTCACGTTCATCTTCTCGCTATTCTAGGATTTCTCATTGCCTATCGCTTGTGGAATGAACATTTCGTCACCATTATACACATGACATATATCTGGCTAAAATGCATCCCTGGCTAAATTTACGTCCCGTAAATCTGAAAATCTCCCCTGGGAGTCAAGTGCCTCTTGTTTGAGAATATCTTTTATAAAATTGTATTTTCATTAGTTCCATTTAGTCTTGTTTATTTTGCTTCCATTGTATGACCATAGCCTTAATAAATTTGAACGGGTACTTATTGGAGAGTGAACTTGTCTCTAAAGTTCGATTTTCATTGAAAACTTATGTACTATAGACATTATATTAATGATTAGCTGATTGAGCGCTTTTTCCATAGTATAAAGGTTAACAAAAATAATGGCATCCCACATTTCCAGGAAGCGGTTCTATAAAGGCTGGTAATCTTTAGAAACCTATTCTGCTTATTTTCTTTTCAATTTGAGAATGGAAACAAATCACTTTATAGTATCAAAAAGAATTAAAGCATTTTGATAATTTAATAGAAAACATTTATTTATTAAGATATTTCCAGATTTAAATTCTGTTCTCATCATATTTCTATTCAGAAGTTTGATGCTTTTTGAATCTTGTGCTATCAGCTGTGTTATGATTACTTAGCCACATTCGAACTGAATCGCTGTAGTCCCAAAGATCAAATGAAGAATTATCAAATTTATGACTAGAAGATTTAACACGTTTTTAACTTCAAGATGATTTCTTTTGTCAAAATAAGTTATTTTCATCACAGGAAACCCTCTTTCAGCCTCTTTAGAACTTACATCGATGGTATTATATTTTTATCTATTATATATCGGCTAATAATATATAAGATTATTTTCCGATAATTCAACAACCAGTTCGCGGAGCTTTTATAATTTTCAGAATCGATTCGCGCGAACCGGTAGGATGCCACCACTGTTTAACAATCTAATCTAGTAGATACTTAATCCTTTTCTGAGGTTCTTTTTACATCAAACACGGATATAAATTAGGACTTGAAGGAACATACGGTTTCCACCTCCTGTTAAATAGATTGAATTGAAGTTGTCAACTAGTTATAGTTTTAATTTTATCTTCTGCTCTTTCTACATGAAGGCGGTCAAAAGTAAAAAAGCGTCTTGCAAGAAAGTTTTTCCAATCAACTATCGATTGATTGATTGATTCTTTTTACATTTTTCACGTCACTTTTATTGATTGATTCATTGATGGTTGATTTTTACGCTTGTTTTTTTTTTGTTTGTTTTTTTTTCATTGTCTTCCTTGTATTTTTGGGTTTGGAACAAAAGGAACTCCCTTCTGATGGAAAAAACCTAACGCATTATCAAAAACCACGGCTTGGGCCGGATCAACGGATCAGAAATCGCAGCCATTTTTTTTTCTCTTGATATCTGCTTTTTCCTCATTCACTGCGTCCGAGCCCCCAACAGTCTCTCGAAGATTCGTGAGTGAATTTTAAGAAGAAAGAAAAAACTAAATTATGTGGTTTGCTGTGTCTTGCTACCGGAACTCTGGTCAGCAGCAAAGGGTTGATTGGAAATCGAAATCTGATCGCTGGATTCCAGATTGTGACCAGGATCACTGCGTGTGTGATTTGCTTCAAGATGGTTGCAAAGTACGTCGCGATGACGAACACTTTTTTAGTCGGCGCCACTTCCATCATCCTCCCTACCCTCTCTACACACAGAACTATAATAACAATTCGGAGGGCAGGAGTAGCAGCAATGGAAGCGATAATCGGGATCATTCGCCTCCGCCACCCAGACCCCCGCCACCACTGCCACATAAACTCTACCAGAGCGAGTGCGTTCGGTTCAGCCCATCTTTTCGCTTCCAGATCGACGATGACGGCAACGATTACGACTCTTGGAGTTATAAGGAAAACTTCCGCCCGCAGGTAATTCTGGGAATGATTATCTATACAAATTGCATGGCATGCATTCTTCTAAAATCCTTGTTTTTGTTGTTCCTTCAGTTATTGCTTTTAAACAAGATGAGGATGTTATTCCACTCAAAATATTTTGGTAAAATCTTAATTGATCCATTCGGCAAATATAACCGATTTTAAATTATTGAATTAGATATACTCGTAAAACAGGCGGGGGAGGGTAGAAAATTTGTCAATCCAAGAAGAGATTTTTAAAATCTCTGGATATTTGGTTAGATTTTGAGAAATGGGTTGGTGCTGAGATCTTTTCAATACCCATCTCCGGGTGTAATGGGTTTGTAACACTCTTAGATGAGCATTATTTTCTAGATTTAATGTCGGTCATATTTGCTGCGTGAATAAAGCTAGAAGTTTACCGCCCTGCTACCCTAATATCACGCCTTTGAATTTGAGATCAGATATTGAGAACTTATCTCAAGTTGCAGAAACCTTTTACAGGAAAATGTTAAAGTTGCAGGGATTTTTAGATTCCCAAATCGTTTATTGAACTGTGTATGAATAGAATTGTTCAATGTGTAATATCGTGCAGAAGAGTGTGTCTGTTTGTCGCATGTTTTTCATTAGACCTATTTACGAATGTTACAGAACTTGTAAAAATACTAAAATGGAAATAGTGTGATTAAACGCTTGTTCCTGCTTACATACTGAACCATAACATAGTTTTTGCTGCTGTAATATTAATAATGCCAGATATTAAATTCCCGCTGGGGAAAACCTCTTAGCTATACCAACATTTTTGATAAGATTTATCTATTTTGCTTTTGCGACCGCAGCATTTTGATGTGTTTCCCAGTTTCTTACATTCTCTTGAGTTCCAAAAAAAAAAAAAAAAAAAAAAAAAAAAAAAAAAGAAAAGGTGATTAATTTTCTCAAACTTCTCAATGAATGTCTTGGCGTTATCCAGCTTCAGAGACCTCATTATTTTTTTTATTACCATGTTTCTTCAGATATAAACATCCTCGCCCCACCTTTCTCTTTTATATGATAGATTTTATAGTTTGAGTCATCTGTAGACATCAAAAGGTTTCTGTAGTATTTGACCCACGCCTGAAAATACCCGATGGCTTGACTCACACCTACCATCTAGAAGTTAACCTGGTAGCCTCTGAAGTCATGTTTCATTTGATCTCTCACTGAGAATTTATTTTGCATAATTTGCAACAGTTTAGCACATTCATTGTTAACTTGGATATTTAACTCTTTACATAATGTTATTTATACTCTTATTTAAGTTGCTATTAAGTTACGACTTTGTACATTTTGATTAATTAAATTTATTAATACCTTAATTGCAATATTATTTTAACCTTTAAATAATGTCATATTGGTATATAAGACTATAATTTATTTTGTAAGTTTAAAATTTATTAAAGTCTAAAATGGCAGATGTGAATGTTCTTGTCGTTAAACTGAGATGGAAGCCATTTTAATATAGCCATCGAGTAGTATATGTATCGACAACACAAAGTAGGAAAGAAAAAATCGAAAAGTTTTACCGTACACTAGACAACGCCCGGACCCGGTGGAAATCGCAAGAAGTCACTATCCTCGTGGGAGATGGTGAAATAATTGACAAATTCAGACTATGAACGCGGAGAAAAATGTGTCTAATGTATGACGAACGATCAGATAGTAATCAACACATATTTTCGAGTACACGTTTATGGACTTAGAGAAGTTCAGGAGGTGAAACTAAAAACCAAATTGACTACATAACAGATTCGAGAATGAAGTTTTCCACTGTAAAATCTACCCTAGTTTAAATAGAAAAACGTTGAATGAACGCACATGTGTGTTACAGGCAATAGTAAACGTGTTTAAGAATATTTGGGGTCTGTATATCAAATCATCTGTTAAAATTCTCTCGTCATCTTTATCTAAAAAGATGATCTTAAAAATCTGAAAAAAATCTTAATTAAAAGGAAAATGGGGAGGAAGGACTGAACTGCTAAATATTTATTTCTCTCGTTTCCTGTTTATATAGCACACCAAAGCAGGCACGGATATTTTTAAATGTGGCTGCCCTCTGACACTTAGACCGCGGAATAAAAACAGATTCCGTTGCTCGTTAGCGATAAGAACAAGTAACCAAGTTCAACTGTCTTACGATCTTAAACAAACTTGATTTTCAAAATCTGATAACGTTGAGGTCTTGCATTGAGCTAAAACAGGTAAAAATGGGTGTGCATTCTTGACTGAAGAAAAAAAAAAAAAAAAAAAAGTTTTTTTTTCGTGAAATAACGACGTTATATATATAAGTACTTAACGTATGTTGGATTTTCTTTTAGAATGCATACGAATATTTGGTTGCAGTGAATTTACTACTCGTTACTGCTAAAAAAACAAAACTCGTTCATATCTGTTAATACTTAAACATTTAAAGGGTAAATAGAATATTAAAAAAAAAAAAAAAAAAAAAAAAACTTATTCCCGGCAAAATACACTTAGTAATTATCATACAAATTCTAACAAGTGTTGCCTACTTAGAAAATTGTCGACATTTTTTGTCGCTTTGATGACGTCAAAATTTGCAATGATGAAGACATCCCGTCCCAATTTATGTATGCACTTCCTGTCACCTGAAGAAAAGGTGGACCTTTAGGGAATCGGAGTCTTTATAAACTGTGCATACATTTTCCATTTAAACAAATATTTTTCTATTCCCTGGAAATGTTCCAACGCTATTAACAGGGAAGTGCAAACAACGATCCAATTAAGATTTTAATTTTACAATTCTTGGTAATTGTTGACTGCCATGAACTCTGTGAGCAAAGATATTGGCATTCTGGAAAATGACTACAATTGAAATGTTTTTGATGTTCCTTCATCATGGCATAATTGAACAGGTTTGGCGAGAAGCAGTTAAATTTTATAACCTTGACCTTTATTATTTTTACTTTTTTTTTTTTTTTTTTTTTTTTAAGGCGAGGAGAGCAGGCGGTGTTTGCCCCATCCCCACTCCCCGTGATTATTAGCTAATGAAGCGAATTGAAGTGGATCTTCTGAAATCAAGCAAACAGTGGAATTTCCGTCTGGAACTTAAAATCCAAAGAGGAAGAACTCGTTACATTGTTGCTTCTCATATCCACAATCAGTAATCCAGGAAAGACAAATGGCAATTCTTGAAAATCTGATATTATTGCTAATTTCCTTTCCGCTGTTTTCGATCTTTGTATGTGAAAAGGGTAACTTGCGTATTTTAGCAAAAAAGAAAAAAAAAAAAAAATCTCTCGTTCGCAAGATCTACCCTCTTTTTAGGAAGTCTTGGTGCGCTTTCCCTAGAACGATGATTACACTCTCGGACTATTCCCTCTTGTTAGTTCCTTAGAGTGTGCGTTCGATCAAACTAAGCTAAATTTAAATCTCTACTGGTGCTGAGTCTTGTGATTCTTGCTTGAAACCACCTTCGAAACATTTTTTTCAAATTTATTGTCGTTACCCTGTAACGTATGTAACGGTAGAATATGAAATCTGATTTTGAAAAAAATGGTAATATCCACGCTTTCGTAGAAATAAAACTGCATTATATTTTCTAGGATGGAGTATAGAAAGTTTATCTTTGATAAATTTAGATTGCAATTCTCTCTGGGCAGCGTTTTCTGCTGTTATTTATTTCGAGTATCTGACGTTTTCATTTATGGATTCGAGGCTGAACATAAGAAATTGACTGAGTCAGTTCATTTATACAGACTAAGTATCACTATGTGTTACCGTTATATTCCGTGCTAGGGGAATAAACACACAACACCAAGTGAATACTAGAAGAAAGGTTTATTGTACACAAGTACAATATGAAATACGGTACAGTTATGCACACAGGTCAATCTAGTAGTGAGTGCTACTAACTGGAAGGTCGGACGTGCTTGCGTCGTCTCTATCGCTCCTCGTCTGTCGTAGACAGTGGACTTTATAGGTACTTACTACCTATAGTGTAATCATTCAGTGGGGGGGGGGATGACTGGTTATTCCATTACATCAGTTCTGAATGATCTCTTCTTGAAACCAAATAATCTATGGGTCAAGTTTATCGATTTGCAACATCAGCCTTTAAAGCCGCTGCAGAATTCGGAAATTAAATTCAAACTTACTATGGTACATTTTTATTTTATTTTTTATTAGGTTATTTTTAGTTCTTATTAGGATAACATCTTAGTCATGACTTGTTCATTTGGTTTGTTCATTTATCCCAATTTTTCATGTATTTCAGGTAAAATTACTGCAATGTTAGACAAGATTTAATCACATGGGCAACGGTTTGCCTATACACATGCGCAGTCCATTTGATTTGTTTTAGGGCTATCAACCTCAATGGGTTATTTAATGCCGACAAGGTTTTTATTGCTGGTAATATTTTTTTTTCTAAAAATGTATTGCTGGTAATATTTTTTTCCTTCAAAAATATATTGCTGGTAATAATTTTTTACAAAAATGTATTGATGGTATTAAAACCTATTTTTACACTTTCATGGTGCTTTAACCACCCATAGCTGGGACCCTAACACCCCGGATGAAGGTGGGCCTGGGAACACCAACAATTAAGAGGTGGTTCCACGATCCTCAAAGCCTCCTGATTAGAGGTCTTGCTGATGGATGTAGTTTATCGTCTTACCCAGGGTGCCATACGCGGTTTATTTTTCAAAGGAAGCAGATCCGAATGTACCCTTACTAAAGCCAAGCAGATACGGGCGCACATTGATTGATTGATTTGTTTCTTTCGGTTTATTAGACTTTTACGGGTTACTTAAAGCTACAAAATATTTTTACATTGTAAGAATATTTTTAGATAATAATAATTTTCTTATATAAGTTCTACTAAATAACCCATAGCTGGGGGAGAAGAGGTGAATTTATACCCCTTTTTCCAAGGGTATTTGCGCATAACAATATATTCTATCGGAATTGGAACTCGGTTCTCCGACTTCCAATTCCGAACAGTTAGCCATTACACCACCCGCGCATCCAAGCTTGTAGTACCTACTATTCCCTAGCTCGATGATGCTTAACTCAGATAATCGTACGAGAATTTGTGTTTGATATGGTTGTAAGTTCACCCCGTCTCTCTCTCTTTCTCTCTTTTATATATGTATGTATGTATATATATATATATATATATATATATATATATATATATATATATATTGGCAGCAAAACAGTGGTGACATTGTTTCTGATTAAACTGTTGACCTTTTCTTTTTCTTATAACGCATATAATATTAACCTTTTAGTGACCGGACATGGTTGCAAAATTTGACGAAAGTCAGTATAAATTGTTAAGCCCTAAATTGTATTTTAATACGAGGTATAGGCTCATATTTTATTTAAGTTTCCTTCCTGTATATTACCAACAAAAATAATCAAATTAATGTTCGTACGGTAAAAAAAAAATGTTTTCCAATAATAGAACAATGGACACTACAAGGTTAATTAACCGCGGATTAATTATAATTGCCTCTTTTTTATTTTAAGATGTCATTTCCTGTGCCTTTGAGCAACGTAAAGTTAATGATTTGTTTTTCACTGTCTAGAAAAAGATCCGTTTACACCTCGGTAGCCATATATACACAGCTATAGCTAGAAGTGGGACATTTAAAAATCTTTTTTTTTTTTTTTTTTTTTAAATCATTTCACCCCAAGCAAGGTGGGAATGCCACTAATTCGCAGGGGATTACAAAGAGTGAAGGCGAGAGAAAAGACTGGGGATCAGGGGGACGGAGGAAAGAATAAAAGCTGAAGGCGCTTCAAGAAGATGGAAGATGATGATTGACATTGCATTTAAATTTTTGAAGAGTGTTGTTATGAGGGAAGCAAGGAAATAGAAGCAAGTTCCACAGGCGAAAAGTACAAGAAAAGAAACTGTTGGAGTAGAAGTGGCAGTTACATTTAACTAAATCAACCTTAAAAGGGTGGGACCTAGACCTTACTCAAGTGGTCCGGGCACCAGGGAAAAAAAAAGCTCGTCAGAGCGATGGTTTCATGCCTTCCTTATAACTTTGTATGTATTTGAATGTATCCTTAAAGACAGAAAATATTGTGTTATCGTTGTAGAGTTTGCTTTGAGGTAGTTTGGTTAAATTCTCAACAGCTCATATTTGCGTCTTATCAAAGCCGCTATTTGAATGTTAATTTCCCAGGCAGGTTAGCGATGACTTGCAATATGATCATTATCAGATTAGGTAAATACTTTAAATATATTCTTCTTCTCCTTCCTTGTGTGTCATTCTCTCCTAAAGCAATGGCTAGAAAACCAATGTTTGGAACACATGAAGTATAATTAGTACTTCATCAAAATGGCCATGAAGTTATGCCCTAGTTTTAAAATTTACAAACTAAAGAATATAATTTTTTCTGGATGCGTTGCCTCTTCAATACTTTAGCGTTTCCTTTCATTGAATTCAAACTGATTTTACAAATATCGTCATTTTGCTGGTTCCCATCTTCTAATTTCTTTCAGATATTTTTCATTTCAAGACGCGATAATGAAACCCAGTAAAAAAAAAATCACACATTATGTATCTTTTCTAACCGTGTAGCTATATATATACATATTAGGTAGGTGCAAAAATAATGATGTAATAATGTCGTTTTTTGACGTTATACGTCAAAAAACGACATTATTACGTCATTATTTTTGCACCAACCTAATATATATATATATATATATATATATATATATATATATATATGACTGAAGATTGCGTTCAACCGTGAAACACAGTCATCACTTCTATTTACACCACAAGTTCTATACCTGTTTCACGGTTGAACGCAATCTTCAGTCCTTTTATATATATATATATATATATATATATATATATATATATATATATATATAATTATATTACAAAAGGAAAACTTAGGTAAGATAACTTTTTCTTTTGTCTTTATTCATATTGTCTTTTTACAGATATAGTCTATGTGCATTTTTACACATTATTTCAATTTCTTACAATTTTTATGGTGATTTATATATATATATATATATATATATATATATATATATAATAGTAAAAAAAAGGAAAAACAGTAAGATCTGTAATCCGAAGTTCTTATTGATATTTTTATTTTTACAAAACTGTACACAATGTAAATTTACAGGGCATAAATATTATAAATTAGCTGATTTAAACCATATTTGTAAATGAGTTAATTTATTATGTATATAATACTCATCAGTTATGTTTTATTACAAATAGGCTCTGGTCATTACAATGCATAATACATTCAGAAAAAAAATTGTGGCATCTTTCTGTTTTTGCGTCTTTTGTCGGTTTTCTTTCATTTTTCCTACTTCAATATGGCGGGCATATTTTTGGTTGAATCTTTCGAACGAATTTTACAATTTCTTGAATTCATTGCATAATTTATAAACTGATATTGTTTGAATTTAAGCAGACTAATATTCTGAGGTGTACAAATTCGAAAAAAATCCCTGCTAGACGTAGAAATCGAGCAAGATCAAGCCATTCGCATCTGTAAAACCAGCATACGCTAAATATATCGGTGTATATATATATATATATATATATATATATATATATATATATATATATATCAATCGAGCTAGTATATAATGTTTAGAAAATGCTTCTATAGAAAATTAAGCACTATATTTCCAGCGGAGTGGTTTCAAAAGATGTGTGAAGTATCTGACAAGACAGGAAATGCGTAGTAACGTGATAACTGAAATCCTGATGAATCTGTTCAATTTTTTAGAAAGCTTTTGTAGCACAGCGTGAAAGGCAAATGAAATTAGAAACAAAAATCTTTATCCTGACTGCTAATCCAATTTATATCAACACAACAATTATAATTAATTGTAATTTTTTCATGACCCATTCATAATGAATGAAATTAACAGGAGCTCTTCGTATAGATATGGAAGTAGAGGTGTAAAACTGTTATCTGTTCTCTGTTGTTCATTTTTTGTTTAATTTCCGTTTTCTGCAAAGAACAGACAAGCATGGAAGGTGTGACGTGTGTAAACAATCCGATTCGGGTCGGAGCCTTGTTCGGTGTGTCCTGTTTTCTACATCCGGTTTTCATGAAAAGCACTGTGAGATGGCGGACAGCCGGATCACGTGTGTGGCCCGTCTGCATCTGTCAGAGAGCTGTAAAGGAACAGTCGAGTTTATAACGGACGAACTAATTTGCTCCAGCGCATTTTGAAAACGTGCACACAGAGTGTGACCCCGCCTTCCGTCGACCACTTTTGTTACTAATTACTCCGGAAGTTGAGTCGATTTCGCTGATGCTAAGAGCAAGACCCTATACTTAGAGGTTGACATCTGATAAAATCACAGGAAATCTGGAATTGAATAGGAATTTAGCCAAATGTTTCATTTGGTTTACATCTATCTATTTACACATTTGTACCTTGAAAATGCTTCCGCTACGGGCGTAAGATTCCTCACAGAATTCACTTTCTTTTCCGGAAAGAGAAGAAAATTGATGTTGCATTAAGATGGAAGCGTATACTTTCTGGATATTACTAGAAGAAAACGTGAAAACACAATGATTATAGTTTGGTTTGGTTTGCGGCGTATCAACCTCAATGGGTTATTTAATGCTGACAAGATTTTAATTACTGGTAATATTTTTAAAAAAAATGTATTGCTAGCAATATTTTTTTCTTCAAAAATGTATTGCTGGTAATTTCTTCCTCAAAAATGTATTGCTGGTAATAATTTTTCCTCAATAAATTTGTTGCTGGTATTAAAATCTATTTTTACACTTTGATAGTGTTTTGATCCCAGTTTTTGGTTAAATATTTGCCCATAGTTGGGACCCTAACAGGTGCTACCACCCCGGGTCAGAGTGGACCTGGGAACACCAGCAATTAAGAAGCCTTGCTGTTGTAGTCTGTCGTCTTACCCAGGACCCAATGATTATAGTCTATGGTTATTGATGGAAAATAAAACCAAATTTGAATTCTGTAAGTGGTGGATTGTTTCTGTTTTTGTTAGCCTCGATCAAATATATTTCTTATTTTTCTGGGTATTTCTGTGACCTTCACAGAAATATCAGAATATAGTTTAACCTGTTTTTTTTTTCCAAAATGCAATTTTATTATTCCTTTTTTTTTTTTTTTAAATAAATAAAATAAAAATATATCTCTACATCCGGTTTATCGGATCTACTCTCTGTATGTTTGCCTAAGACGGTGTTATTTCCACAGATAGTTACAAGATAAGATAGCTATTATCAATTAGAGAGTGGTGTTTTGCTTTACTTTCTACTTTCAAGAAGCGCACGTACATCATTAGTATTATTCATTACGTATCAACAACTACTGAAATGTCTTAACGACTTTCATGACAACCGTGACTCTGCTATTCTTTATCATGTTTTACTAAAAGATTCCTAATCTCTTCATCTTCTGTCCGATATCTTTTTCTACTGCTTTTCATTAGGTATCAATCGAGCAACCTTTTGCTTTCTCTCTTATCATTTCTTCTTGCTATGTGTTCCACTCAACTCCATTTTTTTCTTGCTTAATAACATCTTTTATCTTGTTTTGCTCTCTGAATATGAATCCATGTTGACCTGTTGCTATTGCGCATATATATATATATATATATATATATATATATATATATATAGGTTGGTACAAAAATAATATCGTTTTCTCACATAGTAACATATGTGAGAAAACGACATTATTTTTTCACCAACCTATATATATATATATATATATATATATATATATATATATATATATATAGGTATTGCTAGCATTGCTCTTTCTATGTTTCTGAGTTTGTTTTCAAATAATTTTGTTAATTTCCGTGTCTCACATCCGTACTAGATTGCGCGCACACACACACACACACACAGACAATATAAATATATATATATATATTTATGTATGTATGTATATATATATATATATATATGATGAAAGCGGAATCCTTAGAAATCCATGTGATAATTTATCTCGCGGGATGAGACGCCCATCTCTTCAGACCCCCAAATTTTACAACAATAAAAGGATTTTAAATTTATCCAGACACTAGCAAAAAAGGAAACGCAGAAAAAAGAAAAAAAGAGAAATGAAAAAGAAGAAAGAAAAAAAGTGTAGAAGATAGAGAAAAAAAAGAAAGAGAAGTGTTTTAAAAATAAGAGGGGGAGACAAAGATTTAAATATAAGTATTTTAGAGGGGATGGGGAATATATATATATATATATATATATATGTATGTATGTATACATACACGTGGAGGAGGGAAGAGAGGGTACGAGAGGGAAAAGAAAGGGTTAAACAGTCAGTCGACGTGTTGACCTAGAATATACTTCATTTTACCCGGATATGACACTTAAAAATTGAATATATTCAAAAAGGAACATTCTCAAAAAAGATATATTGAGGTGTCTATTCATTTCATGCAGTGGAACAGCATCATCGATCATAACCATTATAAATTTACAAATAATGTTGATGATTATGAAAATAATAATAATAATAAAATATTAATATTAAAAATTTTTTTTTTAAAAAGGAAAACCTTTTAGTATAAAAAAATGTTATTAAGTAAATATTGTGATAAGTAAAGGAGGAACTAGAAACATAAAATTACGAAGATTTAAATATAGATATAATTAAAGAATACGCATTGCTATAAATATATATCTAAAAATATACATATAAATACATACACCCCCCTCATATATTTACATACATAGGCACACTTACATACACACAAGCATATATATACATATATATATATATCCGCATACACATATACAAAAACTCAACCAACTATACATAAATACATATACATATTCATACAGATATATACATAAGTATATGTTGATAATGATTAATAGTAAATTAAAATTATATATATATATATAACAAAAAATAAATATTATAGATAAAGAAAATAAAATTAGAATATAATTAAAGGTTATATTTGATGTAGGGAAGAAAGTCACATAAAGGATCATATATAAACATAGTGACTTCATGCCTGCATACATGTTAGTATCCTACTAAATATTCAATACTTCAAGTATAAAATTCTCCAAAATAAATGTTAATTGGAATTTTGAAATGGTTCTTATGTCGATAGAAGACATATTTCGTTGTACAGTTTGGACATATTCTGTCTACTCATTTTCGTTAAGATCCTTTCATACTCTCGGATAATCTTTTTGATGTCATTACGGAAAGACGAGAGAAATCGCCGTGTTTCTACATAATTGTTGTATTACCAAGTACTTTCGACATATCCATGTCAACATCAGGGTATTCATTTTAATAAAATGAATATTATAGTATCCATTATTGTCAGAGACAAATTGTGTTATCTGAAAGTTAATTATTCTTACAAATGGAGTGAGGAACGCTACATCAGTACGTGACAGCCTAAACCGTTTAAAGGGAGGTAATTGAGCATGTTTTGGAGAGTTTTTTTTTATGATATGAGTAGTAAAAAGAGGAACTATTATTGTAAACCTTGACATTTCAGCCTATCAATTATACACATTTTAAAATAATTGTGGAATATTCATATTTAAATTCACTCGGCCGTTGTACACTCCGGACTTCTTCAGGTAATATAAGCTGAAATTTCGAAACGAACCCTTTATTTAGTCAACAGGTATAGATTGTTCTAATTCCACGTGCCGTGCCCTTTCTGGGTATCTCAGTTTCAGTTAATTCCCTTCAGTAACTCGACTCTCCAAGTGCTTGTTCCCTCTGCTGTGGCCAGTTATTGAACTCACAACACTGACAGGTGGCCCAGTGGATAAAAGCGTTGGTCGAAGTAATCCCAAAAAGTGACTTGACCCAAAGAGGTGGAAGTTCAGTACCCGGCCACAACAGAGGAAAACAAAAACTTAGAGAATTGAGTTACTAAAGGAAATTAACTGAAAGTGAATATATATAAATAATCTTATAAATATAAGTAAGTATATTCGTCCGGAAAAAAAACCTTAGGTGTTTTGGCTTGTAAATGAACAAACCAATACCCAATGAAAAATAAGGAATAAAAAAAGAAAGAACTTACAACATGTAATTCAGGCGAAAACAATCGACCAGAATCCAAGCTCAGAGTCCAAAGAATAAAAACCTCCGACACGAGTAAAGTAAAAATAACTAAACAAAGTGCTCAATACACTAAGTAGAGCAAATCTAACTATGAACCTAAAGAGCCAGCCAAACCTACCTAGGTTTCACCTACGCAGATCGTAAGGGTACGCCGGCCATTGACGATCCGCGTAGGTGAAACCTAGGTAGGTTTGCCGGGCACTTTAGGTTTGTAGTTATATATAGTGTGTTTGTGTGTCAGACTTTGTAAGGTAAATTAATATTTTCTCAAATAACTGTTCTTAGTGAAAAAATGTTTTCCTTAATTCTGAGAGTGCGTGTATATAGCAATATGTGAATTTCAACTTTTGATTACTATCTTTATTAAAAAATTACTTTTCTTTTGTGATGTATGTCAGATTCTATTATACAACTGCTTTATTTATAAGAATATCCAAAAGATATAGTTCATAGAAAGATTTTTGATTAACAAGATATGATTTATACATGAAAAGATTATTTTATTTGTATTATAGTATTGGATACTTGACATTCTATAACCTTAACTTTTTTTTTACTGTTTCGAGGTTATTTGCAGCAGTTTTTTTTATATTGTTTCCCCACATATCTTCGTTGCTTAACTGTTTTCCAATCTCGTCCACATTTCTTTTTAATGATGAAACACATGTTTCATTTTATATTAATATCGGTAAATATTTGTGTCTGTTAATTTGAGTAGTAGTCAGCTAATCAGGCTGAAGAAGGCATTAGCGTCCTTATTCGCTGCAGGAGCATATAATTTAAATAAGAATGAAAAAGATTTTGTCTAGCATGAATCTCGTCTTCATTGTTCTCTGCACCATTTTCAAATGTCCTGTCCAAGAACCAGTCCAGAAATATTACTATATTTTCACTCTGTTCTAAGTTGTTTTTCTTTGATGGTTTCTATGAAGGAGCCAGACTTTAACCCAGTATTAAAAGATAAGTTTTCATGTACTTTGTCGTCCAAATTACGTGTTCTCTTTGATATTTACTTAAAGGCGGTAGTTAGTTGTTCACATTACACTTAATGTCCGCCATCTTGTCTCTGTCGACATTAATAACACCAGCTTCGATAACTATTTTTCCTAATCAATTCACTTTTTCCTATTACCGTTTTTATTTTTTAAGTCTTTTTGTGAAATCATTAAACCAATTTTGTCTTGTTTTAATTTACCAATTTTCAAATTTTTTTTTTTTTTTTTTTTGTCCACTGATCTCGGTTCAATGTCCGTGCTATTTCCAATTACTCAATAAATTTACAATATCTTGTGACTTTTCTTTCTTACGACACTCAACACGACTTCATACGCTGTGTTTCATATCATTAGGTACTTGATGTTTAATCAATATGTCAAATAAATACTTATTGGAATCTGAAGATTTACTTTCTGATTGTTAGCTACATTTGTCTGCGCAGTTAGAATGAAAGTCGGTTCTTTCAACGAAGATGTAAACAGACGGCAATCATTTGAATTAAGAAGTTTCAAATTAATTGTCCTTTTGCTAATTCGAAACTTTTAAATTGGTTGTAAGGAAGAGTTTGACGAATAAAGAAAAATATATAAAATCATATAAAGAAAAATTATCAATAACTTTAGAGATTGCAAAAGTGTAAACGATACAGGAAGTTGCAAAAATGATTGGCAGGGACGACACAGTTATGGAGAAATTAACTGAAGATATTAAATGTCTCCGATTCCGGTCTGATTCAAGCAAGATTAGTACACTGGTCGTTCTGTGGCATGTATCAAGACAAAAGTTATTAAAAAGAAATCTTTCAATGAGAATATTTTGAAAAGCACATGAAGCCGTTTCCTAAATCAAGTGGCAAAAACATGAAACTGATCGCTAAACCTTTTAAAAGACATTACATTATTCGGACTATTGTCCTCATCTTTGTCACCATATTTATTACAACGTTTCGGCCGTTGTACGCTCCGGCCTTCTTCAGGTCGTTGGAATATCGAACTGAACCTTTATTTTCGCTCACTGGGGTAGACTGACTCTAGTTCCACATGCCATGTTTGAATGGATGTCAGTTATATACCCAGATACATCTACTTAATTTCCTCAGACACATGGCACAGTTCTACACTGCCTTAAAACGAGTATTAGGAACTCACACAGGACCCAAAGACTGTGAGTTCAATACTCGTTTAAGGCAGTGTAGAACTTTCAGAGGGAAATTAACAGGAGATAACTGATAACTGACATCCATCAAACATGGCATGTGGAACTAGAGTCAGTCTACCCCAGCGAGCGAAAATAAAGGGTTCAGTTCGATATTCCAACGACCTGAAGAAGGCCGGAGCGTACAGCGATCGAAACGTTGTAATAAATATGGCGACAAAGATGAGGACAATAGTCCGAATAATGTAAATAATGTACATAATACCTCATCTCAGAAATATAGACAGATACTTTTAAAAGGCAAATGAATGAAATGGACGACAGAATACCGAATTTTTAACCGTGCTATTCTCGATGGGTCAGAGAGATGAAGCAATTGCTGGGTAGCTTACATGCTTATAGGCCGGAGGTGATGTGATGTTTTGGATCGAACTATAGGTGGTGAGCCACAGAGAGTTTTAAGATGATAGATATGTTAAAGATATACGTGTATCTGTGGTTCTAGAAAAGGCGGAACAAGGGAAAGCCACACGTGACATATTTAACGGGCTTAAACAAGTGGATGGCAGAACAGGGTCTGGGGAAAAAATAACAAAAATACATAACTTATTGCGAGCTACAAGGGATAGGAAGACGTGGAGAGCCATGATCGCCTACGTCCTGAAGGAGCACGGTACATAAAAGAAGGATTGTTATCGTGATAATTTTCCTCATTACAATAACATGGCCTTCAATATTTTGTTTTAAAAATTATCTTTATAATGTTTGCGCATATTATGTTGTTATAATTCTAAATCCCAACAATGTTTATCGGAGTTGCAATCAGCTAGCTAATAATTTGAAACGTTAAAAAACCTGGTAATCCGTGAATCTTGGAGTAGGAACTTTGGAAAAGTTTGTTCAACATTGCATGAAATCTAGTTCTTAGAATATTGCTGCTATTTATCTCGAACTCCTTGATAAAATCCAAAGAAGAATCAACAATATTAATGTCCACAATCTGGCGTCTCGACTTCAGTCACTTTTCCCAACGCCGGAAGGTTGCCACCATTTGCCTTTTCTATAAATACATTCATGATAATTGTTCGGATGAACTCTTTGCTATGGGGACCAGACTCCGTTCTTTTGAACAGGAGTAGATTTTCATCGATTGTTCCCTATTTAGATTTGGATTTCCGGTTCCTTCTAAAGGCTTTTCATTCTCACTCTCAGCAGTTCCTTGCGTCTTAGTGACAGTATCGCCTTGCTTGGGATGAACTGATTCAAGAAAAGTTCATTCTAAAGCTTCTACCAAAATAGAATAGTAATGTTATTGTGTGTGTGTGTTTATTTATTTTTTATTTAGAAAGATCATTTCACCGATTTTGTTTCTAAAAGCGGCAATCCTAAAAATATGCTTTTCTTCAATTTTTCGTTGTTGACAAAAGCAACTTCTGTATCAGGAGAGAATGATAACCGACCTTCACATGGAACTGAGGTGTTTTAATTTTCATTCCCGGTGATAACGAATTAAACCCCGCACAATAGTCTTCAATGCATGACAGGGAATTGTGATACGTGCAAGTATAAATTCTACAAAGATTTGAACTTCGCATATTGAACCCTTTCCAGAAACTTTAATTATTTAGACGTTCTAGTTTCAAATAAAATTTGATGCATATTCTCTGTAAATGCAACGGTCAGACTGTACACACGCTCACTCAATGGCGTCTCACTCTCCTCCGTAAATGCCTGTTTACGTATGCGCAGTAATCTTCACGAGATATTCAAGATGGCTTGATATTTTTTGCACAGACCTCTTATATGAAGTCTTCATTTCTTTAACCTTTCGCCGACAATGTAGTAATGATAAACTAATAATATTTTGAACTCTCTCTCTTATATATATATATATATATATATATATATATATATATATATATATATATATCTTAAATTCTCTCTATTTGTACCTTTTTTATTTTCTATTTTATTTCCAAATGAACCTGCCTACACCATATTTCCTGTATTTGAACCCCAGTTTTGTTTTTGCCCTCGTTTAAACTTGAGCTGTGAATCGACGTCCCTACCATGATCAATATATATATATATATATATATATATATATATATATATATATATATATATATATATATTAATCATAAGTTATACCTTGTGCCTGAAGAGTTGGATAACCAATAAAAAAGTCGTGCCGCAAACGTAGGTATATGCATATTTATTAATATATATTTCTTAGCTCTGTCTAACCACATCGAGCACTGTCATGTTTACACCTTAAGGTAAATCTGGTAAATATTTTTTGCTTACCTGCGTATGCACGCTAGCGAGCTTTATACTATTTTAGCTACCTGCTTCACACACGAAAAGTTTTTTGCTCGACCTAATTCTAAAAAATTAACCAAACATCTGATTGTTTGTTTTTCTTTTTTTGTTTTACGGCATATCAACCTCAATGGGTTATTTAATGCCTACAGGATCTTTATTGCTTGTAATATTTTTTCCTTTAAAAATGCATACCGGGTCAGGGAGGACTTGGGAACACCAGCAATTAAGAGGTGGCTCCTGATCAGAGGCCTTGCTGTTGGATGTAGTTTATCGTCATACCCAGGACGCGGATGTAGTTTATCGTCTTACCCAGGACGCGGATGTAGTTTATCGTCTTACCCAGGACGCGGATGTAGTTTATCGTCTTATCCAGGACGGTCCAATGGTCGCCTTCATTATTTTAATGACGGTCGCTCTCGAATACTTACAAATGTCCAGTTTAATGTACCTTATACCCACAATAGCAGCACATTTAGCAAAACCAGAACTCTTCAGAAAGGGATTGCAAGATTAAACAATTAGACATTTCTGCATGTGTGAGGGAGCTGGTGATACCATTTTAAACCAAAAATTTCTGCATATGTGAGAGGGCTGGAGATAGCATTTTAAGCCAAAAATTACCTAAAATCTACCAAGAAGTTTTCAATAATCAGTAATCCAATTGTAAAATAGTTTCGAATTGTGAGGTCAAATACTGAGTGATCGAAAAGATTTCTTTTTGAATGTCTGAGATAACTCCTTATCATTGTTATTTAAAAAATAAGCAATTTACGAAAGTGTATAGAAAGTGCTTTGATTGCGATATCATCCACAGTAAATTTGCATCCAGTTTCTTACAACATTTCCCCTTTCTTCTTACAATGTGGCATATCTTAATAAGTGATCAAAACAATAGCATAGGGAAACTGAATGAGATCGGCTAGACTATTTATCCTGACGCGTCTGAAGAATAAAATTAAATGTAAAATTTTAGCGTTTCCTGTCGGTACATAATTATAACTAAAGTTCGCATTTTATATCTCATCTCTTTATATATTTTATATGCACATACACACTTCGATCAACAAAAAACATTAGCTCCATGAAATGCTTGTTATATAGACTCAAATACCAGTCAGTTGTGTGCCATGCGTGATACAATCTTATGCGATCATGTATCTTTCGATACGAGGCAGATTTTTCCCGAAGTCGGTTGCCATTTCTTTCTGCGGTAGACCAGATGCCTTGTAAGGCGATCGAAGACCCTGCTATTTACCCAGCTTTACTAGCTTTACATAGCTAATTATCTTAACAATGTGTCCTCTCTTAAGTGATCTAAGTATGAAATCATGTAAATATATATGAAATTATATATATATATATATATATATATATATATATATATATATATATATATATGAAATGGACAAAGTCCGACAATTATTTTAAGACATTTTTATGTTTATAGATTCTTTTTTTTTATAGATACAAATATTTAAGTAAATGTTCTGTTTATAATAAACAGTATTAACAACATTTACCGGCCTGAATGTCCGAGAAACTGGCATAGAAAATATGCGTCCTTCGACAGGAATCGAATCTGTATCCTATACGTAACCGTCATATAGCCTGACGTGCTTTTACCGATTTCGCCACAGAGAAGCGTTTCGGTTAGCAAGGTCGATTTTACTGTTTTTAAACTACAATTTTCCATGATTTTCTCACGTACATTCATATCTGCTCGATGCGTATCAAAATGTAAACAAATGACGTCACACGTTATGAAATGAACAAAGTCCGACAATTATTTTAAGACATGTTTATGTTTATACATTCTTTTTTTTATAGATACAAATATTTAAGTAAATGCTTTGTTTATAATAAACAGTATTAACAACGGAGGACGCATATTTTCTATGAAAATTTCTCGGACATTCAGGCCGGTAAATGTTGTTAATACTGTTTATTATAAACAGAGCATTTACTCACATAATTATATCTATAAAAAAATGAATAAACATAAAAATGTCTTTATATATATATATGTATTGCAGGAAAAATTTGCGTCATTTTATTATCTTCTTCCTTCTCTTTCTCTCGTTCTTTTTCTCATCCACCCTCTTCACTTAGGCTTACGGTCATATCATTACGGTTCCCGTATGATCATTCAAGTTAAGCAACGTCGAACCTGGTCAGTATCTAGATGGGTGACTGCTTGGGAATACCAGGTGCTGTAATGGATAATGGCTCGGAATTGCTAATCGAAGAGCCAAGTTCCAATTCCAGTTGGGTTCATTATTCACTTACACGCAAATACCCATGAGAAAGGTATGAAACTACCTCTTCACCCCCAGCTATGGGTTAATAAGTAAGACTCGTATCGCTAAAACCATTAAATTTCATTCAAAATATTTAGATTTTAGCATTAAATAACCCATAGAGTCATAGCATGTGGAACTAGAACAATCTACCCTGCTGGACGTAATAAAGGTTTCAGTTCGAAATTCCAATCACCTGAAGAAGGCTGGAGCGTACAGCGGTCGAAATGTCGTGAAGATGGCAATGAAGATGAGGAAAACAGTCCGAATAATGTAAATAGTGTAAATAATTACAATACCCCCATCGTGGATATGTAGACAGATATCAACCCATAGCGGTTGATATGCAGCTGAACAAAAACAAATCTCTTCTCTCAAATCAATACCATTCTGTTTTCTCTTATTGATTATCTTAAAGGCCTACATTTACGGCTAGTTTACTTTTTTACGACATGCCAACCATTGTTGATTTTTTTTTTGTTCCGTGTTCCCCAATGAGGATCGGACTCACGAATCAGACTCGGACTAATCTCGCGAGCCGCACGCCAAGGCGCCCTGATAATATTATTCCCTGCTTACTAAAGATTCTGATGAGCGTAAAATATTTTATTATTTATGACCATTCGAATTTCTTTGGCCTTGTGCATCTCTTACCCGAGAAATTTGGCGGATTGACGATCATAAAAGGGGTATCTATCCGTTTAATCATTTATTCTGTGCTAATATTATCCGACATTTTCCTCTCGTCTCGTCACCGGCCGACTGGACAAATACAACTACGTCACTCCCTCTTTTCTTGGTTTTAAGAGCTGAATGAACATAGTTTTTCATCCACAGAGCCAGATCGTTAAGGCTCCCAGTAAGGAGATTGATTTCAAAACAAGATAAGCAGTCTTTCTCTCATACGGCTAATTCCATATGCAGTACAAGGAAAACTACAACATAATTATCTTTTAAATAATTGTCAAGTGATAAAGCAGCAATGACACACTGGCCTGATTGATGCAGTAATTATGGCGTCAAGTGATTGCTTTGGGGCATTTATTCTCGGTGTTTTCATGTTCTCTTTTGTTCTGTTAATGAGTAAAGATAGGACAAGGTGTGAAATTCAGTAACGGTTGCCGGCTCGCTATCGTTCGACTCCGAACTGAACCGAATTTCTCCCCTTGGTCTGTGACCATGAGCTGGTGCTAGTGAAAGGTTGAAATGTTCTCCCGAGTACCGAAATATCTTGTTGACCCTCACATTCCCACTCCACGGCCATCCATAGTTATGAAACCTATTGCTGATTTATTTTGCCTTGATGGCCGAATAGACTGTCCTTCTGTCTTGAATGTCGACCGGTTATTATTTTTTAAACAATCTGGACAAGAGGAAAAAAAAAAAAAATTGTTTCTTAATATTGCTTTTAATAAAATCTAGCGTAACTACGAGTGAAACTTTCTGCGTTGCTTCAATTATGTATAGCTATTTACTAAATACATACCACAATAGAGTTTGCTTTGGTTTTTGTTTTACGGCATCTTAACCGCAATGGTTTATTTAATGCCGACAAGATTTTTATTGCTGGCAATATTTTTTTCAAAAAATATATTGCTGGTAATAATTTTTCTTCAAAAAAAATTATTGCTTGTATTAAAACCTATTTTTACACTTTCATAGTATTTTGACCGCCGTTTGGGGCGGGGTCAAATATTTGCCCATAACTGGGACCCTAACAAGTGCTACCACCCCGGGTCAGGATGGATCTGGGAACACCAGCAATTGAGAGGTTCTCCCACTCTCCTTAAAACCTGATCAGAGGCCTTGTTGTCGGATGTAGTTTATCGTCTTACCCAGGACGCGGATGTAGTTTATCGTCATACCAGGGGCGCGGATGTAGTTTATCGTCATACCAGGGGCGCGGATGTAGTTTATCGTCATACCCGGGATGCGGATGTAGTTTATCGTTATACCCGGGACGCGCATGTAATTTATCATCATACCCAGGACGGTCAACAATAGTGCGACACTTGGTGATTGTCAGATTCTATATATTAACCAATGGTCTCCTTCATTATTTTAATGACGGTCGCTCTCGAATATTTACAAATATGCAGTTTAATGTACCTTATACCTACAATAGCAGCACATTTAGCAAAACCAGAAATCTTCAGAAAGGGATTGCAAGATTAAACAATTAGAAATTTCTGCATATGTGAGAGGGCTGGGGATACCATTTTAAGCCAAAATTTACCTAAAATCTACCAAGAAATGTTCAATAATCAGTAATCCAATTGTAAAATAGTTTCGAATTGTGAGGTCAAATAGTGATTGATCAAAAAGATTTCGCTTTGAATTTGTAAGATAACTCCTTATCATTGTTTATATTCGAACAAATTTCCTCATCTTTGTTGTTATTATCCCAATGTTGTGATCGTTTTATTCAGTTTTAGTATGAAATATATTTTTCTTTTCAATTTTCTGTATTTATTGTATAATATATTGTCTGTTGTTTTACACTATCATCTTCCAGACAAATTCATAATTCCATTCTCCTCAATTTTTCTTTATCTTTCTCAGTAAAGAGCTCTACTCTAACTGTCTGTTGTTTTGCTTTGCTTTTTGTTTTACGGCATATCAATCTCAATAGGTTATTTAATGCCGACAATTTTTATTGATGGTAATATTTTTTTTCAAAAATGTATTGCTTGTAATAATTTTTCTTCAAAGATTTATTACTGGTAATAATTTTTACAAAGTATTTCTGGTATTAAGACCTATTCTTACACTTTCGTGATGTTTTGAACCCACTTTGGTGGGTTAACTATTTACCTATAGCTGGAACCCTAACAGGTGCTACCACCCCGGGTCAGGGTGGACCTGGGAACACCAGTAATTAAGAGGTGGTTCCACGCTTCTCAAAACCTCCTGATCCTGTTGGAGGTAGTTTATCGTCTTACCCTGGACGCGGATGTAGTTTATCTTCATACCCAGGACGGGATGTCTGTTGCATTTTTTTTTTTTTTTTTTTTTTTTTTTTACAGAATTGCTTTTATATAATTGGTAGAATTCTTTAGATATGAATAATAATATGAAGGTGCAATATCCAGTGACTAAGGCAAATGAATGAAATCTTTCCAACCGCTTTCTGCCTTGTGACCAGAGACGTGCGTTGTCCTGATTGGATATTACTGCACCACAACAAGACTGTAGTTATTTTTAAAGAACTCTTTAAGAAAATGAATTGCGAGGATCAATCAAGAGAATAATTTGTAAAATCTTTTTGTCATTGATGACCTTTTTTTTTTGTTTAGTTTTTATTCTAGAGATGATTATGACTTACAAATATTTACACAACGTGATTTACTTGATCAGCGACGACGACAAAAATAAACAATGGGGCAAATGAAAACGAAACAAATCTCAGCGTTGGGCTCGAAAACCCGTTTGTTTTGTTGCAGAATGATTCGGAAGGTTTTTCTTTCTTTCTTTGCGCGACATATTACGCCTGTCTGGACAAGTATTAATTCGGATTTTATCAAACAAACCAGTTGTTACCGTCTTCAGATACCCCGTAACAATGGTATGTAAACCAAGCATTGTTGAACTCCGGCCAACTTATCATAAATTCTTTACGCTCGAAACGACAAATAACAATAGTGAATTTTTTTTATTTCACACAATATCTGATGCTTCATTAATCGAGTGGCCAATTTCCAAGACTCCCATTGCCTCTAGAGTCTGTTATAGTTCTCTCATTAAAGCTATGAAGAGAGGAATGTTAAGGCTTATGCAAAAACCCTAGAAAAAGAGTCTTCTGTTCTTATTATTATTCAAAGCAGAAACTATGATCTGGATAGGGTTAGTTTTGTCCAACACCTCAAATTTTAACGAAACCAAAACATTAACCAAGAAACAAGTCATGTTCTGAAATAGCCTCGTCAGATCGAAACGTCATGAGTAGCATGAAACTCGTTCAAAATAGTCAACTGTATACAACCGCTTTCTAGGATCAATAATTAATTATAGCTTCGATCAAATGAAACCTATAGGTTTTAGCGAGGACCGTCTTTCATTGAACCCCGTGGAATTGCGTTACAAAATCACAAAACAACTGTACTAAATAACAGAAATGACATCACTTGAGGACTTCCAACAGCAGCAACAACTAAAATGGATAACACATGTAACTCAAAGTGAAAATAATGGCATAGTCAAGACGCCGACGTTTCATACTAATCCCAAACAAAAAGCAAGCAATGGAGGAAACTCCCATCAATACTGAAAAGAGCGATAATATTAACTGGATTTGAAACCTATTTTCTTGAAAAATTATTTTAAGAGAAGGATTTTATAAATTTCAACCGAGTATAGCACTGGCTTCTAGGTCAATGAATGTAGAATATTTCCTTATAAGGAAACGGCTAATATTACCATTAACATTGTTGTTATTATTATATCATCATCAACACCAATAACAACAATATTATCATCACCAACAATAATGATAATAATAGCAGCTGAAGCGTGCCTGCCATTAAAATCAGCTTTTGTAATCTTTTCTTCAGCTGGTACCAAACAGCAAATCTGGAATGAAAACAAAAATACCGAGAAAATTTACTTCTGATTAAATATTATGATAGGCAGTTTGTAGTTAAATAGTCCACAGTTGCACTGCAAGTTCCGCAGTGGCGATTTCCATTACTCCAACTTCCTTTGGGGAGAAATGAAAATTCCTCATTTTTCAAATCATCCAGAAGACATGCTTGTAAATGTCAACGTAAACTAAATTGCTGTCATTGAAAAATGTCGGCGCTTAAAAGCGTTTGTTGTTATTTATGGTTAAAAGAAACGGAAGCAAGAGTTGAGGTTTTTCAAAGAGAAACATTTGAGAGAGAACAAGGGATCTTAATGGGGGACTTTAGGGGATTTTACACAAGGATTTCTATTTATGAATACAATCGATCAATTCTATCGGTAATACGAGGATTCGTGACTGGCTTTTTTTTCCTGATTTTTTTCAACGCACATTTGACTAATTTCAGATTTAAAAAGCTTCATTTTTTCCCCCTTACCGTTACGAATATTTTGATCAATGCAGAAAATGCCTAAAGTTATACGGTGGCATAGTGGAAAAACAGTTAAGACAGTGGGCAGTGATAAGGTAAAATCTTACTCTCCTGTCTATTGAGTTCAAATGAAATCAATACATTTCCTGTCCTTTGGTTTTGTCTGTTTTGTTTTACGGTATATCAACCTCAATGGGTTATTTATTGCCGACAGGATTTTTGTTGCTAGTAGTAGACTGTTCACATGGCACAGTGGATAAAGGCGTTGGTTAGATCCAGTGACAGGACCCAAAGAGTGTGAGTTCAATACCTGGTTAAGGCGGTGGAGAACTTGGAGAGGGATAACTGATAACAAACATCCATTAGACATGGCACGTGGAACTAGAACAGTCTACCCCAGTAAGTGAAATAAAGGGTTCAGTTCGACGTTCCAACAGCCTGAAGAAGGCCGGAGCGTATAACGACCGAAATGTTTTAATAAATATGGCGACAAAGATGAGGACAATAGTCCGAATAATGTAAATAGTGTAATAATTTTTTGCAAAAAAGTATTACTGGTATTAAAACCTATTTTAACACTTTCATAGTGTTTTGACTCCCGTTTGGGGTGGCGTCAAATATTTGCCCATGGCTGGGACCCTAACAGCTGTCACCACACCGGGTCAGGATGGACGTAGGAACGCTAGCAATTAAGAGGCAGTTCCACGCTTTTCAAAACCTCCCGATCAGAGGCCTTGCTGTCGGATGTATTTTATCGTCTTACCCAAGACACGGATGTAGTATATCGTCATTCTTCTTTTCATACTTAGGGGGGATAACTCTTACCAGATACTACTCACTACTATTCTCTAAATGGAAGAAGAATTATAATAATGCGTATAAGGCAGTCTTTTATCATTACAAATTTGATTAAAGATCTGAGACAAATATTTTTTTTACTTCATTGTTCAGTTAACTTGTTTACGTACAAAATAACGCCGACCTGTGTATAGTGATAAACTACATCCGCGTCCTGGATAAGACTATAAACTACGTCCAACAGCAAGGCCTCTGATCAGGAGGCTTTGAGGAGCGTGGAACCACTTCTTAATTGTTGGTCTTCCCAGGTCCACCCTGACTCGGAGTGGTAACACCTGTTAGGGTCCCAGCTATTGGCAAATAGTTAACCTCCAAACTGGGGTCAAAACACTATGAAAGTATAAGAATAGATTTTTTATAGTAAAAAATACCAGCAATACATTTTTGAGAAAAAAATATTACCGGCAATAAAAATCTTGCCGGCATTAAATAACCCACTGGGGTTGATATGCCGTAAAGAAACCCAGCCAAAATAAGCCATGACTGGATGTAAAGGGTGTAAATATTGCCCAATTGTTTATCTGCTATCGCTTTTGGTCATATTTATGGTCGTCATCAAGATCAGGGAAACCGAGGATGTTATTCATTTCCCAATTTGTAAATACTTTTAAAATCTCTGTTTGCTGAATGTGTTTTATGATGACATCACGCATCACGTGATATCCAAGTGAAATTCTTCACTGGTTTAAATGTTTAATTTGTTGAAATGTTTAAATCATTCGTTCCCAAACTGTAGATAATCTTTAAACCTTTAAAAATAAGAAGTTTTACAACTTTAAACGCAGTACTAGATTGGTAGTTAGGTCTCATCATTTTACAGTTGAAATAGCTAGATGTAACTAAGCTCTATACTAACAGTTTTTCTGTTATTTCTTGCTTGTCGAACTCTTCCAACCTCTTGCTTTCCCGTCACCTTTGATATTAAAAATTTAAATGCAATGACAATCGTTTTTTAACTTAATTCCTGTTCTTTTATTGCTCTTTTCCTAAATAATGTTTCTTTTCCTCTTATTCTTTCACACTCAGTAACCCCATTGCGTCTTAGTGGCTTCATTGCCATGCTTGAAATTATTATTATTATTATTTTTTAAAAAGTTCAAAATGAAATCCTATCTGAAAACCAGTCGATATTTCTTGATGCTATTCATAGTCACAATAATTATTGTTTAAGAGATTGTCGACATCGTTGAGTAGGGCGACGCTTATTACTATGGTGATAAACAAAGAAATCTGGATCACTAAAGTTCATTATTCATTTAGTCAATCAAGTAATTAATTAATCAATCATTACACTAGTAAGTGCGAATTCTTGTTCAATTAGCGAAACAGAATTTTTACTTTTTTTCATTTTATAGCAAATTCGATATTTAAAAAAAATTCTTGCTTGTAAATTGTGACATTTGAAATCGGCACCTTGTTAATACATTTCGATAAAATTGGTTAATGACTCTTATACAGAATGGACGCTTCATAACTCCTCCTCCTCAATTCCCAACATTGATATGCAGACTTCAAAATGATTGTTGATTGGGTGGAGTAAAGGGTAGGTTTTGTTTATCCGGAAATCAAATCGTTGGCTATGACATCAGTTGTTTAACAATCGTAATTTAAAATACTCTCTGTCGTATTCTATTCGTTAGTCGATATCACATGATTCTTGTGGTGATAATCTCGCTCTGAAAGGAAGGTTTAATTTCAAGGACTGTCTTTTATTGTCTATGCTGGGTAGATCTTATGACTAAGTGTATAGGTTTTCTTCGCTTACGTTTGGTCACACTTTGTAGGGGACATCGTGAAAAGGATTGTGAGTGGACGAGAGATTAAAACGCCTAAATGTATACGTGATAAAGAAATTGAGCAATGATTGTCTGTGTGCGTGTGTGTGTGTGTGTGAGAGAGAGAGAGAGAAACTATGGCACACCGGATCTACATTTGCATTAAAACTATATTTTTGTAATTTGAGCACGTTGGCGCGAATTAGTATAGTTGAAGGTGTCCAGGAATAAAATCTTTGGTTTGAATTCTGTTTGGATAAAAAGTCAAAAGAAATGGTCGAAGTAGTTGTTTTTCTTCATTTTGTTTTCAGTTGAATCATAAATAATTACCATTTTTGTTCATCACATTTATTCTTCAAAATATAAAATACGATTACATTTTCCCCAATTATCTGTTCACCATTATTTGCAATGACTTGTTGCCACTTATCAGGCTGTTCTACGATACCTTTTGAATAAATGTCTGCAGGTTTTCTTGAAACTGGTTTGCATGAGAGAAAGTTTTTCTCCTCAAAGCGTTTTGCAGCGATCGAAAAAGATAATTGATTGCTTCAAGGTCAGGTAAATATGGCGTTTTGGAGAAAACAAACCGAATTCCAAAATGTTTTCCTCTGTTTATCTTGTTATATTCGGCCTTGCGTTGTTATAGAGAACAGAATTTGTTGTTGAGACAAACGCAGGACGCTTTTCCAGCAAACCATTACCGTCACGTTGCACCTGCTGGACATGTTAATGTGCATTTATACGTTTCATTCCTTTTTTTTTTTATGAACTCTAAATGAATAATATCCCGACGATACAAACATACGCACATCTATTATCTTCCTTCCATGGAGCTCAGCTTTTGGTATCAGTTATGGAGATTTATCCTTGCCAATCCACTGCCTTTTATGTAACTCATTTTTCATTACTTATATTTAACGAATGATTACTTAGAATAATACATTCGTCATAACAATTGCTTCCTTAAAACGAAAATTACTTATGACTCAAACAAATAGACATCTTTCATTTTAGTCTGTGCCATCCATTGAATATATCAGGAATTGATTGCTTGGCTTTGGTGCAACGTCACTCAGAGGGGACCTAACGGGGAATGCTTGAAGGCTTCGTTACAAGGACGATGAGCTGGCGGTGAGAATCCAAGCAGTATGTATGTGTATTGTGTAACTTTAGCATTCTGAATGACCTCTCATGCAGTTGTATCATTATAATATATCGAACATATAGTGCTGGTGTTAATAAAACAGTGCTCGAGCTATTACGTATATATTAATAAATATACGTATTATCTCTCGCCGACTCGGAGTTTCATACACGACGTAATGTTCAGATGCTGCGCATAGACTGGTCGTTACGTAATTTAAATTTCAATAAATATCTGGTTATCGCAATGTTGGTCTAGTTATATATTATACTGTGATTACAGTTTTCTAATTTTGGCATTTAAAATAAACGGGTTTGGTTTGGCTTCTTTTATTTTACAGCATATAATCCTCAATGGGTTATTTGACACCGACAAATTTTTTTCTTGGTAATATTTTGTTTAGTTAAAAATCTATTTCTGGTAATATTTTTTCTCAAAAATATATTGCTGGTAATAGTTTTTTCTTGAATAATTTAATTCTGGTAATAATTTTTTTACAAAGTATTTCTGTTATTAAAACCTATTTTTACACTTTCATAATGCTTTTTACCTCAATTTGTGGGTTAAGAATTTGCCTGGGACCCTAACAGGTGCTACCACGCTGGGTCAGGGTGGACCTCGGAACACCAGCAATTAAGAGGTGGTTTTACGCTCATCAAAACCTCTTGTTCAGAGGCCTTGCTGATGAACGTAGTTTATCGTCTTACCTTGGACACGTATGTAGTTTATCGTCATATCCAGGACGGTAAAATAAATGGGATTTGTGTGTGTGTCTCTGTATATATATATATATATATATATATATATATATATATATATATATATATATATATAAGTAAAAAAAATTAAAGTTGTGAATATTCATTTTTTATATATTAAACACAGAAGGAGATTACTTTTACTATTTTAAAAAACAAACAAACCACAATTTACATTAAAAATTAATCTGGATATTTAAGCAAATATTTTTTATGCCTACATGTAACCATCAATTCATTTCCCTTGTTTAATAAGCTAGGATTATTTAAGTGTTTCAAGATAATTTTTCAACATGACATAAATTACATCTATTTCCTTCCTCAGAGTAAGATTTGGCACTTGCTATAATATAACAGGTGATAACAGATAAGTTACCATCATTCTTTAATTGTCACAGATATTTAGAGAGAGTAGTGTTTTTATATTTAATATTGCCTAAAGTCATTCGTTGATGGTAGAAACGAAATTTCCAAGGATTTTCAGTGGAACCAAAATAAAATTTGACATCGTTATCGGAATGTATGCTAGCTCGGTATACAATATTATCAGTCATACATTGACCGTTTAAGGGACAAATCATATTTTTTTCGTCAGTTGCATTTTTTTTTTTTTTTAAATAACGTTGCCTTTGTTAGAAATATATTTATTTAGTATAATGCTGTTACGTTGGGATATAGATTTATCGATGTTATTAACGCAGCTATAGCTGATCTTAACATTATTTTTGTTAAGTCTTTTTTTTAGTGTTGGTGAATAATTAATGTGTTTATGAATTAACTTTAGGAAAATTCTTCCGATATTCGTTCGAACATTATGATTAAAGGATGGCTTAAACAATATAATATTACGCTTACGATGTTTCTGTTTATTTTTACCTTCTTTGTTTTTTCTAAATCCTCTAAATTTACTTTATGGTTGGTTATTTCTAAAGTTTTTATATATTCTATTATTATATCAAATATTTCCTTATTGCCGGAGTTTTGTAGATAACCTAACTGGGATTGATTTATGTAAATTATCTAAAAGTTTATGAGGATGGCTTGATTATTTACTGACGTATATATGGTTATGTAATAACCATTATTCAAGTCCAAGGTCACATCGAGAAAGTTGATCATTTTAATTTTGGTAGAAGTGATTTTATTTATTAATCTGATTTTCTTTTTTCTTTTTTTTTTTTTTTTAACGTTATTTTTAGTGAATACCCATATTTGAGTAGACGCTCCATTTACTTATATACATTGTTTTGAACAGTATTTTATTTTCGTCTATCGGCCAGAATAGTCGAAAAATCTTAGTAAAAAAAACGAACGTCTACTCAAATATGAGTATCCACCAAAAATAACGTTTAATGTAATATATATATTACATTAAACGCGTCGCTCTTCATTAATGAATTAAGCCCTCTGGCTGCTGGCGTTTGTATACATCCGTATATAATACGTTAAAATTTCCCTTTCTTTCTGTGCCGATAGCTTAGGGGTATGATCTCTGACTGATGCCAAATCGGTCGGGTTTCGATCCCGGCTTAAAGTAATCGGATGTCTAGCCACACTGATGAGCAAAACAGACTTGTATGTGGATTATATATATATTTGACGACCAATCACCTTTGTGGTTCCACTTCGAATTTTCTGTCCGGATTTACTTCCATAGTTGTTTTTCGTATTTGGATATGACCGCAAGGCAGCGGAGGGTTAAAATCAGGGTTTTCCTTCTCATATATGAGTGACAAGACATCTGGTGGCAATCCCGAAAGAGGATTTTGCAGAAAATTCTGCAAAGTAAAAAGGATACTGGAATAAATGTGTGAGGTCCCAAGAGGGACAGTTTGAAAAGGGCTATGGGGAATGTTTATTTATTCATAAAACCCTGGATGTACTTTCCGGGAAAATTTTGAACATATCAATAAATTTTATTATAAGTATGCTAATAATTGCTCTTCAACCAGGGTTCATTGCAATGTCGTTGTTATGAAAACAGCGAAGATGTTTACAAAAGCAGGAGATAAAAAAAAATCCGATTCCATGAAAGAACATAATAATTATAAGTTCAAACAATTGATACATAAAAACAGGCTTTTTGAAACCTAATAACTTATAAAAACTTAAATTTCATATATGACATTGATGACATGGATGTGTGTATGAACGACTTGCTTTGGGGTTGAAATAATAATTGCATATTAGAAACTGTGATGAGTGTTTGAAATATTGTTTATTCAGTATTCAAATTAATATTTCATATCTTGTTAATTGTTACATTTTCTGCTTACTATCATTGTTTATATTTCTATGCTTTTGTTGTTTATCTACCGAATATGAATTTGAATGTCTTTCATTATGAGATAAACTTGTGTTTCATGTAAGGTGTGCATGCCGATCTCTGAGTAAATGAATTGCTGTCTTAGTGCGAGTGTGAATCTATGTCTTCTCTGCTCCACCCCCGGATTGATTTTGTCCTCTGCCCAGTGACAAGTCAACTATTAGCCGAATCCAAACAAAACAGATAAGGAAATAGACAAATATGGTCGGATGAGCTCACTGTTCGGCCAGAAGACGCGGGGGAAAGAAACAAAGGACGTGGGGAAGGGCGGGAAGAAGATGGCAGTGGGCGATAGTTGTGACTGTCGGGGCGGTTATGGCAACAAAACGGACGGCTTTTGTTTGTTTTACCACCAGCAGTTATATTTCTTTTCTTTTGTGCCACCACCACCCCATATACACCTGACTCTCTCATACGTGGATTACATTTCTTTTCGCAATGGGGAAACGCTATTTCAACCACTCTTTTAAGGTAAGTTTTCAACCAAGAAATAGTGTTTTAATTTTCTTTCGTGCGTCTGTTTATAATTATCTTATCAGTGAAATTCTACGAGAATGTTGAATAGCTAAATTTTAAAATGTTTTATTCGCCTTTTTTCCAAATTGCTAACTTAGCTCATTATGAACGATTCTGAGATAGTAGTAATCTCCAAACTCGCTCTTTCTCTCTCTCTCTCCCTCGTACACCGTAAACAGGTCTTCTTATCTATGCCTATATTGCATTTACCTAACTCAGTCACATTATATATATATATATATATATATATATATATATATATATATATATATATATATATATATATATATATGTATGTATATAGCTGATTTACCATCTGAGGGACTGAATATAATGTCTGTTTATTTATGGACGATGACGCACTGAAGATAAATTTGAAAAGTATTAAAATTTAAATATTTAAAGTTTTAATTTTTGTTTTGATTGCAAGAAAATCGGATTAATTGTTAAAATAGAAAGATTTCGGTACTAAAAAGTTTTTTTAGAGTGATTTTTATCATGTTTGTTGTTTACACCTGTCAACACGGAAAATTCTTTCATGACTGGATAGCGATTCAGAATTAAACGTGAAAATTTTTTTCCAACACTAAAAAGTTTCTCTCGGGAATATTATCTGAAAAATGTTAACTTGTATTTTAATTAATTTTGGATTGTATGATGTCTACTGGGCCATGGATAATGTTTGGGGATAACTTTTTAAGGATATTTGACTGTGATTATCCCGCTAAAATATCTTTTAATCCGAGATTGAATAACAACGCTTGTCGGAAAATTGAAACTTTCACCAACGTGATCCACTCTTTTTCTAAAAACAATCAGTTTTCTCACAATAGTAATTGTCACAACTGGAATTTAAAAATATATATATATATATAAGCTAAGCACTTATCTATTTTTGAAAATCGATTGTATTAATGTTTTGTTTGTTAATACTGAACACCGAATGTCTAATGAATGGCATCAATCCTACAATAATCGTGTGGCCTTTTTGCTGATAACGAAATATTTTCTTCACGGAAAAAATATGTATTTCTTTATTTATAAAAATGTTAAAAATTAAAAAAAAAAATATCCATTTCGAGATCACTCCAAATACAATTTTAACAACTAATATCAAATTTGATAAAAGATTTAACAATATCTTGTCTGGGTCAATAAAGTTTTGATTAGATTTTTAAGTGAATATGATGACGAATTGGAAAATTTTCTTAAAAATCAGTTTCTCACCATATTATTCTCATATTAAAACGCTTTACTTGGGGTATCAGCGATTGCAGGACCGAATTTGGCAAAGAAAATATATTTATAATAATGGAGAAATATATAAAAATAATTTTTGGTCTGTCTGCTAACATCGGAAGGGAATAAAGTATAAACTGTTTTAATGAAATTTTGTCGATCGGCGTGTCGGCTCATTTCATTCCGCTAAAGAATTTACTGAGTGTGTGTATTTTTTATTTAAATATTCCCCCAAATACAAGGCCCAAGAGACACTCAAGGTAGAGGGTTACTGAATAGTGTTATATGAGCATGAGGAGACGGTAAGTGTTGTTTATGTAGGAGAGATAACCGTTAAACCTAAACCTGACGAAGTTAAGATTGTAGTGATTGGGAAAGCCCCCTTTCGGGTTGTCTGTTTCACAAAGTAGCAGCTCTTGGGAAGAAGAAGCCCTCTGAATGAAACGGCTTTCTTACTAATGAAATACAAAGGGAATGATGATGATGATGATGATGATGAGTCATCTCAGTGTGCGTAGCATGGCGGGTATCAACTGTAGATAGCCAGAACCCATGCTATGGAAATAGCGATAGGGTAGCGCGAGACTTTCGAATTTTCGACTGTGGGGAAAGGAGTTGTAGAGTAGAAAACAATTCATCCCCCACAAGAACGCGTACATGCTTTTGAATTCTATCAAGACGGTCCAATGCCAGCCCAGATATGGCACCAATACTTTGATCTCATCTGGCACTATTTAACAAGTAGCGGGCATTTGAAATAACTAAGATCTCTTCTTCTTGGATTTTTCTAGTAGTTTTTTTTTTTTTTTTTTTTTTTTTTTTTTACAATTATATTCACCCTGTACAAGGCCCTAGCGCCACCCGAATTAAAGCGTTAGTGAGTAAGAGGCCCACGCAAGATGTGATAATGCCACCAAGACGCAAAGGGCTACCGGAAGTGAAAGAGAAGGAGGAAAATCCTAAACAGGAAACAAGGGATAAACCTCTACTCCAATTCAAATACAGAAGGAGTGTGAATCGGGTAATAAGCGAACCTATCTACTCCTATTGAGCCCCTACAATATGAACTGATATAATCATATATGTATAAATATTATTGCCACATTGATACATATATATATATATATGTAAATCTATATTTGGGCAGCAATCTTTCTTTTAAATATGGCAATCAAGGAAGATTTAATTAATTTTTTTATTTAGTTTTTCTAGCATCGTTACGTTTTTCCGTTTGTTAGCAGTAAGGGTGTACAAATATTTTCCATAATTTTCATTTTCCCAAACGCTTTCGGCCACTTTCAAGGGGGCTTTGCATTTGGTGTTATATATATCGAACTTCGCTCTGTCCTCATTGCTTTATAGAGTCACAACATCGATCCACAGGTCTCTGATACAAGACTGATTTCTTTTTTATTATAACATACGAACATTTGTAGATTAAAAAAAACTGCAAAGGTTCATATGTTGTAATTAAAAGAAATCAATCTTGTATCAGAGATCTGTGGATCAATATTATTTAAGAGGAGGAGGCACGGTGGAGTAATGGATAGCGGCTCGGAGAAATCGGAGAGCCGAGTTCGAATTCCAGTCAAATCCATTACATTCACTTACGTGATAATACCCTCGGGAAAGGTATGAATCCTCCTCTTCTTTTCCCCCTCCAGCTATGGGTAAATAGCAAGACAGACGAGGTTCTATAACCTCGGATGGTAACTGGTCTACCGCAGAAAGAAATAGCAACGGGAAAAAAAAAATCTGCCTCGTCAGTCATATATCGAAAGATACATGATCGCCTAAGCGTGTATCATGCATGGAACATAAATGAGATTATTTATGTTTAGGCTTTTAAGCATTTTTATTTCATGTTTTATAAATATTACTGCCACGTATATTTTAGATTGTAAGAATTTCTACTTATTTATTTTTTGCGAGTATTAACAATTATTTTGAGGCTAAGAATGTTTTTACAGTTACAAATCTTACCACAGTTGGGGGTGAAGAGACGATTTCCTGCCTTTTACCAATGATATTTGCGCGTAACATAATGTAACGGACCCGAGTGGAATTCGAACTCAGCCCTCCGATTTCTCATTCGAAATCACCATCCATTGCACCAACCACGCATCCCTCTCATACACAAAATGATTAAAAAGATATCGTCAATAATTTTGGCTGTTCTTCAATTGATAAACGAAAGTTATATTTAAGAAATGTAATTTGGGAGTCTGCAAAAGGTATCTGTAATAATTTTGGTATTCATCTGCATGACACACCCTAATCGTCATCTGAAATTGTGAAGAGTTAGAATTCTATTCAAACCTTGCTTAGGACGGAGGAAATATTTCCTTTCGTTTCTGTCTCATAAAGAGATTTTTGTAAATATTAATTGACAAGCCTGTGTTTTAACCAATCATAATTTGGTTAGAAATCGTATTATGATTGGTCAAATGATAACGCAGGAGAAAGATAGATTTTCTCCTGTTGACGTAGTTTTTCGCGTTTTACGAAGAACAAAAAACAAAGACAACCCATCTCTAATCCTCGTTTTAGTGATGACCAATCGTTGCAATCTCTTTTTTCAGTCTATTTGTTGCGGTTTCAAGAAGACGTAGACATTTCTGAACATTTCAGTCGGCCCACCAATAACAACATTTCCGATTAGAAGAACCAATTATGTTTATTTGTTTTGTAATATTAACCTGTTTCTTTGTTGGTACGATGTTTCTTCACGGTGCCAAACTTGGCTTCAAATAGAAAGAAATCTCTTTTCTTAACGCGCAGCCGGTTTTACTTAATATTTGAGGCGATGCGCGTGTGTATGTGTGTGACATTTTAAACATTTTGATTAATATACAGAAATGTATGAAAAAAAACTTGTTGAAATTTCGCTCTTAGTTTACTTAGTAAGGTGCAAGGTCAGAGCAATTAGTGAGGATCGAACTCTTCACAGCAATGGTTTCAAAGGCTACTACTACTGCTCCACAGCTAGATATATATTAACATTTTTTTTAATTTCTCTCTGAGCATTGCGAAAATTGTGAATGAACTTAGATTATAAAAATATATAAAATGAAATATAAATATTTTAGAAATATTAAATGTTTATATATACTTTATATATATCATTTAAGCGATTTTCCTCATTTATATATATATGATCGACTCTCCCGTCGAGATTCGACGTATGAGGGTCAAGCAGACAGCCCGACACCGGCACATGAGATTTGATTATAGTGGTGAAGGCCTCGTGCAGGACCATCCCCCATTTTTTGGAGGGTCGAATACAGAGACCTGGTGCACCGAATGCCACAAGGTTCACAAACGACCCTCCGCAGGTTTTGAATTCAGAGTTGTCCTTTTCCTAGTCCAGTTGTCATCCAAGGCATTAGAACCCAGTCTGTCCTGTTATTTTACCCTTAGCTGGAGGGAGAAGAAGAGGATTCATACCTTTCCCAAGGTTATTAGCACGTAATTGAATGTAATGGGTTTGACTGGAATTACTCCACCGTCTGTGTGTGTGTGTGTATATATATATATATATATATATATATATATATATATATATATATATATATATATATATATATATAAAGGAAAATCGCTTAAATGCTCTCTTTGTTTATAAAATTCATTTCTTCATCAAAGAATATCTTTAATACTTATGCGTTAACTCTGTAAAATGTTTTAGAACTAGCACCAATTCTTCGAAACCTTGAAAAAGGAGGAGGAAGTCCTTATTTAGATTAAAATTCTCGTTTTATTTAGTTGGATGTCAGTTTTTACAATTCTATTCAAGCAAATTTCATAAAAAGTGCTTTAATTCGTTAAACTTCTCTTCCCTGGCAAATAATGCATCTGGAATATCATGAAATGATATTCCAGACGCATTATTTTATTATACTTTGAATTCTGAGAGCGCATCTCATGGCAAAATCTTGTGAAATCTTCTCGTTGTCCCTTCTACCACGTTTGATTAAAACCTTTTCGATCAGACTTTTGCACAAATATTTTGCGAGTTTTGAAAATATTAATGCGTTCCTATATCTGCAATAGATACCTCCAAAGATTCGCTAGATGAACATGATAAAAACAAAAAAAACAAAAAAAACAAAAACAAAACAAAAAAAAAAACAAACAAAAGAAACGCCCCAAATTTAATAAAAAACGGTTTTTATCATCAAATCTTTCCTTTTAATAACAGATTTTAACGATAAAACTAGATTACTGAATTTATATATTTATCTATTTTAGCACCTTCGAAATTTTGGTTAATTTTTTTTCATGCGTCAGCGTGGTACCAAAAATTAGTATAGGAAATTTTAGTGTCTTTTTGTAAGGGAAAAACATCTTCATTCGGAAATTCTTAAAAAAATCCGATAACTGTCAGATTTTAATGAAACTCAAATTTAAATGTTTAGTTAGAAATCTTGCCATAAATATATATTTACATCCGTTACGGCCCACTTATTTCATTTTATGAAATTTCGAGAAATTCACTTTTGTAAAGTTTAATGTTATAAGTACTTGGGGAATTTAAATCATTAATTCTTTTTGTAAAATAGGACCTCCAGTTACAGAAAATCTTAATCGTAAAATAAAAAAAAAAAGGAATAAAAGACTTTATTTAATTAGAAAAGCGTTTAATTGCTTTTATGAATAAGATATTGTGGACACTATTGTTTTAAAAAGAAATTTTTCAATGAATAATTAATTTTTACAAGAATTGTTTTAATTTTTAATTTTAATTATAATTTATACTTTTAAATCTTTTAAAATTCTGTATTAATTTGTAGCGGTTGGGCGATATTGTTATTTATATTTCCTAATCCTTGGAAATTATAAATGTAATATTTTAGCTTGAAATTGAAACTCAAATAAAAGCTTCAAGAAAATGCATTTTAAACCTTAGGTATCGCTTTTCTTTGGGTGTACCTATCTTTTGGAAGTACCTATCTATTTTAGTACATTCCTGGAACCTCCACTACTCTTTAGATCCAATGTTTTTAAAGACAATTTTTCCATAATTGGCGTAAAAATGTCTCGGCAGTACGAAACAAAAGGTAGATTTTCTAGAGACTTATATATTTGATTCGCCTTGGAAACGCGCCCATACTTGACAAGTAAACAATCTTGCTTGAATTATTCACTTTTCTTTTGAGATCATATAGCTTTCATGGATTATTTTTCACAGATTGTTTCTGCTTGCCTGATTTTAATTTTTTTCGAAGAATAAAGCACAACACTGGTAGGAGCCAATCTTTTTTTTAATAGACTCGGTTCGATTAATACCTAAATGTTTATTATTTTGATATTTTTTCTTTCTTTTTGGTCATTGTATTTATTATTTCTAAGGTAGAATAACAGCTTCAAATTTTTTCTCTCTGTCCTTTTGAGCTTCAAATGTCAAATTCTAATTGTTGGAGAGGCTGTTTAATTAAAAAAAAACACCTTCAAATGAATTAAAACTTTGTCTATAGTTTCCGTTTGTCCATAACGAATTTCTGATCTTGCCTTGAAGTCAAAAACGCTAACAATACTAAAGGTCAGTAAGAACAGCTTTTGTTAACTGTTCCACACAGACATCGAATTCCAACATTTGTACACTGCTATTTTTCCGTTTCTCTAAGAATTTGTTGAAAAGGAATTAATTTCCGTTCCAAAAATAAAATACCCAAAATTAAAATTAAATCATTTGTCATAATAAAACGTAAATAAAACAAAAGAAATTAAGTATGATTTTACTCGTAGTTGATATAATTACGTATTTCCCATGCTAACTTTTAAGTCAAGCAGCTAACTTGGATTAAATGATACCTCTCTCTCTCTCTCTCTCTCTCTCTCTCTCTCTCTCTGTCTCTCTCATCCAATTTCTGTCTTATTTTCGTATTTGACGGAGCAATTATAAAAAAATAGATGGATTTTAAAAGTAATTATGAAATGTTTGATTTTCGTCACTACGGCTTAGAAAAAAAAAAATTCATCAGAGAATTTTCGTGAGTCGCAAATGGTGGTGGTGCGGGGGCAACCTCTGACCTGCAGTTCATCCAAATACCACACATGTCCATTTGGAGTTTCGGTCAATTCAGTACCAACGCATTGGACGCTGTGTAATATTTCCAATGTTTTTTAGATACATGTGCGTCTTACCTTTCAACTAAAACAGTTGTTCATAATTTCATTTACTTAGAGAAAAAAATACGTCTTTTTAGAGAACGGTCTGGATTCAACATGATAATGTTGAATTTTTATCACGCATTATAAAATCATTTAATTATATTAAAACTGCTTAAGTAGTTAACATTTTTTCTATACAGACCGTTGAAACTATGCCTGGGAAGAAAATTGTCGTCTTCAACCGGGCATTTTTTTTTTTTTAGGTGCATTAAAATAGTACACCGGAAAAACGTAAATAATTTTTTCTTCTCTCCTTACATTTGACTATACAAGCAATTTCCTGATCGGATTAACTAATCCTTGCAAGCGTAGAAGTTTTTATTTTTTTCTTATAACAAACTTATCTCGCAGAAAAGGGCGAGGAAAGTTCGAATTCTGGCCGCGTTTGTTATATTCACTTTCATACAGATACGCTTGGGAAAGGCATGAATCCATCTCTATCCACTTCAGGTAGGAGTTAAGTAGTAGGGTGGACTAGCTGTGGTTGACAATCAGTATAAGAAAAAAAAACAATTGTGAATTCAAAACCGTCTGTTTCCGTAGTGGAGTGCATGGCTGAACTGTAAGGTCAACTCAGCATAGTTGCAGAGTATCAACTAAAGGTTTTCTTTATGGGTATTGAAGAAACACAAATGGGCCCGAGCAACGAACAGTCAGGCTGAAGATGCGAGACGACACTGATTTCCAATGTGCCTTCAAGATGAAATAGTTCTGATGATGACGAATCTCGCAAAGCAGACTACAATGAATTTTACCTTTACTTGATATTTCACATTTGTGGCTTGTGTCGTTTTTGCTACGTCGGATTAAAATATGGATCGACGTTTGTGTGAGATTTAAACCCGCTATCTTGCCATCAAACCTTTTTCTTACTCTTTCTGAATTATCTGCCTATACAAAGGTTAACTCGTAGCATCTGCGCTATGCTGAGTAAATATTTACAAATGCAGACCCACGGGGAGAATGACGTCATACAATCTTTACAAGATTCAGAGCTATGAGGGGATATCATTAACACTTTTACGCCCTGCGTTCCTGGACAATTTTAACTCTTCTGCCTGAGCTCCTGGGTCAAAATTCGCAAATAATTGCTATGTAATGTTATACGGTAGATATAAAAATAGTTACAAATGTTTACCCACCGTTCAACGGGTGGCTGGACATTAAGTCATTTTTCTTTACCACTGTTCAACAAGTAGCCGGGCATTACGTCATTTTTCTTTACCACCGGTAAAGCGGTGGTCAGGGTTCAAAGGGTTAATGGTTGTTTCAGAGAAATAAAAAAAATTGGCGTTTTTTTAAATTTATCAGTTGTTTGATATATAATTTTTCTAAATATATTTTTCAGTCAGGTGATTCCGTTTTGCAACTTATATTCTATATTAAGTTTCAACTAAAAACCGATCTTTTTATTTTATTTTATTTTTTTTTCGCCATTAAAATTCCCCTGTATGTGTGTGTTTATGTCGATATTTGATATTATCTCTCTTTGAACAAGACTTATTTAACATTTCATATATTTTAAAATATAGTATCAATTTTCAAGTGTGAATTTTAAAACAACAATTTCTTATTAAAATTTCATTGTTATTGCTTTGCATCATAGCACTGAAATTGTTTTTATATTCTACAACCAAAGTTGGAGACCAAGAATAAACTGTGCATATGGGTGGTAAAATTCAGAGAGAATGTTTTTGTTTTTTTATACTCTACTTTGCTGACATATACAACTTCCAGAAATTATTTTTAAAATATATTTTATTAAATGAAATACTATTAAATGAAATAATTTTCCTTAAATAGTAGTAGCAATAGTAGTAATAACAATGAAATATGAATGACAGGAAATATACGATCGATTTTGACTGTTGAGACTCATTCACAAGTTTTCGCAAAAGTAGAATCTTATTCTTTCAAACACATCCATTGTCCGAGTACGTATCTGCAAATAACTTTTAGGATTTTGTCAGGCAAAAAGGTAAAATCCTCTTAGGACAAAGAGCCAAGGTACTAAGAAGAATCACGCCGTCGTAATCTTTTGAGAAATGATTGTCTAATTCACTTGGAAAATAGTTTAAGATTAGATAGAACATATTGATCTATAATGGATGTATTGATATATGTACATGAGTTGATTTAAAAAAAATGTGACCTTTGATCGGTGGATTCCAGTGGATTTTTCAAAACGTCGTGACTTTCTTGTTTGCTTTTGCAGTCAGTGAAATGTTGCATTTCTTACTGCTTTCCAAGAATATCCGAGAACAATACAAATGCAGATTGTTAGATCCTTCCTCTTGCCTCCCTTACATGTTGGAGGCGCATCTAAGTTCCAATGCTTTCATGCTTTTGTGACCGTTTACTCTTTATTGCTTTCAGTCTATGGTTATCTGTTCAAAGACCTTTTTTTATGTAGTATGCCCACAGCTTCAAGAGTACTTTTTAGCTTGTCTTTATACCGGGGCCATGGCGACCTACCCTTTTGTTGCTTTGTAGCTGTCGGTACATGACAACTTTTTGTATTCAATTGTCACTCATTCTGGTAACATGACTAATGCATCGTAATTGAGATTGAGTAAGAAAGGCAACGATGCCTCCAATTTCTCACTTTGGAAACAGATCAGCATTTGAGATCTTGTTTTGAGTGTCTATCCGCAGGCCTTTTGAAAAACATCCTCTGTGTGTGCGATATTGAGTCCAAGATTAAGAATAATATATATATATATATATATATATATATATATATATATATATGTGTGTGTGTGTGTATGAGAGAGGGAGGGACAAAGGTCATGTAAGAAAAAGAATACAGATGGATTTGGCTACATTGAGAAAAAAATATATTCTTTCAAAAATTTTGAAACTACCTGCGTCTCTCGTTTTGTGCGCATGTGTAGACGTGACAACGTCAACAAACGGGTCACAAAAATCTTTCCCAGTTTGTCATTTTTCTAAATATATATATATATATATATATATATATATATATATATAGAAAGCCGTTGGTATAAACCAATGGCTTCTGTTACCAATTATAGACATTTAAGAATATTTGTAGAGATGCCATAATTGATTTTGTTTAGGATGGGTTTCAACTGTTTGATGTATAATGCTTCAAGGATTTTTAGTTATTGTCTATTGCTTTCATGTCGAAGTATAATTGTGTTTTCGACAAGTATTTTACGGAATTGTGTATGCAGGCAGGCATGTTGTTTTAAATGCCTAAAAATGTATATATATATATATATATATTCTAAAATTTTTTAAAAATTTTCCTAAATATATATATATTACGAAATGGACAGAGTCCGACAATTTATTTATTAAAGACATTTTTTGAACGTTAAACATAAAAAATGTCTTTAATAAATAAATTGTCGGACGCTGTCCATTTCGTAATATATGACGTCATTTGTTTTCATTCGATACACCAATGAGCAGTTATGAATGTACGAGATTCATGGAAGATTGAAGTTTATAAGCAGTAAATTCGACCTTGTCTACCGAATGATCCTTGGTGGCCGATCGGTTAGGCACGTCAGCGTAAATGACGGTTCCGTATAGGATGCAGGTTCGAATCCTGTCCAAGGACGAATATTTTCTATGAAAATTTCTCGGACATTCAGGCCGGTAAATGTTATTTAATACTGTTTATTATAAACAGAGCATTTACTTAAATACTTGTATCTATAAAAAGAACGTTAAACATAAAAATGTCTTTAATAAATAAATTGTCGGACTCTTGTCCATTTCGTAATATATATATTCCAAAATTTGCTTGAAGATGAAATAGAACTAATGCTTTTAATTTAATTATATAATTAAATTTGAAGTCTTTAGATTCGGTTTTTGAAACATGGTCATTCCTGTGTAGCGAAGGAACCATATTTTTAAATCAGTTAGTTTATAATATTTATGCTCTGTAAATTTACATCGAGCACTGTTTTGTAAAAATAAGAATATCAATAAGAACACCGGATTATATATCTTACTCTTCTTTCTTTTTACTATAATATATATATATATATATATATATATATATATATATATATATATATATATATAATGAAATGGACAAAGTCCGATAATTAGAGACATTTTTATGTTTATACATTCTTTTTATAGATATAAATATTTAAGTAAATGCTCTGTTTTATAATAAACAGTATCAATAACATTTACCTGAATGTCCGAGAAATTTTCATAGAAAATATTCGTCCTCTGACAGGAATTGAACCAATATCCCATACGGAATTGTTGGGGGGGGATCCCCTCTTTGTTTTTTTTTTTTTGTTTTTTGTTAGCTGGTGAGTATATTATATGTCTTCAACAACTCTCCTTATTATAAGTCCTTTTGTTTAGTCGAGGCGAGAATAAAATGCACAGGTCACTGAACGTCTAATGCCGACTGGCGTGAAGCACGTAAGAAACTAATAGTCGTAGTCGGTCAAACCTACGCCGGCAAATTATGATGCAAATTTACTGTGCAAAAACTTCATGACCCTCATTACCATTTTTAATCATTTCGATTTTTGTATCGTTATTATATATTTTAATCGCAAAAATAAAACCTAAATTTACTTTCAAGCATTTTAATGTCATTTTTATATCGCACTAACAATTGCATACAAAAAGCAAAGAATATTATTTAGTATACACTATTTACATTATTCGGACTATTGTCCTCATCTTTGTCGCCATATTTATCACAACGTTTCGGCCATTGTACGCTCCGGCCTTCTTCAGGTGGTTGGAATGTCGAACTGAACCCTTTATTTTGATCACCGAGGTAGACTGTCCTAGTTCCACGTGCCATGTCTAATGGATGTCAGTTATCAGTTATCTCCTGTTAATTCCCCCTTTCCAATTTATCCACCGCCTTAACCAGGTACAGAACTCACACATTTTGGGTTCTGTCACTGGATCTAACTAACGCCTTTATCCACTGTGCCATGTGTCCTTGATAAATATGGCAACAAAAATGAGGATAATAGTCCGAATAATGTAAATAGTATATATTTCACATCTCAGAAATATAGACAGATTATTTTGTATCTGTCTATATTTCTGAGATGAGGTATTATGTATATAATTTACATTATTCGGACTATTGTCCTCATCTTTGTCGCCATATTTATTACAACGTTTCTGCCGTTGTACGCTCCGGTCTTCTTCAGTAGTCAGACAGATTGATATAATGATAGATAATCTGATGGAGATGTTGACTTTCTGTACACAAACAACACACTTTGGAATCACACATATATCGACAGGATGAGGGCTTAGCAATGGGCTCGCCATTATCACCAGTAATGGTGAATATATACATGGAATACTTTGAAGAAATGGCATTAGAATCTATATCTCTAAAGCCAACTCTATGATTAAGGTACGTAGATGACACCTTCATACTCTGGCCCCACCAGGAAGATGTCCAGTTTCTACTGGACTATGTGAACTCAATAAGACCTTCGAACAGTTCACAATGGAGAAAGAGAGTAACAATACACTCCCATTCCTGGATGTTCTAATATCTAGAACAGAGCATGGGTTTAAGACACCCGTATACCGTAAACCGGCATTCACTGGACAGTACCTCAATTTCAACTCCCACCATCCATACAGCGTAAAGGGATCGTCCGCTGCTTACAACACCGAGCAAAAGTCATAAGTGACGACCCAGGGATATTAGATAAAGAATTGGTCAGTATAAGTAGTACCTACAACGTAACAACTACCCCGGGTACATGGCTGTAGCCCCAAAAAACTGGGATAGGCGGGTACGAGAGGAGGACAGCAACACTCAGGAAACAGTCTGCCTGCCTTATGTGAAGGGGTTGCCAGAGAAAATACAAATGATCTGCTGTCCATATAACATCAGGACAACCTTCAAAAGCTTGACGACACTTTGCAAATATCTCTCCCGAGTAAGACCCTCCATAGAGGAGAACATAACTAAAGACTGTGTGTACGCTATCCCGTGCAAGAAATATAAAGGAGAGACAGGCCGTCCCCTTAAGGTAAGGCTTCAAGAACACCAGAAAACTGTAACACGAGGAGAAGTGGAAAAATCAGGTGTGGCTGACCACATATAGAGAGAAAAGGGAGATCACCACCCTCTGTGGGACCAGGTTGAGATCATAGACAAAGTACATCATTGGAAAATACGTAAACATAAGGAATCAGCACATATGCTAGGCCAAAAGATCTCCTGAGCCGACCAAGCATAGAAATAAATACAATATGGGAACAGTAATAAGGAGTGCCAGAGAAAAGCGATAACAACAACAAAAATTTCAATATGAGCTCTGTTAAAAACATGTTTGATAACGGCAAAAATTGCAATATGAGCACTGGTAAAAAAATGATTATGAAAGACAGGTTTATAATACCCAGAAATTCGTACACGGATGTCCTCAAGGATAAAGCCGTTAGATAGATCCAGTGACAGGACCCAAAGAGTGTGAGTTCAATACCCGGTTAAGGCAGTGGAGAACTTTCAGAGGGATATTAACAGGAGATAACTGATAACTGATATCCATTAAACATGGCACGTGAAACTAGAACAGTCTACCCCATTGAGCGAAATAAAGGGCTCAGTTCGACATTCCAGCCACCTGAAGAAGGCCGGAGCGTACAACGGCCGAAACGGTGTGATAAATATGGCGACAGTGATGAGGAGAATAGCCCAAATAATGTAGATTATTTTGAATGTAAAGTGCAAATTAATTTGAAGATTAGTGAAGTAAAAATTTTCCTTTTTTACATACATTTTAATCGCAATATTCCTCCGTATAATGCGCGAAAACTGGCGGGAGATGCGATCGATTTAGCCGGAACTGGATATGTACCACATTTAAATCTGTTAATCTGTCCTATACTCTGACCTTTAAAATTTAATATATAGGAAGGAGGAGGCAAAAGAGTTTTTATAGCAGAAAACATACTGCTCTTATTCCCTCAATATATATTTATTAATCTTTTTAAAGACAGAAATGTCAACCTTCCTATATGATATTTCACGGAAAAATATTCTTTAAAAAAAACTCTAGTGTAAAATCTCTTTGCACTGAATGTTTACACACCAGCATCTGTCCACTCTCGGCTGTCCTTGGTTCAGTCCCAATCGGTCAGCTGAGGCGAATGATATATTCTTGATTGACCTAAAACGAACAGAATTTCTATTATTTACCGATGTGGACACGTAATCTTTTCTTTCTTTCTTTCTTTTTTTTTTTTTTTTTTTTTCTTACTGCGTAAGGCTGCTAACCTTGATAAACAACTGTGAAGCCAATCTCCGGGGTGTTGTTTGAAAATGCATCCAGATCCCAGTATTGCTTGGTTACCGGAGATGACTTCTTAAAATGATATATTTTCGTCTGATAAAGAAACACCGTACGACCTGTACGAGGAAATCGATCCGTTCTGCCATTGCAATTGATTAACGAACCAAGCCTTTTCTTCCGTCTAAGAAACTCTCAGAATCTGTCATTGTTAAAGTATTGTGAAGTCTATTACTAGTCGAGGTTACTAAATTCGTTGCAAAAGTGTTCAATGACTTAACAAGAGATAAAACTAAAGTATAGTCCCCGACTCGTTTTCCTTCATGATGAGTGGAAGATCCACAATCTCATCGCTCTAGCTAGCCAATTTAACGCTGATAATGATAAATAAATGTAAATAATTTCGTTTACGGCTGTATACATCAAAACTCTTTAAGTGGCAATAATTCGGGTAAAAGGCGTGGAAGTGGCTATCATAAATAAGTATAAATGATCGCAAGAGAAATGAAATCTATAGATTTTTTAATGACTGGATAATGGGAACGCGATGTAAAGTGATTTTTTTTCTTCTCGTTTCGTTTTTCTCTCGTTTCTTTTTTTCTCATCGTTTCATTTTTTTTTTCCTTCTCGCTTCTCTTCTCGTTTCTCTTCTCGTTTCTTTCCTCTTCTCTTCTCGTTCCTCTCCTCTTCTCGTTCCTCTTCTCGTTCCTCTTCGCTTCTCGTTCCTCTTCTCTTCACGTTCCTCTCCTCTTCACGTTCCTCTCCTCTTCTCGATCCTCTCCTCTTCTCGATCCTCTCCTCTTCTCGTTCCTCTCCTCTTCTCGTTCCTCTTCTCGTCACGTTCCTCTCCTCTTCACGTTCCTCTCCTCGTTCCTCTTCTCGTTACGTTCCTCTTCTCTTCACGTTCCTCTTCTCGTTCCTCTTCTCTTCACGTTCCTCTTCTCGTTCCTCTTCTCGTTCCTCTTCTCTTCACGTTCCTCTCCTCTTCTCGTTCCTCTTCTCTTCCTGTTTCTTTTTCTTTTTTCATTTTATTTCTTATTCTGTGTATTCCAAATAAATTCTAAAAAGCATTTCATTACTTTCTGCCATTCCTTTTTATAAAGCTAGTGTATGTTCCACATAATTTACATACCAACATAAGTAAAATACGACACAATGTCTATCTTTATTTCCTGGAACGCTACAATCTTAACGATTAGCTCTTGAATGTAGACTGTTACCTATTATCTTCAACATCATCATAATCTTCACTTCCTAGTATATCCTCTTTTTACTCGTATCCGCATCCCATTCATCGCAACCATTTTTTAAAATTATTAACCATCTAATTTTAGTGGCTCTTGTGTCTTTTATTGTGTATACTTTGGTATAAAATGTGTGTGCGTGTGTGACCTGCCGACCGGAACGATGATTGGGCGGCCATACACGACAGCCATTTCATGCGATGGCTTTCTACATTAGACGCTCCATAATTGTAATCTTGGGCCAGATAAAACTGCTGATGCGCCTATGTTTTCAAATATTCGAGTATTTTATACTGATTTTCCAAGTATAGCATAGATGTGGCACAAGGGCGAAATTAGGTGGCACCCAGTGAGAATCGAACTCACTACTCGGTTGTAATTGTTGTAGCGAGACAAGCTTGCTAACCATTACACCCCACTCGAGGTGCCCTATTCGAGCATCTTATTTGAGAAAAGCGTTGTTCACGCTATACTACCTTTGTCTGAGAATACCTTTGAAAAATTCACTTCTGCTTGGATAATTGATTTCGCATATACACTGAGTGAACAATTCCACACTTTTTTTTGTTATTGTTTTTTTAAACATTTATTCTAATCATTATTCTAATCATTATTCTAATCATTATTTGTTCCGAAATTGTTAACGATATATTTCACCGATATAAGGTTATGCAAAGATATTTCTCTATCTGAATTGGTTAAAATAGGAAAATATGCAGTTTCTTTTTAAATTAATTCTAATTGTCTTTTTTTGCTTTTCAGAACAAGCCAGTAGCTACGGTTGCCCCCACAACCAATTTACCGCAATTAATTGAACCTGTTCATCTGGTGAATGCTCTAAACAAACAACAGAGCAATAAAAATGAAAAATCCGAACAAAGCAACAATAATGTTCAGTCCCAACTTCCTCACCTCCAAAATAATGCTCAACTCACACGATCGCCGGCTTCGATGGACACAGAAAACAATTGCAATATTCATCTGAATGGCAAATGCCCACAGGACCAATATGGTAACCATCTTCCTCTCACTCCATCCGGTAAGTAGATTTTGTTTATATAAATAATTTACATAAAGATTGACGGTTACAGAATGAAGGTAGAAAGGAAACTGCGGTTGTTGGGATTTGGAAGTTCTAGGTCATGAATAAAATCACAAATGGATTTAGTCAATAAATAAATAAATGACATAACGTAACGCGCCTTTTTTTGTTTTTCGATATGAGATTTGTTAAAAAAAAATTACGTTTCCGGGAAGCGAGATTTCTCAAAAATACTTTTTTTTAAGGATGACAGAAATCTCGTTGGAAGTAAATCTTGTAACTCTTTTGAAAGAAATGATCATGAATGTTAAGTACCACATTCGTTACGTTTGTTCGTAGAAAGAAAACAATAAAAACCTATTTTTACAAAAACCTTCCAGAGTCAACATGGATAAAATGACATGTTCATATCTTACTTCTTGAAGAACTCGCTCGTTCGCAACGGAATTCATTGTGAGATTTTGACAATAAGATATCGGTCGATTGGCATCAAAGAACTTGACGATGACAGCCGGTGAAAATAGGCTAATATTCGTAAATTGAACTTTTTCTATGTCTTGCTTTCACGTTAAACAAAAAAAAAAACTTCCACTATCCTTCTCTTCATCCTTTCCTCAATCATTCCTATCTGCTCTCGTTCCAAATCCTCTATAACCCCTTGCGTGCTAGAGGCTTTCCGCCTTGCTAGGGGTGAAATGCTTAAAAAAAAAAAAAACATTTGTTGTATAGTTCTTCTCCCGATACTTTGTCAGTAGCTTTGTTGTTGTGATTTGAAAATGTCCCAAACTTTCGTCCTAGCAAAACTATCAGAGTTTAGATTTTTTCTGATCGTTGTTGCCATCATTTTATTTTTATCAGAAGCACAATAATAAAAAAAATATCGACAAATTTCTCGTAACCATTTCAATCTCCTAAAATTATTTGCAAAACTTTGATGGCATGTCTCTCGTTTCCCGGACAACCATGTTAACCCACTGCCTTGAGAGATTAACATCCTAATAATCTCCCTGCAATAAATTACCTCCCCAGATCAAGTGACACGTCTCTAAGACCACTCTTTTTACCTTTGAGAAAAATAATTATTACTCCTGTGAAGCTATTGGGAAATGATGACCTCTTGTGGAACCTATTTTGGGTGCTTGTTGTTATTAAAATTTCTTACTCGCTTCTGCTAGCATTCTGAAATCGCTACATTTTATGCTGTGGAAAAATACAAGGCAATGGTTATTATGAAAGCTTGGCATTTCTCAGTCCGAGATGATCATCACTGGCGTCTCCAAGGTTCGCTTCTCGATCCAACCCTCTTCTTCTTCTACGTAATGATCTACCTAAGAGTATACTCCGTGTGTTAATATCTATGCTGATGATACAACTGTATATAGATGCAACTCCAAACTCCTCGATAACCAGATCTTGGTAGCTGATCTCTCTTCTGACCTAACTAGCAGCTCATTAGGGAAAATAAAACTGGTTGGTCACATTCAATGCGTCAAAGAATAAACTAGTAACCTGCCACCATCGCCGGACCAAGAATTTTCACCAGTCGTGATGAATTAATGTCCCCTTTTAGTGGAACTCGTATATACGATCGATCGCTAAAGATGCTGGAAAAATGATCGGTTCCCTGTACCGATCCAGTAAGGACCCGACTCCCCATGCTGTCCTTTACCTTTTCATGAGCCAGAGCAGGGCCCAAAATGGAATACTTCTGCCATATATAGGAAGGAGCTGCCCAGTCTTCACTTTCCACTTTCAAAAAGCGTTTTTGCGTCCTTGTATGCGATACATTATTTTCCACTCTGCAACATCTTTCGGAAGTTTCTTTCTGCTCTATTTTTATGGTGAGTATTCAGATAAAATACACTCTTAAGTTCCACCAGTCTTAACCTTCACCTGCCATGCCAGACATTGTTGCGAACCACCTTCATTCCCTTCATATACCCCGGGTGAGATGTGTGTTCCACTTGAGCAGCTTCTTCCCATGGACCACTGCCTTGTGAAACCGAATCTGAAGAGAGTACTTACCGGATCACTGCAATTTTAATCCGCCCAAGTCTAGTGTTAACCATTATCTTCAACATAAGCTGTACCTCTTACTCTGTAACCCACGAGTGGGCCCCAAGGCCTTGTACAGGATGAACACCACTGTAAAAAGATATATATATACTCGACTCTCCCGTTGAATTCAACGTATGAGGGTCAAGCAGCTCAGTTCCTAGAAACCGACAGCCTGAGACCAGCACATGAGATTTGATTATAGTGGTGAAGGTTTCGTGCAAGACCATTCACACGTTTTGAATGGCCGAATACAGAGACCTGGTGCACTACGTGCCACAAGGTCCCCAAACGACCCTCCACAGGTTTTGAATTCAGAGTTGTCCTTTTCCTAGATCAGTTTCAATCCAAGGCTATAGAACCTAGTCTGTCCTGCTATTTCATATATATATATATATATATATATATATATATATATGAATAAGAATTCTATCTGGTTCATAATCCTGGAGAACTTAATCGGTTTGAAATGGAGAAAACCTCCAAAAGAAATGAACATATCTTTCGTTTTTTATTCATTATTGAAATGTTTATACCTTTTTTCCAAGTAAACAGGAATAATCCTCCCCCTCCTTCTCTCTGTATTGTTGAGCAAGAACAATTCCCTTTTGAAAGTGGTTCAAGGCCGACGTATTGGAGCACTCTGGATCAAATTCACTCGTAATTATACTAACAATGTACATTTTCATATAACTTGGATTTAAAAAGAAAAATGCTAAAATCTCAAAAGTTCTATAAAATAAAAAAAGACGTTGAGCCGATCCTGTTCTTGATATGATTGTTGAATTATTTATTTTTCACAAAATCTGGGTACCAGGCATAAAACGAGATTTTATCCATCATTCTCGTAAAGCGATTGCTGGGGAGTTTTAAGCTCGTAGATGAAAGCGTGTGCATTACTGTATTTAAACACTATTAATGATGTCTCTTTAATTTATCAAAGGTTCACCTGAATAAACATATTTTGATGTGATTTTATTTCAGACGCCCTTAATTTATACAAAGACCGACTCTCAACCTACGAACATTCAGAAATCCTGGAATATCAGGAAGTGTGGTATTTGGGGCTGGATGCGAAAAAGTTGGATGCCTTTCCTGGCAAATCAAGTAACAATGGTTACGATGATGAGAATGGATCTTACCTTAAGGTACACTCCTTCTACAATATCCTTCAACATTTATTGAATGAAACTATTAGGTTGGTGCAAAAATAATGTCGTAATAATGTCGTTTTTGACGTTAAAAATACGTCAAAAAACGACATTATTACGTCATTATTTTTGCACCAACCTAATAGTAACATCCAGACTAATATCTGTATTTTTACAGGTTTTTTTATTATTATTATTATTACGTTTTCGGACTTCCTCAGATGTTTAATCCAACTGGTAATATTTTTCTTATAAATTGTTTTGACATTTTATGTCATGAATTCTTGAAGCCATAACGCACTATTCGATTATAAGGAATCTAAAAATTGCTAACGAACGATTCGAATTAGATAATTAACGTATTTTGTGGAATGAAAACGTTAAAGCTTTCGACAATCTAATGCAGAGATCGTCAATTTTTTTCTAGCAGAGACCGTCTTTTTCTCTTCTTCCCTAGCGACACCCATTTAAAATAACTTTGAACCTTAAAACTGGCATTGATGTCGGCAATTAAAATGTCACGAATTTCCCCCTTTCCAGCGTCAACCAGGCTCAGAATTTTCCCCAAAAAGTATATTTGAGAAAATATATTAAAATATCCCAATGAATGAAGCAAATAGTGTTTATATGAATTATGGAATACCAATTGAGACGATACTATTGAACAGAAATGCATAACCGATACTAATTAAATTAAATAAACTAATATTGCATCATACTTGATGCAATCATAGCAATCAGGCCAAATGAACTTCATAATCATCAACTCCATTTTACAGTTAGCGGTTGAAAAAAAAATGGGTTTATTATCTGAAAATCAACTTGGTACAATTAAAAAAGATGAAGCAATGTTCAACGTAGCTTTAAATAAGTTTCATCAAAATCAGTTCAAATCGACTTGAATAGGCGTTGTACCTAAGGCTTTTGATTCTGTCGATCGTCAAGCTCAGTGTCTTTCTTTCGTCTGCACCGAAGAATACAACATACATGGAGACTAACTAAAATTTAGCTCAGTGTCATTCGCACACCGACCCCTATTCGACTTCTTCATTATCATCGACTCCTTGGAACTCCTTACCGACCCCTAGGGTATCGCTCGGACTCCGTTTGATGAACCCTGATCTAAAGTATAGCTCCTGTCTGAAATAGTGCAAAAGGTTACTAAAGACCTTTATAGTTTCGCTTTGAATTAATGCATTTTTTTTTCGAAGAAGTAAAATGCAATGCAGTACGGAACATTTTCAAGCCGTTTACTTGATTCTAATTCTATATGAATAAGTACCGGAAATCTTTTAGTTTCTTTCATCTATGCTGTGTGCATCAAGGCGTATCCTTACACCTCCATAGTGTGGGTAGAAATTCCTAGTCATAGGCTAATCACACTGACCACCTGTTCGAAAGCAAGTCAATCGTGTAATCACGAATCCTCTGCACCTCGCAATGTCAATCGTAATTTTCACTCTTTTTTTTATTCTCCTTCTTTTATTGTTCTCGGTAATTAATAATGTTTTTTTCTTATTCTTTCACACTTGCGTCTTAATGGCTTTATTCCCATGTTTGGATTGAAATCGATTAAAAATTTGTAATCTGATATATAGTCAACATTTGCTACATTCCTAAGGGAAGAGTGTTCTATATTGGAGATAGAATGTTTATAAATATAGACAGTGTGGACATAAGAATCAACACTGCATATTTACTGTCAGTTTTACACAGCATTTAAGCATGAAACTGACAGTCAGACTGCAGTGTTGATTCCTCTGTCCACCCTATAAAAGGGGGAACAGCTCCCCTTATCGCGTGCGTATTCTCTGTCATTCCATCTTTCTTCGCTCGCCCACGTTAAATCCAATATGGAGATCTAGTTTTTTTTTATCCCGAAATAAAAACAACCAAATATGTAATCGTAGAGACATTTTTTTTATATTCCGGTTGAAGATAATTCCCCTCTTTTTAATTTATTGTGGCCAATTCTTACCAGTATTAAATTTTTTGTTTGGTTTTTTACTTTTAGGTTTCTCAAGAACTGAAATACGTTGTAACGATTAAAAACAATTTAAAAAAATACCTTCGTAACTTGAATTTGTAACTTTAAAAAATTCCTCTGCTCAAAATAGAAGCTTTCAATGGGAACATTGTTTTGTAAGACTTATTTATTTAATGAAGTGAATCTTTTTTTCAAGCCTGCTTTTCTTCTAAGGAGGTTGATATGGAGCAGACAATTTTCTGTCAATGATGTATAATGAAAACCATGTTGAATGGATGCATGCCATAGTCGGGGTCTTAAGCGAAAATTACTGGCTTTTCTTATCTTGGCTACTTGCAAATGTCTCTTTTGTTCTACGAGTAATAGGTTTGTTGTCAACATTCATAGTCGCTAGGGAAGTGAGGTCTTTAACTATAAGATCATTGCGCCACGCCATTTTGACGATGTAACCGACATACGCTAACGAAATAAAATTCCATATTGCAATGTTTTATAGACGTTTTAACCATCTTTTTAACATGTCTAAATATACGATTGAAATACTGGTAGATTTTGCTCACATTTTATCTAATACTTATCCCGACTCCACTGGATCGATGTACTCTACAAGACCAGCCGTTGGTCCTGTCCTGTTTTAATATTACAGATTCAATTAAAGTCTCCGGTTCACAATGTCGATTTGATTCCACTTTCCAGTCACGTTATGATTTTTTGATAGGAATTAATAAATCATAAATCCCGGAAGATTCAGCTGGTCTACCTGAAAAGTTCGTTTGGAGCGAAAATCGGGCCAAGCAGGAAAATCAAATAAGAACAAGTCAATACGAGTCCAAAGAAAAAATTATGTATATGTATATATTGAAGAATATTGGTACAAAAGAATAATGCTTCTTTTGTAAGAAAGTAGTGTATATAAAATAAAAATATAGCAAATAATTGTAAAAGGAGAGTAGTTTTCGGGTTCAACCGTTTTGTTCTTAGTAGTTGCCGTAATTATTTCATTATCGGGATTTAAAGGGGTTCACTGGTAGTATTGTGCCAATATTGCAGATAAATCGAGTTCACTTCCTCCCTTATTACAGTAGCAAGCACACACTCTCTCTCTTTCTTTCTTAAATAAACGCGGCGGTAGCGACAAACCCGGTGTTTTGGTAAACTTACAACCAAATTACTCACCTTTCCCCCTTCACGATTAAATGAAGAGTCTCTTCATCTCAATTGGTATTCCATAGTTCATATAAACACTATTGTTTTGACATTTTATATCAATAATTCTGACGAAGTACAGATTCTCTGGGTACAAACTTCACCCGGATTATTTTTCCCATCTATAAACAAAATTCTATATTACAGTGTAACCCGGATATAAGAGACTTCTTCTCCGGTCCCGACAACTCTCTTATATCCGGGTTACACTGTACTATAATTACTAATATTTCAAGGGTGACCATCAAAATACTAAATCAGCACAAGTGAAGACGCAATCACTTAGGGTGTATGACCACAAAATGAATACCTTATTTTTATTTTCCAGATTTTGGGGGACCACCTTGCCTACAGATATGAAATCATCGAAGTGTTGGGTAAAGGATCCTTTGGCCAAGTGGTCAAAGCTTTTGACCATCGAACGAATGAAGAAATTGCAATAAAAATCATTCGAAATAAGAAAAGGTAAGAAACGACAAAAAAAAGTAGACTGACTTTTCCATATTTGTGAGAAAAGCGGTGGAAAGCTGTCTGGTACCAATTTTTGGGTGTTGGGACTCTGTCCGCTTTAAGTTCCTCCCTCATTCGACGACTTTTATATTCATTCTTATTTCACGTCTCAATCTCTTATGTTCAAACTAGAACAGTTCAATTCATTACAATTGTTTGTCGACACCAGCCTAAATCTCGGATTGAAATTGTAAATCGATTGAAAGGAATCAACGTAAGTATACTACAGTACACACGATTCTTTTGTTGGTAGAAGCTAAATTTTTGTGATAACTTAATACTAATCAGCCCTTGTCGGCATAATGCTAAACGCCATTGTCACAGATGAATGTGATTGGAAAAAAATATAGTAAATTGTCGTGACTCTCCAGCTAAAGTTCGTGATCACTGCTGAGGCGTATTGACATTGTCATCTGATCAGTTCGTTCAAATATATAGGCGAATATCTCTTAGACTGCGCAATGTTTCACTGGATAGGCTATTCAGACTGTAAAAGGGTGGTAAGCCGAATAGAAATAAAAAGTAATTAAAACGTGTGGGTACTGGAAGTCAAACGCGTACTTATTAATGAAATTTGCTAGGAGAAAATTGGCGGGGTCGGTTACGGGAAATAAAGTACTGTGCTGCTCTTAAAGAGAGGGTAAATCGCTCTTCATTAAAAATACCGAACAATTAGGTTTAGATAGGCAGAAACAGAAGTGCCAATAGAATATAGATTGTCGCTGGAAGATGGGAACTCCCTTATATAGCTAGCCGTAAGCAAACCCTACCAGGAACTAGGACTAGGTTAAAAAGAATTTCTTTCGACGCAGAAGTGTTTTAGGGACAGTGGTGTTGGGAACTTTATCGCTACATTTTTGTAGGTTCCCTAAGAGTATGCGGTATTGTGGTATATGCAGGGGGTGATGCATTAGTTCTTGTGCTGAATGAGTTAATTGTAATGAATGAATCGGTCGTGAATCATCATTGACTAGTATAGCTTATAAAGACCAGCTCCTCCCTATTTCACCTTCGACCTTCTGCCACAATTTCTGTAAACGGCAGAAGTAAATAACGTGTATGCTGTATGGTTGTGTATGGAGGATTGAGTGATGATGGATGAATTCTTGTGGTAGATGTGCAAATTGTAATGAATGGATGGGTCGTGAATCTGATTAGCTAGGTATAAGGTAGTGTCGACCAGCCTCAACCCATTCCCCGCTTTTAGGTCTTGCCACAATTGTATTCCATATGCAATAAATCTCTATGACCCGACCATGGAACCCTTATTTCAAAAGCTGAGTTTATGACAACGTCTATGTTGATTATGATGACTGTAAGCACTTCCGGTCCCACTAGGCGCAAAACTAATCGAGCTGGAGTTTGAATAAAATTGTTCAGTTTACCAGGTCTCGTGTCGTTTCAACTTTTCAGCAGCCAGTCTCATACAATTTATCTTTCCCCCCTAAACCCAGTGGAACACTAAGATAGACCAGTTTTGTTCAGAATAAGCCGGGGTGACCGCATTCACCAATTCGCACCTTTTACGTTTTGGAGTCCTGACACCGTGTAACTACGGGTGGTAATTGAACTGTTTGAAATGTTGACTGGACTAAGATTAACCACAGCAAGTCCAGCGTTTGATGGTGCGACGTACAGAAGAGGATCACCCTTCAGATAACCCCGTCTGTAAAGTTCAAAGCTTCGATTTTGAAAGCGATCGTCGTAAAACGATAGAACGGAGACACGCTTAACGCTTTCCATACAGGAGGACCGATAACTCGTAAAAGTTCAGTGCTCTTTTCTTTGTTTCTAATGAACTTTTCCTGTTTTTCTTTTACCTTGCTTAGCTTTTGGAAGGCATCTTTCCCTTTGCAATAGGCCTTTGGATTCCGCAATTGCATTTTCATCCTCTGTTAAAACACTTCCGAGATATTTGGACTGTTTTTACTTGTTTGATTTTGGCGTCTCCAATTTTTAGTTCATTATCTTGGGCTCTACCTTTTACTGACGCTACATTGTCTTATAATTATTGCTTAGTCCTTTCTTCTCTTTTTTTTTCTTTTACTTATGTCTGTAGGAGCTTCCTTTCTGTGTCTTCTAATCAACACTGTAATTTGAATATCTATTGTTAAGATTCTGACCGCCAATAATGAATCATGGTATGACTTCCAGTTTTCACATGATCCCCTCACTGGAAATGTTGAACAAATCCGATGAGAAGACACACAAAATAGTAAGAAGCGTAAGACAAGAGTGTATTTACTAAATTAATTTTCCATCCATATGCAGGCGGTTTGCTCTCAGTATAAACTCTTCATAATTCCAATATCATTTTCAAACAAATCAAGCTTACAGCTCTTTGCGTTATTCTTGTTTTACGCCGCTTTTACAATTTGGGAAAATATTGTCCAGTTTTGCTTGATTTTATCAGAGATTAAACTACATGATCGATGTCAATCAAGTTTTTTTTTAATTTTATTTGCTTATTTATTTACATTATTCGCTTGTAGGGGGGACATTTTCTATTTGTATTTTAACAAAAGGTGCGGTTAGGGAAATGAAAATTTTATGACAGTTCAGAAATGATTCAATGCCTGCTGTATTTACAAACGTGCAGTTATCTCCCTTTACAAGAAGGTTTGATTTGTACCTTTTTTTAAATTTTGGAGCAATTAATTTAATTATACACGCATTTATTTTCTTTTTATAGCAACAGCAAAAAATTGATCTCCGGAATTTATCCACCCAACAAAAGGCCAATAATTACTGTTTCTCCTTTAAATTGGCTCTCGTAAATGATCCGTTAATTTCCTATTATTTGAAAAACTCACAAATCAGAATCGGGCTGTGATACGTGATGGTTGAATTCCTTATGTACAAAATATTATTTCATTAAAGCAGGGAGATAACTCTTTATTATTTCTGTAACATTAGTTTTTTTTTTTTTTTCTCTCTTCAGGAAGTAGATGTTTTGAGAAATGTTGTAGTCCTTAGTCTGATATGCCAAAGAACTAGGCTATTACTCTGTAGAAAGAGAACGACGTAGTGGGGGAACCCATCACTTTATAGTCTAGAGAAAAAGAAAACAGTTTCTCATGTTATTAATTGTTAAGTAGGAACTAGAAATTAGCGTGGGTCATTTAATTGTTAAACAAAAAAAAATTGTCTGAAGATTCAATTTATACTCGTGTTTTTGTTTCAGGATTTTTGTGATACAAGTCTTGGTGATTACTAAGAAGGAAATTAAACTAAAATCAGTCGAAATTGTTTCTTCGAAATAGCTTAGTCTATCTTTCTGTCTCTATCTTACATGCTGTGTGCATAATTATGCATCAACGACATTGGTTGCTTGTGCATGAACTCAAAACGAGGACTTATTAAAGTAGAGAAGTAGATATTTTATTGCTATTCACTAAAGTTTTACAAATATGGAGCTGTTCATTTGAGAATTCTCTTTTGCACATCTTTCATTATATAGAAACTGTTTAATTAACCACTACAATTAATTAATTAAATATCTGTCAGAGACTTTATCTAAATATCGTGTTAGTTTCAAGCCACGGGTGCTATGGGCATCGCTTTTATCCGGCATGGACGAATCAATGCCATTTAATTTTCTAAAAAAAGAAAATCGTCCCACTGCAAATGAAAAATCTTCAAATTTTGGTTACTTAAAGCTTATCATGCTGTCAAGATACACAAACTCAAATTTTTTTTTTCTGTTTTACTGTCGGTCATTTTTAAGCTGTCCAGTCTCTCATACTACTGGACGGATTTCGCACAAGATTTCTTTTGCAATTTAATTTTTCCCGAAAGGAGACCAGTCACATGGAAGTGAAGTTTGGTATTTCCTTGCCTATAAAGCGTGGTGGAGAGCATCTTTTAATTTAAATGCGTGTCACTTTCTCTGTTGGTAGCCAGCAGTGGAAAATTGTCTAAGAACTTTTTTTTTTATATTTCTACTATAGGTTCCACCAACAAGCTCACGTGGAAGTGAAGATCCTGGAAGCTTTGCTGAAGAGAGATAAGGATAATCGTCATAATCTCATTCATATTGGAGAACATTTTATTTTTCGTAACCATTTGTGCATTACTTTTGAATTAATGGGGTGAGTACAGCTCAGACACTGTCGATAACATCGCCACGGTCATTGATATTTTAATATGGATGCTAAATTCCTTAATAGTTAAGGGGTGAATAATTATTACCCTTTTACTTTTTTCGGGAGATTTAAATCCGCTATTATCGACCTAAAAATATACAGATTCTTTACAAGTTTCTTTAAATGAAAACAGTACTGCTAATCTTTTTTTCGGAAATGCTAAACTAAAATTTCATATTTTAAAATTTCATTACTAATTTTTCTTAAAATTTAAACTGCACCCCAGAGTTTTAGTTATTCTACAAGTTCTCGCTGAAGTAAAACATTGGTATACAAGGAGGTGTACATGAAATCTGTAGCCTCTCCGAACAGAATTGTTCGAGTGTTTTTTTTTTTTGTTTTTTTTTTTGTTTTTTTTTTTTTTTTTTTTAGTGTTGGCTTATTGATGTCTGCTAGCAGAGGTGTCTTCTTAGAATCACTGCTAGTTTTCTGTAACCTGTTCGTCTGCCTCCTACCGTTTTCTCGCAACAGTGAACAGTCTTTTGCTCCAGAAAGATATTGTTTGCTATCTCCAGATCAGTTTAAATTTCTTTTTTAAGATCTTCATATCTTTGAAAATGCAGTTATATTTTTTCCGGGTCGGTAATTTAAATGTTTTCTCCAACATTATACTTGTTTGTATAACAATAAAGATGAAGACAATAATCCGAATGAAAAGAGTCTGAATAATTAGCAGCTTTACCTATAAAAACCAAACAACCACGCATCAATAAACTTTCATTCAATTTAGGAAAAAAAAAAAAAAGAAAAAAGAATAGCAAGGCAGCATAGCCTTATTTTTTTGGATAAGATATTTAAAAGTAAAAGAAATGTGATACTCAGAAGCCAACAAGAAAACCCACATGTATACTTTTGCAAACACCTTATTGAAATCTCAAAGCTGAATGAGCTCAAAACTCATTGGACGGCTCCGCTTTCAAGCAAACAAAATACCGTAACCGAAGAACAATAAATATTGTAACTCCCACTCATTTGACCTTGCATCCTGGGTATGACGATAAACTACATCCGGCATCGGGAGATTAGAGGTTTTGAGGAGCGTGATAAGCCACTAAACAAAATCAGCCAAACCCAATCATTTGACATTGTATCAGACATTATAAAAGTCAACGGAAAATATTCGAAAGACAACAATTTGACATTGAATGCAACCATATTTCTTGTGTTTCCTCGACCAACTGATCTTGCATTTCCTGTTTTTTATTAATCAGAATGTTTGTTCTTTTTGGTGAACACTGTTCATTCGTGGTTTCAAAATTTCATCTCGTCTTTGAGAGAACGTGTGAGAGCAGACAACGATGTCGTCGGGCAGGGAAACTCCGTTTGTCCCACATGGTTGAATTTATCCTGCTTATCCTGTGTTTGCCAGAAAATGTCTATATTAACGTTACAGAAATAGAAGCCTGAGAGATCAAGAGTTCAAGCTTGCGGTTAAACACAAGATCTGTGCTAAGAGTTTCGTAATCGTAATTTATTTTGAAAGAAACGAAGACTAAAAATAAGTAAAAAGATTAAAAGGTAGTCTCGATGTTTTAACCCTTAGGACGATATGAATGAAGTCTCTTCACATTATTTGTCTTTTTAACCAGTGAAAGAAGTTAACGTTACGCATGCGCATATTTGGAGACGTTTGGCAAGAAGGTCCTTTTCTGTTTTCTCCTTTTTGTGACATGGAAAGACTAAGAAAAGAAACTGATACTCAAAACGCAAATTTTTGTAGCGTGTGCATTTAGATTTCAAACGGAGCCGAACAAAATTGTATAAAACCAAGACGACTTGTTTGGTCGTTCTGTTCTTGTTCAAAAAGGCTTAAATTTTTTTTTTTTTTTTTTTTTTTTTTTTAGTTAAAACACCAAATTTTTAATTTATTAAATTTCAAATATTTTTAAAAAGATTGTCGTTAAAAAGAAATTATGGCAGGACAACGATTGTTTTAAACCGTAAACTCAGACGATGTTTCGTACTGCTAAGGATTTGGGTGTTAATTGGAAGTACGTGTATAAGTACCTGTCCATGCCTAGAATTTTAAATATCTAAAATAAATACAATTGAATGAGTTCACTAGAGTTTGAAGCCATTGTTTTAAAATGATACTGACAATCTTTCGTTAGTGTAAGAATATTGAGTATATCAATTGCTACTTCCAAGTAATTATGCAAATAGTTTTTATGGAACCTAAACTAAAAAAAATACTATTTCTCATATATGTGTGTGCGTGTGTGTGTGTGTGTCACTGCATCTAACTAACGCCTTTATCCACTGTGCCATATGAGGATATCCATGTATGAATTTCTGGGTATTATAAACCTAATGTCTTCAGCAAACATTTTTTACCAGTGCATTTTTTTACTGTTATCATTGCATATTTCTATCATATTGCAATCTTTGTTGTTATTATTGCTTTTCTCTGGCACTCCTTATTACTGGTTCCCATATTGTATTCATTTCTATGCTTGGTCGGCTTAGGAGACTTTTGTGGCTGATTCCTTAAATTTACGAATTTTCCAATGATGTTCTCAACCTGATCCCACAGAGGGCGGTGACAGGACCCAAAGAGTGTGAGTTCAATACCTGGTTAAGGCAGTGGAGAACTCGGAGAGGGGAATTAACAGGAGATAACTATCATTAGTAGAACATTTTAGATTGACAGAAAATATATAGTCTCAGCATTTTTGAATTTTTTTTTTTTTTTTTACAGCTTATCAATCATTTGCGTGTTTATTTAGAACCGACATTTTTTTTGTGGGGGGATGATAGTAAGAATAATTCTTTTTTGTAAGTGAATATTGCAATAACAATAAGTTTTCCAGATCCAAGTCCTATATAACCCATAGTTGGGGGGGGGAAGAGGTGGATTCATATTTTGAAGAAGTTGATCACTGCAAAAACAAAAAACAAAACAAAAAAACAATGAATGAATAAATGTATTAATAAGAAAAGATAACCTCGATCCTCAACAGATGCCCCATAAAAAATTTGACATTAAAAATAACCCAACGGCGGGGGGTGATATATTGTTAAATATGTAGGCCTAACTTACTTGAAGCATGTCTCTTTGTCATTCGCATAAGAGATACCATCAGTGTATTAAGATATTTGGTTATGGACATATTTTAAAATCTAATAACTTTCGGTTATTTTAAATCTAATCAACCTATAGACTTCACTTTACAAACGTTTTTTTTATTTTTAGAAAAACTGAAAGTACATAAAATATTACTATTGTATTTTGAAGTCAAATCAGACATTTTTTTTCTTTTATTTTCAGAATGAATCTTTACCAGTTGATTAAAAGAAATAATTTCCAAGGTTTCAGTGCTGGGCTTATCCGAAAGTTCGCCATGGCGCTTCTTCAGTGTCTGAAGCTGTTGTACAAAGAGAAGATAATTCACTGTGATCTCAAGCCAGTAAGTTTCATAAAGATGCACCAGCAATTATTGCCGCGTTGTTTTATCACTTAATCTAAAATCGCAATCCCGGGAATCAAATGATGACGTAGAAAAGAATTGCCATCATTCGCTTTTTTTTTCTCTAACCTATCGTTGTAGAATGATCGATAGTAAATGTTCCTCGTAGGCCAGTGTGATTTTTCTGTGGCGGCCTTGTGTCAGACTAGGCTAAGCTCGATTAATATTTACTAAAAGAAAACCATCTTAAAAACACTTTCCGTTAGAATAACAAGCCGACTGCCTGTGAATTTGGTAGTAACAAAATTCGTTAATATTTTTTTTAATAAGTGGGAAGAAAAAAGAAAAATATACTCGGATAATTACAAACACTAAAAATAACTTAGTATTTCTAATTTAATTTCATCCCCAGAAAGGTGTCCTAAGGGATGTATCATTTGCATAACTATATCCAGTTCGAATCACGTTAGGATTCACTTAATTTTGATATTATGCTTTAGCGTGATAACGGACATAGGTTATTAGACTTGTATGAACGCCAGAAAATGAATGACAAAAAAGACAGGTGTAGAGTAAATGTGTCTGTGGAGAGGCGGAGGCCTGCAGATAAACATGTAATACCGAGAGTAGATTTCCCTCTATGACTAGTGATTTCTGTGAATCTCATCCTTTTCTGTGTTTACTGATTCACAGCTGCGTGTATTGAAATACTATTCGAGTTTACTATTAATCTTATATCTACCGTCAAATGATTAATCTGGCCAATATTTTTTTTTTATTCCTCAGGAAAATATTCTTCTACGGCAACGTGGACAGAACTCGATTAAAGTCATTGATTTCGGATCCAGTTGTTACGAGAACCAACGCGGTGAGTGGAAATAAACATCGATTCTATTTATTTTCGAGTCATTTATTTTACGATATTATTTGTAATCGATCCTTGCCTGCAGAGACACGAACGGTGTTCGAAAGATTTTTTTAAAACCCAGCACTCTTAACTGAACAGCGGGAAAAGAATATTTGAATTCTGCTTTTCGACAAATACATTTTTTTCTTGCATCTATTGCATCTCTTGAGGACACTTAGCAACACAACGTTTAATATTTTTGCACACGATTATAGATTTCTTGCAATGATATATTATCCAGTCAGAAATTCAATAGCAAATCGATACTTCGATTTCTGTTTCTGGTATTCGTCGGTCATTATCAATTGTTTTAAATTTTTTTTTATTGTTTCTGAAATCACAAGAAAATATTTGGGATCAATGAAAAATAGTAACATTTTGTAAAAACAAAAATATACACAAATCTATTTCTTCAAACTCTAAACCTTCTGAATGCTTCTCAATGTTTTTATTTATTTTGATGCATTGCAGATCTTCTCATAAAGACGTTGGTACTTTTGACATATTTGTGTGAATACCGAACGTTTAGGCTTACGGCCGTATCATGTTGAAACATCGGTTCTCATTCGATCACCAAAGTTAAGCAACGATCATTACCTAACTGGGTGACCGCTTGGGAATACTAGATGCTGTAAAATTGGATGTGCGGGTGGTGTAATGGATAATGGCTCAAAATTGTTAATCGGAGAGCCGAGCTCAAATTTCAGTTGGGTTCGTTAGATTCACTTATACGCAAATAACCTTGGGAAAGATCTGAACACCTCTTCTCCCCCAGCTATGGGTTAATTAATAAGACTTATCACTAAATCATTGTCCCTCCTCACCCCCGCAAAAAAATTCTTACAATGTAAAAATATTTTTGGCTTTAAATAAACTGCATAGTGTTAATAAGCCGTGCAAAACAATCGATCAATAAAACCAGTTGTGATTGATTATAAGCGCCCACATTATATTGATTAAGTTTATTTATTACTGCACGAAGGTAAATGGATGGGAAATTGTCGGTCGAAAGATTGTGTCGCGTCAATCATCCAAGTGGAGACTCTCTGACTGCCAAGTTTTTTTACGAGAAATTACATATTTTCGGATTAAGAGGATCTTTGTTGTTTTCAACATAGTGTTTTCTCTGATATGTTCAGGTGCCTTTCTCAGGTGTCTGTTCCGTTTGGAAATCTTTTGTTACCTACACTGGCAATACCAGGAATTTATATCTATTATCAGCGTCGACAGGTCGTGGCCTGTGATATTAAATATGAAAAAAGAAAACACAATAATACTAAAATAACGTATATTAAATATATAATAATATCCCATAATAATATATCCTATAATAATATCCCATAATAATATATTATATAATAATATCAAATATAAGAATCTCTGTAAGTGGGAAGATCGTATTTTCATCATTTTTATGGAAACTAGATCAAAAAATTTAGACGGGAATTTCTTCTATTTTTAATAGTTTTATTTTTCTCTGTTGATATGAGTCCCTATTGTCTTCATCACGAGAAACCCTTGTGTATTCTGATAAAAAAAATTGACAATTTCTCACCGAAAACCAAATATCCTTTCAAGGTTGAACAACTTGTCTTATTTTCATATTTAAATTTTGCCAACATTATTTCCAGATAGCGACTCTTCTGATGACAATTCAGGTAAGCATGTTTTTGTGCCAGTGATCGGATTGTTTTTTTTTTTTTAACCCGTCAAAATCCACTGGATGTCTTCATAGAAAATGCTTGGGAAATATATCGCTTGTTTGTTTTCCGTAGATCTGAGATTTCTTTCTTAAGCTTATATAAAATGTCTCCTGTGCATATAATGTGCGTTGCTCACTCTTGAAAAGGCATGAACGTATAATCTTTAATCCATAGATTTTCAAAGAAGCTTTTCTTTTGAAAAATCTATTTTGCACCTTGTGAAAGCATGCAATGGTTTCTCTTCAAAATGCACGTATAAACGTACAGTTATTCAACTAAACATCAATTATCTCTCTCTCTCTCTCTCTCTATATATATATATATATATATATATATATATATATATATATATATATATATATATATATATATATAATTATTTATTTAGAAAATTTATAACATAAACATGTTATAAAATCACTACAAAAATAGCCATTTTGTTTCAACACTCCCGGTGTGTGTATGTGTGTGCATATATATATATATATATATATATATATATATATATATATGCTAATTTGTTTAATTTTTCATATTAAATTCCTCATGGTAGTGGGTTACTGAATAAGTTTGGCATGAATGTAAGCGGAGTCGGAAGGAAGTGAAAATTATTGCAATAAAGCGATTAATCCTCGACCTTAAGTGGATTAAGAATTTGTTTTATGGATGCATCCATATTGAAGTTTATTCCACAAATTAAAAGTTCTCGGTGTGGAGGTGCTGAGTGAAACTTCCTCCTTACGAATGGAATACGGAGGAAATGTTCGCGGTTCGATTCCGTGGACGTGCCGTGGTGAGTCTAAGCTGTAAAAGGGTGAATTGTTGGAACTAAAGACTCTCTCATCTGAACATTTCCAGCCATGGAAATAGCGGTAGGCTCGCAACATTGTGTCTGTGTGGAAAGAGGCTGTAGAGACATTCCCTACATGACTGCATAAATGATTTTGAAACTGGAAAGTGAGGATTGCCTAGTGTTAGAAACTTAATCCTTTTCATGCTACATGTATAAAAGAGGCACTGATAAGGTCTTGATATGACCAAATATCTGAGTTTTTTTATTTATTTATTAATTTATTTTCTTGAATTCTTGGGCAGGCTGAGAACTTTTCATCACCCTCTTCATTTAGTGATTTACTAAGCATAGCTTCGTTGTGGAACAATATTTTACATCAGATCTAATTTGGACTAGACTGGACTCTCCCGTTGTTTATCGATGTATGGGGATCAAGCAACTCAGTTCCTAGAAACTGACAGCCAGATACCTGCACATATGATTTGATTATATTGGTGAAGGTTTTGTGCAGAATCAACCATATTTTTTGAAAAGGTGAATACAGAGACCTGGTGCACCTCGTGCCACAAAGTCTGCAAACGATCCTGCGCAAGGTTTTGAATTCAGAGTTGTCCTTCTCCTAAACCAGTTGCCATCCAAGGCTATAGAACCCAGTCTGTCCTGCTATTTACCCATAGCTTGTTATCAAATTTTAATTAGTATTTTTCTTTACGGTTCTGTTGCATTCTCAGGTCGTTACTCTGCGACCGTTAAGTATGAATCCGAAATAAAAACTATGTCTCTAGCGAAATGTGAACACGCATCCTTTACTTTTGGACGCCTGTCTTACCATGATAGTGCATTCCCAATTAGGCTACAATGACTTCGTCGGCAGAATATTTCATATCTGAACTTGCTCACGGTTTTAATGTGTGAGATGTTTTTAAGTTTCAATTTCTAACAAAAACAAACTGGCATTCGATATGCCGAATATTTTTTTTTTTTTTTTTTGAATGATTTTTTTTACTTCTACAACAAATTGGTTCACATTACATTATCTTAGGTACCTCCACGAGAAAGCTAAAAAAAAGAGCACAGAATGATGAAAAAGACGCCAAAGTTAACGAAAACAAAATTTTATCGTTTAAATGTTAATGTTATTATTAAGAGGAAAGATCAAGGTAATTTGGGGGTATTTCTTCTTTTTTTTTTAACATTATTTAATCGTTCCTAGTACGTCCGAAATTTTCGTTAAAATTCTTGTTTTTTTTTGAGTCAGCAAAATTGACAGATGGCAATCATTTTTTTTCCATTTTATAAAAACAATGAAAATCTCAGTTTGAAATTATTTTAAATATCAATTAACATTTTTCAAGACTTATTTTAATAAAATCAGAAAACATAATGTTCATTTAAGATATTTTGAACCAAGTTTAACTTGGCTTCTGCGCCGAAAAGATGTAATTTGAAAATAAAATAAAGCAGGACATAAACTTTCGCGTCACTTGACAGGTGATGAATGACATATTGACGCATTCCGTGAGAATAATTTGTTCTGCGGAAGGAGAAAAGTGAAATTATTTACATTAAGTGAACAAATTATTTACCTCGTTATTTTTAAGGAAAACTTTAAGCGCTCTAATTTTTTTCTACTTAGCTTTCACCTTTACGTTTACGATGCTTTATCAAAAATATATTTTAAAGAAATTAAAATAAGACTGTTAAGAGTTAGATCAAATTTCATAAGAAAGATATCTAATTACTTTATAGGTACCTTTCTTATGAAATTTTATCAGAAGTGTACATAAAATACTATAATTTTATGTACATTTACTACATTTTACTGTGTTATTTGTATTTTCATTCATTTTATTATTAATTTTGATATTTCATTTATGGAAAAAATGCCATAACTGAGATTAATATAAAAATAAGATCATATAAATTTCATAAGATGATACTGATATTTTTAGGTACCCTTCTCAGTTGAAATTGAAAAATCAAATAAACTTCTCCACACGTGTTTCGCAAAAGTAAAGGCCTTACTAGGGGAGTACAATGCTTAACTCAAATAACGCAACTTAATTGTATTCTGGTTGGTCTTCCGTACTTCATAATTAGAGCCCGATTATAAACACAAAATTACATTTCTTAATTACTGCGGGTCTTCTGATTAGTCAAAACGATAAAATTTACAACGCGCTAAAAAAGATATCTCATAAGGACACTTACGAAAGTGGGTGCGGCTTTTAACTAATTTTATAATATTTTAACAACTTAAGTGTAAAAATCTATTAAAATTAAAAAATAACAAATAATTGTATTAAAAATTCATTTTTCATCGAAAAATTTTTTTGCTTTCAGAAAATATTGTCCATATTCATAAAAACAACTAAAAGCATTTGAAATTAGATAATATATTTGTTTTATTCAGTTTTGCATGTTACAATTCAGAGCTTATTTTCAGGTAGTGGGGTCCAATTAAAAACAACAAAAAAAACCCTGATTTGCATTCCTCAAAACCATGTATTTTTTAACTATTGTAATTACTAAAGTGGACTCGTTCGAGTTTCTAGAGTTTTCATAAAATTAGTTAGGGGGGTAATAAATATAAAAAAATATTTCTGCCATGACTTTAATAAAATAAAACAAAAAAAAACATATTTATAATAATTTCGACCATCTCTGAATAGTTTCTGAAAGTTTCATTAACATCTGAAAATTATTTTTATTTTTGCAAGATTTTCCAAATTAATGTGTGTCATACAAAAAAACAAACATGCTAAAAATTGTATATGTTATTTTACTAGTTCTGGTGATACAAAGAGAAACAAGGTTTTTTAAATGAAAATTCAGATTGTTTTACAAAGAAGGAAAAGTTTTTAAAAATAATTAAAATAAACTTTGATCTTTCCTTTTAATAATAACATAAACATTTAGACGATAAAATTTTGTTTTTGTCAAGTTTGGCATCTTTTTCATCATGCTATGCTCTTCTTTTAGCGATTTCGTGGAGGTACCTACATTACCTCGTTGCTGTTTCAAATGTTTTTTTCTCGGTTTTGGTTAAAATAGCTCTAAAGGTTTAGACAATCAAATGGCCCGACATCGGCACTTTAAGGAAAAGATTACATGATCTGTCCAGAAAAATCCTCATCTAAAAGCTAATAACAAGAAAACGTGCAACTTTTTCAATTCTTGTAAAACGTGGTTTACTGCCTACTTTGGCGTTTCGCGGTCAAAAACTGACATCTTTTGCGCATGTGCGATTCTAACGTAATTGCATGTTACTTAAGCATGAATGTGTGTCAGTAACAGAAATACCTAAGCATCTTGATTTGATTATTGACATTGTTTATTCTATTTTAATTTGATACAGCGTTTTTATGTGTGTGTGACTGACAAGTTCAGTCTGTTCTGGGTATTGTGACACTCCATTACCTTTACTATTGTTTTAAGCTATTATCTTTAATACAATTCTGTCAAGATTATATCGGCATTTATTAGGTTTTCCCGTATAAAATCTTAATGAATGATAAAAAGAAAAGAATCTTTCATTTAATCAAAATGCGCTTTCATTTAATAATAATGTTTTTTCTTCCAATGGAACTGTTAATCACTTTTTTTAAATCTTCGTCTTTTGCTTTAATAAACTGTTAAAATGTTTCGACAACTTCGTCAGTATAAGAGAATCTTGTATTGCTTATGAAAAACTGAAAAGAAATTTGTGGACTAGCTGTCTAGTGAATGTCTAGTGCTTCAAAATTCCATTACCAAAGCTGTGCAATATTTGAGCGATAGACCGTGAAAGCATCTGTTGTCATGGAGCAGAATTGGGCCATTTTTATACACTAGTCTAGGTTACTGTTTTTAAAAATGTTTTATACGTACAGTTAATTTTATTATAGTAGGAGCTGGCTGTACTTGACTGACTGTGTTAAAGAATCCTGAATTATGCTTTTAACCGACTACCACAAAATAACCATGATTGCTTTTGGATACAGAGGTTGTTTTGGGTGACACTTTTAGGACTCATTTGCATCTAACTACTGCCATATGCACTTACTGTCATCAAAGAATATCCATTTCACGTCACAAGTAACAACTTCATGCAAAAATGGTTTGTTTTCAAGTCTGTGGAGCGCACATCTAAATATTGGTTTCTTTGATTCTCAGTCAATGTATACAGAATAAGCTTCTCCAACTTTTCAATTTTTTAAATGCCGACGGACCTTATCCACACGTTGCTTTGTGACAACTTCAAATGCCAAGGTGATTTTTCGTTGAGCTTTTATGCTATTGTCGCCTAATTTGAACAATCGACATTGTTTAATTGTTATCATTTTCTGGAGGCAACGAATAATTTAATAATGATAATTTAAGTTTGCATGCAACATGATTTTCAAGGAGTTTTAGAAATCCTTTCTTCTTGCCAATCATTGCATCAGCACCATTGGTTGTTACACAGAATATTTTATTCAAGTCAATGTCAAGTTTACCAAATAACTAATAAATGCAGTCAAATATCTTCTGCTTTGGTTGTATCATGAAGGGACAATAAGTATTAGGTTGGTGAAAAAATAATGTCGTTTTCTCACATGTTACTATGTGAGAAAACGACATTATTTTTGCACCAACCTAATAACATAACTCTTCATAAATGTGATTATTCTCGTGATAACCCGCAACTACAGCTAGGCGTGACAAATCATTTAAATCGGTTCTTTCGTCAAGAGCGACACTAAATTATTTTAATCCAATTGGTTTTTTAGTTGTTACATTTTCAACCAAGTCAGTTATACGCCTTTCGATTGATCTTGCAAAAACCGGTATTTCTCTAATTCAAGAGAGTATAATCTCCTTATTTGGTAAATCACCAAAACAAATTTTCAGCACTGCGCAAAAAAATTTTCTTTGATATATTCTCAGTCTGTAAAAGGTTTTCTAAGCCACACATTCAGCTACTTTGTAACTACATTCAGTAGCTTTGTCCTTCGTTTCAACTGCTTGTCTTAAAATACCAGTTTGGTTTGTTTTTTTTTAAACCAGAAATAGCTTCTTTTTTTCTTTTCTTTTTTTTTTTTGATGGCTTCACTTTTATCTTCTGTGGTTTTAAACTTAGATTGGTGTTTAGTTTGAAAGTGTCTTTGTACACTAGACGTGTTACACACAACACTTTCGTAATAGAAAGCACAAACAACACGATCTTTTCGTTTTACAAATCCATATTCATTTGTTCAATTTTCTTGAAATGGGCGATGATAAAATTTCCTTTTCTTTTCGGACATATCTGATACTTACGATATTCTGAAAATATAAATATATCAACAAACATCAATGCTGATATTTATATATAAAATATTATTTTAAAAAAAAACGCAAAAACTTTACAAAGATGTAAAAAAAAATAGTTCAAGAGTGCACACATTCGGATCCCCTCAATCTTCCTTTCTATGAAGGCCTACAACCGTTGAGCAGCAGTCTGAATATTATGAGGAAATATTTTCTAGTCCGAGTTTTGTTTTTCCCAACATACGAGGGCTAGGGTTTAATATATATTAAAATTAGACCGGAAAAAACTGTTTTATGAGAACAATAAGACTCCAAAAGGCTCGCGTGTACAAAAATAATGTTTATATACAAACAAAAAACAGAAAAAGGGGTATAAAAGAGACCTTGAATAATTAAAAAAAAACTTCGTGATAGACGGCTTGTTCAAGTACTTTCTTGATTGCCTAAACTGTTCTTCAAGCGACTAGTTGTAGAATTAATAAAAGACTCCCATTTGTAGAAAGGTTTCCTTGTCTATTAGTTGGTGTCCTTGTTAGCGGTGCTCTTAGAAGGTGAAATAAGCAAGGAGTCCAACCAGTGAGCAGTTTTGAAACCGCTAAATATATTATTTGCGTTGTAATTGTTATTGGTTCGGACTTCGTGATGTCATTTGCGGCTGCATGGCATTGGAAGTTGATTGGCGGGACACGCGTGCCGTAGGTTGCCGACCCCTAGGGTAGATCAAAGGTATCTGATTGCATGCCAGATCGACTGTGGTTGTTTTTCGATATTCGTCGGGAGGAAGTAAAAAGATCAAATGGTATTTCATTATTCCTTAGAAATTATGTAATTATTAACAGTGGTCCACAGTTAAATACGCATTTGTGTGAGCATGCAGTCAGCGTAAGGGGGGAAGTGCAAAAGTTTTTATTTTTATTTTTTTTAAACTAGAAAGTTGAAAAAGGGTGAATGTTATGTTCTTCGGATCAAAATTATTAATGAAATTGGTGGAAAGTGCTTCGTTAGAAAAATTAAGTGCCGTGAATAGTTTACGAAGTTTAAGAAAGATGAGCTTGATTTGGAGGACAAACCAAGCAGCGGTAAACTACAATATTTGAAGTGGTGACTTTAAGCTCTTTAGAACGATGGTCCTCACTAAACGCCGGAACTGGTGAAAAAAAATTCACAAATAAAAAAGATGGTTTTTACCTCAGAGAGAAATAGTGGATGTCTCCGCACTATTTATGGACTATGTTCTTAGGTATCTCGACTTCACGAACTTAAGTGTAGTGCTGGATTGGCAGTTAGGTCTCATCATTTTACTGTTGAAATTGCTAAATGTAACCGTAAGTTCTATTCTAATATTAGGTTGGGGCAAAAATAATGACGGTGTTTGACGTATTTTTAACGTCAAAAACCGTCATTATTTTTGCACCAACCTAATAGTTTCTTCTCTTGCACTTCTCGCCTGTAGAGCTCTCTTCCAGTGTTTTGCTTTCCTGTCAACTATGATCTTCAAAAGTTTAAATGCAATGTCAATCGTTATTATCGGTCTCCCTGTTTTTATTGCCCTTTCTTCTCAATAACGTTTTCTGAGTTTCCCTCACTCTCAGCAAACCTTTGCATTTTAGTGGCTTTATCGCCTTGTTTGAGATGAAATGATTAAGAAATAAAATAAATCTCACCACTCCCTGTCAGACATGAAAATGATTTGTGTGTAAATTTGTCTCTTGAGATGAAAATTGGTTTCACTACAATAATTCAAAGGATCAAAAATAAGGAATTGTCCCAGAAAAGACTTCAGCATCCTAAAGAAAAGCAAATGTTAAAAAAATGTTAGTTCTTTATTTGGTGGAATATAAAAAGTGTTCTGCATTATGAATTCTTTGAACATGACTATACGACTTATGAATTCTTTGATGAAACTGTTTACTTTAGTCGTATAGTCATGTTCAAAGCTTAAGCGCTGTAATTGAAGAAAAGGGATCCGACATGAAAATCCCAAAGATCGACTGCTTCATTACAACACTTATCTATACGTTGTTTTATGATACACAGCCTACGAGAGTTCGAATGAGAAATTCTTCACCTTGCATATTCAATAGACTTTGCGCTACCATCTGTTTCTATTAGAGTAGCATTCCTTATTTGGACAAAAGTTTGAAATTGTTTTTCATGCTTAAAAATACCATGGATAACTTTATTGCATTGTTTTATCAAGAATTTAGAAAAAAAGCAATGACGTTGGCTTAAGATCACATAATTTCAATTCTGTTATTAATAAATCATTTTAATTTAAAAAAAAAAAAAAATCTGGAAATATTTACCTACATTCATTAGAATATTTTGTTATTTCTACTTCTGTACAGGTTAGTATTTTTCTGCATGTTATGTCTTCCCTGATTCATTATACATTTAACGAAGACTGAAGAATGGATCGGTCGAATCGTACTAACTACGTCACAAAGAGTTTTACTTTCCGAACCAGATTTGGAATATTAATGTTTCTTCTTTGACGCTAATAAATATTTTTTCATGACAATTTCAGAATTGTATTCATTGGAAATCTTCATGAGGAAAGAAATTTTACAAGCCATGTCTCTAGAGAATTTCGTAAAGTCGAATGCTCGACTAAGTTTTGCTTACGAATGAAGGTTAAATGTAGCCCGGTCTATACCGCTAAGCTATCGTGACTGGTGATAAAACTGCGAATATAAAAAAAAATTCTTTGGTTGCACGAATGAAAGCAATGCTTCCTGTTCCCCACAAAAAATCTTTTCCCGTTTTGTGAACAAAGATAAGTAACTTTCATTGTGAACACGCACCAAGTGGCAGTTAAAGAATAAAGCTGTACGGGTGGGGGGTGGAGTGATGCCTCAGTATGCTACATCACGAATTTAAAGCTTGACATTTTAAGATTGTATTAACTTTGTATTCTGCCTATTGTATCAAGTGCATAGACACGTTTCTTCCGGCATGTCACCTTTGGCTTTGATTTCGTCTTTAGATTCTCCTTGTCTTGCAAGTAACGTCAAAAATCCATCACGGAATTGCTTGTCATACAGCTCTAGTATTTAACTTTAAAATATTACCATTGTTCAAAAAGACATTTTACTTTTTTCTTCTATCTAAATATCATTGTATGATGCAAGTAGGATATTCCTTAATCCGTACCAATTTTTTATTGCCTAAGTTCATGAAAACTGGTGCAAGTTCATTTCGAAATAATCGCACATTTTTATTCTCTAAAATTTAATTCATTGAAGAATGATGTGAAATTATTCCGGTAAATGTCATTTTATTTTCTAAATACGTGATGTTTAATTACACCGTTTTAAATATAGGAATATTAATTGTTTTTTTTAATATTCTTATATACTGGTTGGTTTATTGATTTTTTTTTTAGCGGCATATCAACATCTCTATGGCATATTTAATGTCGAAATGTAATTATTTTGATCACAATTTTATGGCTTCAACTAAATATATTTTTAGCACAATTGTATTCCTTCAACTCCATATAAAACGTATTGCTGGTCATTTTGCTATAAAATATATTGTTGGCAATTCCACTATTACCTCTGTACGGATCGAAATCGCTTCTTGTGTAATTGGTCTGCGAGAAGAGTTTCGTAACTGCTGGCCTATGGTAGGGTGTGAGAGAGAAAAAGAAACCTGAATGAACATTTATGAATCTTAGTCCGGTATATTAAATGTAGTGAAATGCAGGGTAGTTAGAAGTACTTTGAAAACCCCTGTGTTTGAAACATTAGCACTCGGGGTGGGATTAAAGCCCAGTATCTGTTCCAATTTTAGATGAGAAAATTTCTCTTTCATCATTGCACTAAGAGAAGTTGTGTCGGTCTGATATCGATGCCTGCATGACAGTCGTCACGGGGACGAGCCAAGCTTTTGTCCTTGGCCCCATATGTACACTTATGGCCACCCCACCCACCCTACAGAAAAAAGTCTTGTCACAACCTACCTAGATGCGGTAAATAAAATCGGCATTTAAGATTGTTTTTTTTAACCTAGTGACGTCATTTCCGTTGCTGATCTTGTAGGTGTATTTAGATGTGTAGTTTTTTCTTTCAGATTCGTTGTGTAATTAGTTAAGTGTTTTTACTTTTCATTCATTCAATTCGTTCGTGAAATAGTAGCATTAGTATAAAACTGCTTCGTGTGTATTTACAGATACACAAAAATCATAAAAGCCTTTATTAGTGAAATAGTGATAATCTAAATAGTCTTCATAGTTAGCCCGCCTTTTTGTTGTCATGTCAGTGCTTCTCCAGCCTACAAGAGGAAACCTAGCCTTTAAATAGGCTTCAAATGTTTAATGCATGCACCATTAAGTCTACTGGGGTTTATTTATTGTCTTTATCAATTGTTCTATCGTCATCAGGTTTCTAGTGCATTCAGCCACCTTCCAAAACTATTCATTATTTTAATCTTTTCACTCCAAGCAAGGCGATAAAGCCACTAAGTTGCAAAGAGTTGCTGAGAATAAAAGTATCAGAGAGGTCAATAAAATAACAGGATTCAAGTTGATACAAGATGGTTGATATTGCATTTAAATTTTTGAAGATCGTAGTTGACTGGCAAGCAGGAAAGCGGAAGAGAGTTTCACTGGCGGGAAGTGTAAGAGAAGAAGCTATTAGCATAGGACTTGCTTTGATCGTCTGGGATGAGATGTTCTCATCCAGTTACCTGTCATATCCTTTTAAAGGAATCTCAAAAGTCCTTTAAGTTTTTTTTTTAATCTTGTTGCACCGTTCTTTTCAGAATCTGCTGTTATTACCATCTTCTGTATGCATCCAAGAAATTTTAAGCGAATTTTACACCGTCGGTTCTCGATATCCGGTATTCCCAAACCAACTTTGGAAGGATAAAAACAGATCTCGCGACATACTATGGTGGCCCTGTAGCCGCAGAAGTGTCCAAACACGCGTCTCTCTCGTTTAGCTATATTGATGCACGGGAGATTAGGCTGCCTACTTCCGGAGCAAAGGTCGTGCTTTAATTTCATTGTTAATATAAAATGACCGCAAATTGACACTGGCGTTTGTTTTGATGCTGATTTCTGGAGTGTTCTAGATTAAAACACTGAACCGTTCAGTTGCGAGTCAGACTTTGTTGAATGTTGATATTTTCTCTACAAATGAATGCCTTAAAAATGAAAGATGAAAAGTTACCCTTCTCGCAATATTATGTTCTATGAATTTCGGAAAGGAGTAAGTATCGTAACTACGAGAAGCGAAATAACATTCAGAATGTTTATTTTGATCATGCTCCAGGTCTATGGGCAATCAAAAAGTGGTTTGGCAGACTTCGTCAGGGTGATTTTAACCTAAACGATCAACGACGCTCTGTACGACCTTCCAACGTCGATAAAGACGCTCTCCTTGCTATCGTGGCGAATAAACCGAAAATTTCAACGGAAGAGATTGCTATATAATTTTGAAAATCGATATCTCAACTGCCTTTTGCATTTGAAGAGACTTGGGTTCAAAGAAAATGGCCGTTTTTAGAAAATCGAAAACATTTAATTTTCCAGCACGACAACGCAAGACTGCATGTTGCAAAACAGACCTCGCAGAAGCGTAAAGTGTGGAATCACTAAACCCTTCATTCCCAACCGTATTCTCCTGATTTGGCTCATTTGGGTATCCATTTGTTCCGCTATGAACAAAACAATTTAAACGGCAAAAAATTGAATCTATGCGCTCAGTCGAAAACCATCTCCAAGAAAAAACACAGTTTCTACGAAAAATGGCATCAACAAGATTGTAGAACGATAGGAGACAGCTTCTAAAAACAATGGAGATTATCTACTTGGCTCAGAAGTTGTTGTTTTTTTTTGGTGGGGAGGTTGTGAGTACATAAAATTTTGCGTTTAATTTTCTAATCGGGCCCGATCGAATACTTATGGCCTCAAAAAGGTGTATTACTAAATACCTGAGGCACCTGGTGAGTGTGCGTGCGGGTCAATACAGTCAAATCTTCGCAGTACTCTTTTCAACTTATTTTGCAGATAGGGTTAGGGTTTCTGATACTTGATTACTTTCCTGTTTGGTAATGGTTACTGAGCTAGTCTAGGTCACTATTACGGCCCTATAATGATCTTGAGTGCTCCAGTTTATATAATAAATTTATTTTGTTGTACAAATGCTTCTGCCTAGGTTAAGGCTTCTTTTTTTAATTGCTTTTCAAAACAAATTTCTGTAATTGTTAAATTTATTTTTTTTCTATTGTTTTGTTATCTAAAATTAATAAAATGAACACAATTATCGCATACAGATGTATATTTCAATCACCTTTTCTTTCTCTTTTTGCGTATGCGCGTCTGCATATCGGTTTCCGGTGATTAATTACCGCTCGGTTTTCATTTTTACTTGCAGTTTACACATATATTCAAAGTCGCTTTTACCGCTCACCGGAGGTTATTCTCGGCGTTCCGTACACAACGCAAATTGACATGTGGAGCTTAGGATGCATCCTAGCCGAATTGTACACGGGTTATCCGCTTTTTCCTGGCGAAAACGAAGTGGAACAGTTAGCATGCATTATGGAAATATTTGGTCTACCACCGGAAAACTTGCTCAATAAAGCGACTCGAAAAAGACTCTTTTTTGGTATGTATTTTATGCATTTATTTTATATCATCTATTCATTCACATATTTTCTGTTATAACAGAACTATTGTAAAGTAGGACTGAGCGTAGTTCCTGTTCTTCCCTATTACTGTGACAATGGACTGTTCCATCCTATAAATATATGCAAGTAGACACATTAAAGTAAGTTTTGAGTAGAATTTAATTTACTTAAGTTATTCTGTTCTATGTATGAGCATTTAATAAACCTCTTCTTCTTTGTTTCCTCTACCGAGATATTCCCGAATAAAGCTCTACTTTCAGGACTTAAATGAGATTTTCCAAACCTCTTCTTCTTTGTTTCCTCTACCGAGATATTCCCAAATAAAGCTCTACTTTCAGGACTTAAATGAGATTTTCCAAACCTCTTCTTCTTTGTTTCCTCTACCTAGTCTTTTGTTCCTTCGATACTCTCACTACGGCCTTTCTAATTCTCGGTTATTTTGAATAAAGACAATATTATGACAAAATCAAATGTCTGTAGATAAAACAATTCTAGCAATAAAAAAAACCCCAAAACCTGTCAAAATGAAGAATAAATTAAAACTAATTTTGAAGGGCACCTGTTGATGCAGCATTTATTCTCTGTAAAATCGTTTTTCTCTGTTAATATGCCATAGAATTGATGCGTCGTCATTTTTTAAAAATTTAATTGATGGCATACAAAAATAAGGGTTTTATTTTTGTTCAGGGCCTAAAAATTGCGCCTCCCTCCCTTGTAATTAAAGAAACGTTGTATATTCTGTTGTGTGTGTGTAGATTTTTCCCAGCTGTTTTTTAAATTTAAACTCAATACACCGTTCAAGGTTTTTTTTTCACTTGAAACCCGATATATACATGAGAGCACTGTTATTAGCTTGAAAGGTTTGCCATCCATAAACAGGCTTATATATAAGGGGGTATACATATCCACACACTACCGAGATATTCCCGAATAAAGCTCTACTTTCAGGACTTAAGAGATTTTCCAAAATTATAGTCTTTAGATAAGCCCTGTTAATCCCTACAATACTTCTACCTAATACGCTGCCTTTTTTACCAGCAGTTTATATTCTATTTACTTTTAATCGTTATCTTGATGCAAGAAACAAATTTGTCGCAATTCATTGTTTCTCCAGCCATTTTATTTACAGTCAAATTAATTGTATTCCTTTCTACTTTTATTGTTTTTATTGGTATAAGTTTGATACGTGTACAAAGTGGTGCTGAAAAGTTATTGGCCTGACTAAGAATACTTACGAAAAAAGATTCTAACGTTTGATCAGATTTTGGGGGGTGCATCGAACCGAAAATAGGCGACAAACGAAACTGTAATAGGTTAAAATTATTTAAAAAAATGTACATGTGATCCTTCACTAAAGATGCTGGAAAAATGGTTGGTTCCCTGTACCGTTCCAGTAAGTACCCGACTCCTCCTGCTATCCTCTACCTTTACAAGGGCCAGATCAGGTCCAAAAATGGAGTACTACTGCCATATATAGACAGAGCCTACCCAGACTTCATTTTCCAGTCTCAATAGGGTGTAAACTTGTGGGTAACGAATTATTTTCCACCCTACAACCCCTTTCTCGCAGACGAAATGTCGTACGTCTCTCGTTACTCTATCGCTATTTCCATGGTGTGTGTTCCGACCTTCTAACCTTCACGGCTAAGACCCGTCATGACACACACATTGTAGCGAATCATTCATTCCTTTCGTATTCGGATCCACACGAGAACCTTCTTCCTACGAACCGCGCTGCTTCGTGGAACCGACTCCCAAGAGGATACTTCCTCGATCACAAAAATCAGTACTTCTTACTCTGTAATCCTCTACCTCTTGACCCTTGTGTAGAGTGGACATCATTGAATTTGGCAAATCCTGCTGTTGCTTGCAAATAGTTTGGCGTCTTGGAACACTGGAACAAAAATACTGCTTGTTTTGATGATTGATAGAAATATGAGCATTATTCTCCTCCAAATATTTCATATAATTTATGTGTTTAGTTTTTAAAATTTGCGTGTGTAAGCAAAATAATTCGTGACTGTTACATTATCATTTTCCTTCCACGCTTTTCACTAACGTTTAAAACAGCAAATTGAAAAGCAAATTTAAGGCATTTTAGTGTCAAACTGCGATTTATTTGCAAAAAAGGCATAGACAAAGATGAAGAGTTTTCGTTAAATGTTATTACTTTAAACTTCAATGGTTTTACGAAAAGTTCAATGTCTATTCAATAACATGGTTCGTGTCTGTATTGTCGATTGATTGGTTTGTTTTACGGCTTATCAACCTTTTAAAGATTATTTAAAGCCAGAAAATATTTTTAGGGCGTAAGAATTATTTTAAGATAATGATTTTACTGATACAAGTCTTACTATTTAACCCATACCTCTGGGTGAATAGGGGGGATTCATGCCTTCCCCAATCGAATTGTCTATTGTGTGTACTGATGTGTATTTTAGCGGTAAAGTTGCTGTCTATTGAAAATACATTTATTTATTTATTCAGGCTGTAATGATATTTTGTGGAATGTGAATTTTCTGTGAAGTAACGAGGATTCGTAAGGAATCCAACGTAAACAGTTATATGTGCAAAATGCAAAATGCAAAATGCAAAAAAAAAACAAAAAAAAAAAACATGGCACTCGTCCGAGAGATTTGGGGAAGGTTTTCGGTTTATCTTTTATCGGATCTTTTAGTAAGCCAACTATTCTTAACTCTTGCTTTTATCATAACATCGTATTTAATCTGAATATTTCAGGCAACAATCATTTTTAAAAAAATTACATCCACTATGAAAATTCTAACTAAATACATATTTAAAATTTTTAAAAATCTACAGGGTGGTCCGAAAGTCTTGTCATCCTATATAATATATTTCTCTATTTCAATGCTCTGTGGGTTATAATTGTTATAGTGGAACACACCTATTCTATAGTTAATAAACTCTCCCACCTATAATAAGTAGGAGTAGTAAGAGTAACGAGTCAGTCGGTGTCGGCTGATCAGTTGAACTCCCTGCCTTCGGGCGGGGAGGAACCCGAAAGAGGCTACGCCGAAGGGCGGACTCTCTTTCGGGGAGGTAAACCGATCCTGAACCTGTTTATACGGGTTCAATGGGCATATTTTTGGCCGAGCCCACGAGCCCGGAGATCCCACGTTAAACCGGCCTTGTGCCACATGATGTTCTCGTGTGGGGGGGTGACTAAATATCGTTGGTGAGTCAGTCGATGTCGGACGACAGTTAGTTGAATACTAAAGTATCCGCGACCACAACTAGATTATTCTGCGTTATACCTATTATATCAAGTTCCTAACGTTTTGTACGTCGAACCTATTTTAAGACCGACTTAGTACAAATACAAACCTCCACTGTGAAATCACTCAACATTATTTGGAGACGAGGGATTCAGATTTATACGGTGGAAGAGAAAAAAAAATTCGCTCACCACAACATTATTTGGCCACGAGGATTCGTACTCATACGGAGGAAGTAAAAATTCGTTCGCAACAGTATTATTTGGCAACGAAGATTCGAATTCATACGGTGGAAGAAAAAAAAAAGTTCGCTCGCCACAACATTATTTGGTGACGAGAAATTCGTACTCATACGGAGCAAAAAAAAATTGCTCGTCACAATAATTTCGGCGACTAAATTTCGGATTCACACTTAAAAAAAAAAAAAAAAAAAAAAAAAAAACTTGTCAAAGTTTTCCGCAAGCCAAGACGTCAACTTAGTGACGAAAAAAGCTGTCGTATTCTCAACTGAGAAAAGAATTTTTTTTCTCGATTATACAGTTTGCTCAAATAGGTCACGAATTGCAAATTCGTAGGACCCCACCTCTACAATATTGTGTAAACTTTTTGTGAAGATGGAGGAATGCAAAAATATATTCCAGGAATTCTTTAAGTTCCAGTCGGAACAACAGATGACAATATTAGGACAACAAAAAATATTTCAGATGCAGCTACAGGAGGAAACTTTTAATAGACAAATGCAATTTCAACAAAAAATGGAACAGATGCATAGGGAGTTTCAAAACAAAATTCTGGAAATAACTGAGAAGAGGAAAGAGAAAAATCTACAAAATGATTCTTTCCCAGAAAATACAATATGGAATTCAATTGAAATATTCACGTACGGACTGTACGTGAATATTTCAATTGAATTCCATATTATATTGGATGAAGAGATAACTTTTGAAGAGTATTATAAAAAATATACGAACGTGTATAACGAGGACTGCTACTCGTGGTCTGCAGGAAAGAAGGTTAGGCTTCTTTTAAGCAAGTTAGGAAGAGCTGAGCATAAATTAGTAAACTACATTTTACCGAAAAAAAACTAGCGAGTTGACATTTACCGTGGGGGTAAATATATTAAGTGAATTATTTAGTAAAAATACATCTTCGTTTCACAAGAGGAGGAAATGTTTGAATCTGATGAAAGACTTTATAACGTACGCATCCAAGGTGAATAAGCATTGTGAAGAATTCAAGCTGGCAGAGTTAAGCGCAGACAATTTTAAGTACTTGGTGTTTGTTCAAGGACTGGTATCGGAAAGAGACGTAGAGTTGACAAAATTAGTACTGGCTAAATTGGAGAGCGAGCCGAGTGTTGCGTTACAGAAGTTGGCAGAAGACTGCACAAGATATGTTAGCGTATAGAAAGATTCAAAAAAGATAGAACAGTCTGGCGTTTCGCATGTAAGGAAAATACGCTACAAAAAAGAAATTCAGTCTACCAAAAAGATTTCTAATATTGCGGATTATCAAACAAAAAGTGAAATACCAGAGAAAAATAAACAAACACTCCCAAAGCCATGTTTTGCTTGCGGTGAACTACACTGGTACAGATATTGCAATTTTAGGAATAAAAAATGTTTCAACTGTAAAAGAGTGGGTCATAAAAGCTCGCACTGCAGGTCAAAAAATAAAGACAATAAAATAAGAAAATTAGAGTCCGACGAGGTGAACGACGGAATAACCAAAAAATTTGTTACCGTCGAAATAAGTAATAAAAATAATAAAAATGCAACTCGACACTGGTTCCGACCTATCTATCATAAATTTGAATACGTGGAAGAAGTTGGAGGAACCAACGTTAATGAAGACAAAGAAAATTGCGAGGTCAGTGACGGGAGAAAAAATACAATTCATTGGAGAATTTGTTACAAACGTCACGTTAAATAAAAAAACGCGAAAAGCTAAACTATTTGTCATAGAAAATACCACGAACTTACTTGGTACGGATTGGATAACAGAATTCCAATTATGGGATCTACCGATAAATTCTTTCTGTTACAAGGTAGATTTTTTAAACTACGAAGCCCAAAAATTAGTAAAGAAACTTAAGGGAACATTTCCTACTGTTTTTTTCTCCAGGTTTGGGAATGTGTACCAAGATGGAGGCAAAAGAAAACGCTCAGGCAGTATTCAAAAAGAAAAGGAATGTGCTGTTTGCTTCAATTGAACAGATAGATAAAGAATTGGACAGATTAGTGGTTCTTAAAAATGTTGAATGGATAACACCGACGATATACGTGAAAAACAAGCTCCAGAAAGTAAAGATGAAACCGACACCGAGAAAAACTGGGGAGCGAGTTACCCGCAGCCAAGGACATGCAGTATTATTCAATGATTTAAGTCAACTGAAGTCACCACAGAAAACGTTAAGAAGCACAAGATCAACAAAAGGGAAGCTAGAGGCTGAACAAATAGAACCACAAGAAGAACCTACAGAAACTGTGACTCCATCCTTAAGAAGCTCAATGCGGAAGGTTGTTTCTGGTAACACTATGGAGGTACCAAAAAATAGAAAAGCCGATTGGCAATATGATGTACTTGGTGAAAGGCGAAAAGTTCACGCCGATGGAGGTGATTTTCGATACGTTTGATCTAACAACGCCTGCAACAATTTTACCTGAGGTACGCCGATCCAGGAGAAAAAGAAAGGCAACTGATCATTTAAAAGTGGATCCAAAACGTAGGAGATACACTACGATGTTGCTAAAAAAATGAAGTTTTTTTTGTTTTTTCTTTATATTTCCTATAAAAAATAAAGAAACTGTTTATTCCGTAGGAGTAAAGTTTTAGGGGGGTGTTATAGTGGAACACGCCTATTCTATTGTTAATAGACTCTCCCACCTATAATAAGTAGGAGTAGTAAGAGTAACGAGTCAGTCGACCACAACTAGATTACTCTGCGTTATGCCTATTATATCAAGTTCTTAACGTTTTGTACGTCGAACCTATTTTAGGACCAACTTAGTACAAATACAAGCCTCCACTGTGAAATCACTCCACAACAATTATCAAGGAAAGAGTTTAACATGAACGATACCAGAATACCCATCAGTTGAAGGATGCCGTTCGCAAAGGCTTTGCAACAATTAACAAAGCGCAGCTTCGGAAAATATCACAAGATATGGCGTCGCATCATTTTTGCTAAGAAAATGATGGTGTTCATACAGACCTTTTCGATGTGCGACAGCGTCGATGGAAGTGAATGAATTGAATCCAGTACATGTGCTTTGTATTATTGTGTTACTTGTTCTGTTGTTCTCAGTACTTTTTGGATGGGGTAACAAGACTTTCGGACCACACTGTATATACTGTAAACTAAAATCAAAACTCACCGGTGGCTTAAACAAAATATATTTACAGATATGCGCCATGTTACAATCTAATATGGTAGAAAGGTTAATAAGTAGAAGGAAATATAAATAGAAGTCGAATATTCCCAATGCTGATTTTAATCATCGGTGAGGGTAAATGAGAAACAAATGCAGGGAAGAAAAAGAAAAGAAAAATAATTGAAAAAAGACAAAGAAGCATAAATTTCGTAGTTAATTTAAATTAGCTTAACGTAAGAAAAGCAACACAATTTTATCTTGCCTCTGGCTGAGTGCTTTTCAGAAGCACAGAATCTTTTTTTCTTAATTAGTTAGCTCAAGATTTATACTTGAAATTACCTTTTCTCACATCACACAATCGTGCAACATTTACCTGCCTTTCGCAAAGGTAGACCAAGACAGTATCCCTCTCGTCACCTGATCTTAAGTTGATGCTTAATTAAATTAAGCGAAATGATGGGACAAATATATATCTCACTGTGAAATTCATCCATGCGCCAAAACGGCTTGTAAACACAAACCTGAAGTGTTTTTTCTTGTGACGCAACGGGTTCACGTGGCTACAAACACAGTTGGCTTCAGAGACACAAAAAACCCTATCCTTCAGGTGTACGAACTATGTAGCCTTCAGTTCGCATACGACCGCTTAGTAAAAGCAATACTCAATAGACATCTCCTTGTCACCTCAACAGATATACATTATGGTGAAGTAATCAAACATGTGTCACCCTAGAGGGCAATGATCAACAACAACAGCAAGGTGAGAGACATCACTTCATTATTGAAATATTTCAATTAGTGTACCTAACACATAAGGAGTGATAGCCACCACCAATACCCCTTCTGTTAATACTTGGTAAATTGTCTTTCTCGACAACGGCCGATTCAGACGGGCCATGTGTCGACATTCGTGATAGGAGCCCTAGTTTCAAGGCAGATGGCTGCCCTCAGCCTCATGCAAGTGCATACTTCTCAAGGTCGGAAAGACCCACTTGGCCTCTTCTTACCAGAATCTGCTCTTATCGCATCCTTCGTTACACATTCGACCAATGACACATGTAGACGTAAAGTATGCAGATGGATCTCGATAATCGTCATCTGTAGACTGCTCTCGAAGACCACAGGAGACCTGTGGGCCCCAAAGACATTACATATATATATATATATATCTTTTGTTTACGGGCGCAAAAATATTGATAGTCCGTAAGTGATGAGAGGTTGGATATGCTAAGCACATTAGTCCTCTCTTTCACTGAAAGATGATTTCAAGAGTCGGGATTAAGTAAGGTGCTTCTTGAATGTCATCTCGGTTATGGGACCAATGTAACTTGTTGATTCATCTGCTTCGATGCGAGGAAAGTCAGTTAAGTTGGCGTCGAACTAAGAACTGAAACAGTACTCTCTCTCTCTCTCTCTCTCTCTCTTTCTTTAAAAGCTTCTGGTAGAAATCTAAAAATTCCTCACTGATGTCTTCGTTTATCGTCAAACATCGTCTATCTAGTGATTTGACGCGAACGAGCGATATGCCGAACAGTGCAATTCTGCGGCCATATTCGTCACCCCTGCGGACCTTTCGATCGAGTTCTAACTACCAGATCTCCGTAATTCTCATAAAGCAATGGGACCATCTCCGTACTCCTCGTTAAGCAATGAGACCATCTCCGTACTCCTCGTTAAGCAATGGGACCATCTCTGCATCCACTATAACAAGCTAGCCTATATAAGCCGATTTTACAGCCCTGTCTACGCTATATTCGAATCCCGTCTGTGTCTCTATAAACTAAATTATACTAGGTAGAGTTAGTAGTAATTTCCGTTTGGGGGAAACAATTGTAATATTTTGAAGAATAAAGTTGATACACGCAAATGGAAAATAAAATAAAAACTAAAAAATCCGGTCAATGGAGGCAGAACATGGCAGCAAATCTGAACTGTTTTTGTCTGTCCAAAGTTCATCTTATTCACTTCAGATACTCATTTCGAAATGTATTAAGTTTGGCGACAAATTAATGAAAAGTATTTAAAACCCTAATGAATATTAGAACCCTTCTCGTCACCTGCTAAAACTACAAGCCTTGTAGATATTATGACTGAGACTATCTGATGAAACAACATAGAACGCACTTTATTGTCTCAAATGAAATGGAAGTTTCTCCTTCATGGTAACATTCTGCGCATGCGCATGTGACATCAAAACAAAGATGAGAATCATGAAAAGAGTGAACAAACACACGTACAAAGTGTAATTGAACTTTTGCTTAACAAGATAAAGAAAAATAAACAACGAAAATTCACTTGAAAGTTATTTTGCATAACGAGCATTTAATCATCTGGAAGCCGATATTTGTCTGTTGTGGTGTACAAGCAGGACGAGACTGGTGTTCAATAAGACAACATTGCGCGCGTCAAAGTCTTGATTTAAGATTATAGACGCCGCAAAGTTTGTAATATGGCTGTGGAACTCAATCTTGTGAAGCCGTGATATCGTTGTGTAAGGGTGCTGCACAGCAACATTACGCAGCACATTGACAACCTATCATTTATAAACTACATCTGACGCAAGGCCTCTGATCAGGAGGTTTTGAGGAGCATGGAACCACCTCTTAACTGCTGGTGTTCCCAGGTCCACCCTTACCCGGAGTGGTAGCACCTGTTAGGGTCCCAGCTATGGGCAAATAGTTAACTCCCACAAGGGGTCAAAATACTATGAAAGTATAAAAATAGGTTTTAATACCAGCAATACTTTCTGGGGAAAATTTTTACCAGTAAGCACCTGTTAGGGTCCCAGCTATGGGAAAATAGTTAACCCCAAACTGTGGTAAAAACACCATGAAAGTGTAAAAATAGGTTTTAATACCAGCAATAATTTTTTGAAGGAAAATTTATTACCAGCAATAAATTTTTTTAAGAAAACAAATATTACCAGCAATACATTTTTGAAGGAAAAATATTACCAGTAATACACTTTTGAGGAAAAGTGTATTACCAGCAATAAAAATCTTGTCGCCATTGAGGTTGATATGTCGTAAACCAAACCAAACCTTGTCATTCTGGAATGACTGTATTCACGTCCGTTCGTTACAAAATTAATAGTAAACTTAAATTTCTTGATATTTTTCTCTTGTCAGATTCCAAAGGAAATGTTCGATCAATGACAAATAGCAAAGGGAAAAAAAGACGAGTTAATAGCAAAGAATTGCATCAAGTCGTCAAAACTGGAGATTACAATTTTTTGAATTTTATCCAGCGATGTTTACAGTAAGTTTTTTTTAAACAACATTTTATTTTATTTATTTATATTTGTTTTTGCTTTTTTAGTGTAGTTCGTAACCTGGTAATTATTAGTAATTATTAACTTGATTTTGATATGAAATTTTCATTGCATAACGTTTGAACACAAGTAAAAATATTCACTACTAAATTATGTTGAAAAATATTTACTGCGTAAAAATTTGCGTTTTTTTATCATTAAGTTACAAACTTGGATTTACCTCTGTATATGAGTGAAAGTGACTTAATTTTTAAATTCATTATAAAAAGAAAATAAATTGACGTAGTTGAATGACTCAAAAGCGAAATCAGCGATGGTCACAACGCCTCATTTGCCTTTCTGGAAAAAGATGTCTGTGTGCGTTGAAAGATCTCTCGAGTCTTATATGGCAAATCTTTGACTTCTTGACTTGACTTGTATCGGTTTTCCCCCTGGTCGGGTTGAACCGGCTTCCTCCCATGCAAGTACACGCATCACCGACCATCGCTGCCCACGCTCGCCCATCCTGAGCCAGGTCACACAAAATGACGGGCCAATCGCGATTCCATCGTCGAAGACCCGATAGTGCTGCTAGGTCATCCTTGATCGTGCTAGCCCACGTCCTCAGCTGCCCACAGACACGTTTTCGCCAGTCAGGAAGAGAAGTACATCGCGGATGAGCTCTCCCTCCGGGCGTCGAGTTGCGTTTTCGAACCATCGAAGACGACGCTGGAGCAGGACGGGTGGAAGAGGACCGAGACTATGGGGGCGACGGGAGATTTCCACGGCTACCTGCGAAACGTGGCCACTTAGAGCAGTTGACGTACGAAGGCTTGAAGTGTTCGACAACGATTGCCTTCGCTGTATTCTACGATGCCGCCGAATCAATCGTGTGCCTACGACCACTCTATGACAAATCTTGTCCAACAAACTCTCTGATGAGTCACAAAATCGATCCATATCCATCTCTGTGTTGGCTTTTCTCTTTCAATGTAATCAGAAAAATATACTAGATTGTCATAAGTTCCTATTGTGATCTCAAAGTTCTTAGATGAAACCTTGCCAAATATATAATCATTTCACCCCAAGCAAGGCGAGAATGCCACTAGTAAGCAGCGGGTTTCAGGGAATGAAAGTGAAGACTGAGAATAGGGAGGATTCAGGAAAGGGCAAGAGATGAACGGGATTCAAGAAGACTAAAGATGGCGATTGACGTTGCATTTAAATTTTTGAAGATTGTATTTTTATCAGGGAAGCAATTCAATGGAAGGGAGTTCCACAATCGGAAAGTGCGAGAAAAGAATATATAATTTAATCTTTACTTTTTATTCGAATTCTCAGCCGATCATTAAACAGTAGCGTAGATTGAAAATTAACTTCTGGCGAAAGTTGAATTGGTATCCCTTGTACGAAGAAGCCTGTCATTTCGTTACAAGGCCTAAGCGTTGATTATGCTACAAGTGCTAACCAAAAAGAATAATTTGAATTCATCTATATTTTTCATTTAAAAAAAAAACGCATACGCCGCCAGTCGGTAAGGAATTGTGATTTTTAAATCTTCATAAAACATTCCTGTCGTTAGTGTCTTAGCCCTACTAGGGTGTCTAAGACTTATGACTTTTGCAATAAGCTTAGTTAAAACCTAAAGGATTACCTGATGCGTTAAAGATATTGTGCATTTTCCGTTAGTGATCAGTGTTTAAGACCTGGTAAAAGCCATAATTTTGAATACTGATTTTCAAGGAATGCCTTTTTTCCGTTTTCTGCACTTTGCCTTAATTTAGATTTGTGTATAAACTAAATTTTGTATCTATTGCATTTGCAGTTGGGATCCAGATGAGAGAATGACCCCTGACGAAGCTTTACGTCATGAATGGATCAAAGAGATTATAATAAACAACAAAACACGAACGAACAAAATCCATGGTAAGTATTAGTTTTCTGGCGTCGGCAGTCATTTGCTTTCTACATTCATTTATGTGATTTTGTTTTTCTCTTGGGGAAAAAAAATTGGTTATCATCAAATATTTGAATTTCTTGTTTCGGTCCCAATATTAAGGACACGAAAAAGAAAAACAACGCCTGTAGTCTATAGACGCTTCATTTATTTTTCATAAGTAGTCTTATGCATTACCCAAAGTCATACCAAAGTGTTCAGCTGAAATTGCCCAAGGTCTTTTTTGCACATTCTATTTATTTACAGATATAGAAATATATTTAAAATGTTCTCGTGCTTACGCATTTTTGAGTGTTTTAAATGACAGAAAAATTTAATTTTTATACATTTGCATAAAGGCATGTGGAACGCTTTTGTGCATAATTCGTTTAAAGGGGGTCATAATTGCTACCTAATTAGAAATATTTATCTTTCAGGATCATCGATAATATTGGAGGTACGGTGATTATATTATAACTTCGAAAGTTTTTAAACAAAAAAAATTCATCAATAAAATTTGCTATAAAAAAAAACAATTTTAATCATGTTGACTGCAACCATCAAAATTTTTTCATGTTGATTCTTATTTCCCTAGAAAGACCCGTGAAAATGTTGGTCTATTTAAAAAATAGACTAAAATATACGTTAAACACATAAATGTTATAGCCGCTTCTATCTTCCCTTTTATTTTTTCACTGAAACCAAATAGCGTCTCCGATATGTCTTTTCACGCGATCAAAACGGAATAACCCATTATTTATGAGGTATTGGCAAGGCGTAACGATCGTGCTAAGGGGGTGCAAGCAGAATTATAATATGATAACAATGATGTTTTTATTGATAACAGACATATGGACAAAGAAAATATTTTCTATTTTAGAGTTCTAATCTGGAATAATGGATAGCAGCTCGCATTTATGAATCGGAGAGCCGAGTTCGAATTCCATTACATTCACTTAAGTGCTAATACCTTTGGGAAAGGTATGAATCCTCATCTTCTCCCCCCACCTATGGGTAAATAGCAGGACAGACCGGGTTCTATAGCCTTGGGTGGCAAGTGGTCTACTGCAGAAAGAAGTGACAACCTAATGCGGGAAAAAATATTCCTTTTAAGTCCTGTAGCGAAAGATACATTATCGCCTAAGCGTGTATCACACATGGCACATAACTGAACTGAATCTATCAGACGACAAACGATCAAATATAAATAGAACGGTTCATTTATGTGACGTTTCTCTGTTGCTTCTTGTTGACCTTACACACACACACGAAATAATCCAGCATGTAGCTGTAAAGCCTATCCCACAGGTTACAAGTTTTATGATGAGAACGTTACCTTTGACCTATCGGCAAGGACTACGAATAGCGAAATACCAAGCAAGAGAAATAATTGTAAAATAGCAAAGAAAGTTTGACTAACAATGGTACTAAATGCGTGTTGTATATTAGTTCTCACTCTCAGTATTAAGTGGATTTCAAATTAGATTTGTCTGTAAGGAAATGTAATATCACGGAATTGTAAGAACATGGTTGATTTATACAATTGAAATTTTGGTAAAAAGAATCTTTAAAATTGTCGAGCACTCATTTACGCTGGCAACTAGCAGAGTTGAAGATAAGCGTTTGTTGCTCTTCCCTTTTCCCAAAGGCCTCGGTCTTGCTATTTTTATCTTGTTACTTGCGTGAAAAGAATGACATGAAAATAATTGCAAATTTTCTGTTTTAAACTATTGTTTTTGTATTTTCATATAGGGAAAGCTGAGAATTTTATAAAAAATCGTGATCGAGACTCTATGAAGACCTCGAGGAAGGAGGAAATCAAACATTTTGGACCTGACAGACGTTTGCCTAACTTAGACTATGATACAAAAGAAAAATTAAAGAAATGTAAGATGATTACGACATTGCTCTCTCATCAAGAAACGTTTTCATACGAAATAAAAAGATATTTCTATCAAAATCTCTCTTTCACAGAAGCACATTATATATATATATACACATACATATATATATATCAAGAAAAAACTTAACGCATCATCGAATCATTTTCCTTGATGTATATCATATTGCTCTGTATACTATGCATTTAAATTTCTTTATAGATCCATCTTTTTTAATATTTTATATAAAAAAAAACCTACTTGTATTATCCTTTCCACTTACGGATTTGATATATATATATATATATATATATATGATGAATAATATATCTTTAATGTATGCTATATTTATAGGTTAAAGAGCTCAATATTAGGGATAGGGCGTATGCGAATATAAAAGTGAACATTGAAATCAACACCTACAAGCGACAGTGTTTCATACTAAACGCAATCGTCAAGGCATATATATATATATATATATATATATATATATGTGTGTGTGTGTGAAGGAAAAAATATATAATTTTTTATTTTACCAGAATAATGTTAGGAAAAGCAATGAAAAAGTGGAAAATAATTTTCGTGTGACGTGTTTCCTCCTTTATGACTTCATCGGACAAGAGTGATGTTTACGTTGATGCAACTACACATGTGTATGAAGGAGAGGGGACACTGAAATTTGAAACTTTTAAATTTTATTTTTTTAATGTGTTTGGGCATATAATTGAGCTACTTCCATGTGGTTTCTTTTCCTTTTTTTATTTTGTTATTAAGTATCCCACATTGTGATAATAAAAGATCTGCCAAAATTCCACCTTTCTTGGCCGATGATATATATATATATATATATATATATATATATGACTTGAGTTTCTTACTAGCTGGGTCATATTTCGTGTTCGGTCAGGTCGTGAACACCAGGGATGCCAATTTAGTTATTTAGGAGCACCGATCCCGATCTTATTTCGTTTTTTACTAAAGATTTGTCATTTCATAAAAACAATAGATTTGGCAAAACAAACGATGCGATTCGGGAAGTTTGCCGATTGATGGCGCAGTTGTTTTCTTACGGTTGATGAGCGGGCTTTCTTATACACGAAATTCAAGTCTATACATCTACAAAATACATTAAATACATAATAAGCCTAGATATCTATAAAATAAGTTAAATATCTAAAACATAGGTTAGACAGATTAGGGATATTGGTACAAAAGACCAAGTAAATTTATTTATCTTCAAAATTACATTTTTATTTTTCAACATAGTCACCATTTTTCAAAACTTTCTATTCATTCTTATTTTAATTCTATTCATGAATTATCGTTTTTTTTCTTCTTTTTAAATTGAATTCCTCATAGCAGCTTCTTTATTGGATGGAAACTATTTGAATGCACGGAGAGTTTTGCAACAAATGTGAGACCGTTTTTCTAATGCAACGTTCTTTCTTGACGTTATTCTCGGCCTTGTACTGTTGACTGCTTACAAGGTTTCTTTGACTTTCATTCATCTATGAACTTCGGATGGTGTACAAAGCTTCTCCTACCAAAACGTCTATCTTAACGTTTGGACGTCGTAATCCTGACTAACGAATGCTATTACTCAATGCTATAACACAACGAACTAAAACTAAGCACGTCTATATACACATACAGAGAGTGAAAGTAGGGGTACTGAGAAGTTAACGGTCCGCTCTAGAAAGTATTTTTAATTTGAAATGCCTTAAAGTAATGCTCCTCCCTATTTATGTTGATGGTAAAAGTTGAATATTACTTATAATAACGTTTTTGCCTTCATACTGGTAAAATGGCATCTGACATGAAAGTACGTACCAAGAAGAAGTTTGTCACTGGATTCCTCCGCACGGAAAATGTTACTCATTAAGTCATTGAGACTCGCTGAACGTTTACAGAAACTAAACAGTGGATATGAGCTCAATTAGGAAACAGCATGTGACAAACAACATCCTTCTCGCTGGCAAAAATGCACAGTTAATAGTGGTGTCTGGAAAATATTGTTTGTTGGATGAAAACTTTCTCTATCAAACAGTGCTATTCTCTATTTGTTGTAATCTCCGTGAACATAAACAAGAAGTATTAATGTGTGTTGATTAACGGTCTATTGTCGGTTTTGGCTGGGTGTTACGGTACTAAACATCCATTAGGCATGGAGACTTTTTATATATCCATAAACTGTTTACCAAATTATTCTCCGCTAAGTTAATACAGACAGCGTCTTACACATAAAAGACGCTATATCAGTTTTTTTAATTTTTTTTTATTATGACTTTTTCCGTAGTCTAAAGACTTCCTTACATGTCCATCATTTCTTTTTTACAGACAAGAACCCATCAGAGATTCAAGTTGGTGATACAAACGGACAGACGACAGATGTGGATCATACCAGCAACTTTCTACCACCAATCATTAAGAAGTTATGACATCACGCTACAAACAACACAGCATATTAAATAAAAAAAAAATACATATGGCGAATCTAAGATCTGAAGTCCATGTACCGGCGTAAACTAATGAGTGTTGAGATTTTATATATTATATAAAATCCCGATACGAAACGGTATTGCTATAAAATCATTTATGAGATTTGCCCCTCTGGTTGAGCTGTTACCAGCGTATTCACGTTTAGTCGTGTGTATCGAAACAATATGGCGTTGACAGGCATAAAATTTACAGCTACCACTTCCGGTGACTTTGATCAAATGGGGATTTCATATTCCGGATTGAAGTTAATTTATTTAATTCAAAATAATAAGATATTTAATTAGGATTCCTCTTCGCGATCCGGGAGACTGTTACAGGTGAAGATATGAGGAGTGAAATGACCATAAGAATATGGAATTTTCATTATTATCTCTAGTTGCCAATAGACGAACTGTATGCGTGAGTGTTTGCTTGCCCGCTTCACATTTTGTATCTGGTTCGCTGCGGGCTGAAGTGACAAGAGAATTTTATTTTTTGATTTACAATTCCTTAAAAGTTCTGGTATCAAAGCATCTTTGTTTTATTGTCTTTTTGTTAGCGGTGAGGAGGAAACTTTCATTTTCCTTATCTCCGTCTGTTTGTTTTTTTTGTTTTTTTTGTTTTGTCTTTTTTTCAATGGTTCAATTCTAGCCAACGGTAGAATAACCAGGGCACTTCAGCCGCTCCCTGCTATAAAGTGTGGATTTCTCACATGCGCGCTCAAGTTAAGAATGGAAGGAATATGATCAAAATGATAAGTTCTTGACTGATGCAATGTATTATTTTATTAGCACATTTCAATTTTTGAAATGCGGTTGATTTTGTAGGATATTAATAGGTGCAAGAAATTGGCAACTAAGAATTTTTCTTCGCGCTTTTTAATTTTTTATTTTTAGTTCTTCTCCGTGCAAAAAATTTTAAAATAGTCGGATACATATGAAGAGTTGATGAAAAGTCCTACTTTCACAGAACAGCATTTCTATGACGAAACATCAAAATCCTGATCGTTTCCCACTTGTAAGCTTTACTGCCAAAAAACATTCCACAAACAGTTCGTTTTTTTTTCAGCTGGAATTTAGGTTTGAAATCATTGGAGAACAAAAAAATTTTTTAACAAAAAGTTGTTTTTTCCTTTTCTTTCTCTCACTGTACAATCACCAATTTCAATGTTTATAAATGAATCCGTCCATACTATAGTTGTGTGTCGTACGACACGAAATGTCTGCTTAAATAATTAAATCTCCGAAAGAAATTTGAGCAAATATCCGCTGTTGCATAACAAAAACGGAAATTTACTTGCTGGACTGCCAGACATATTTATTTATTTATTTAATTTTTTTTTTTTAATTTTCAAAAGCTCGGAATGTACAATTCAGGTGAATTGCATTGAGTGTTCTTTTAAAAAGACTTGTCTTCAAGCCGGACAAGCAGATTCTCAAAAACATTTACAAGTTTTTTTTGGTAGAAAGTGCTAATTCTCATACTTTAGGTTGTTTATTACGATAAGCGATCCTTGCAAGTGCCAAAAGCTAAGCGACTAAAGTATTCATTTCCTTTCTTGTGACTTCTACCCTTAGATTGGGAAGAAAAGAAATTCAAAATTTATGAACGCTGTAGAGATCCTTACTTGAACGTCACTCTTCACTTTATAACAATGCTAGATATTTTGCAAGTTTAATCTAGTCTGACACATAGACATCTGCAATACAGATCAAACTAGACTAAGAATAGCTTAAAGGATTAGCTTGGCCTAGCTACCGATTACTCCGAGACAAGCCTTTCAAATTTGCAACAACAGTAACCAATATCAGTGGAAAGAGAAGTTTTCGAATGAAATTTGCTGGTTTCGTGTCAATTTTTTAGTACCATTTAGTCTTTATTTTTCAGACTATTTGTAAATATTCGAATTTGTTAAGTTTACATTAGTCTGACACTGAGCCACGATTCTGAACTTCAATGGTGGAGGTCCCGGGAGGAATCGAGCTCACGAAACTAGCTTTGTTAAACTACTTCCTTACGGTAGGTGACTTTTGTATGAAGCAGGACAAATAAAGAAAACGATTTGTTAAGCCTCTTGCTTCGTCGATTTCCGAAATCATTGCCTTTCAGTTCGTTTTTCTTATTTGACTAGTCTTAAATGATATAGAAGTTACGGATCACCAAATATTTTAAAGTATTTTTTATGTAATCCGGTTCTAAGAAATCGTGTATTTACCGCTGGGTTAATTTGGTTTTGTCTATTTAACTCGAAAAGGGGAAAATTATTTTAAGAATTGTTGCATCACTCCTTAGAGACTGCGTCGGGATGGTGGAGAGGTAACTTTTTTGTCAAAAGGTTTCCCACGTCAAGTATTATCTGTACGCTTCATACCAGTCATCTTTGATCTTTTCAGGTACTGTATATTTCAGTGTATAAGGCGACCTTTAAATCTTATCCTCCAAAATAGGAGGTTCATCTAATACAACAGTTAAAAAAAGCTAACCTTAAATACCGTGGTGTATCGGCACTGATAAGTAGGCTCGTATGCTTGCTACATGGATTGCCGTATACTAACAATTCTATAGAGTAACTACAGATGTAAATATTTCTCGTTAAAACAATTCACTTTATAATGCTGTACTACAGTTATAAATGTAATAAAACTAATAATACACACACACATATATATATATATATGCCTTGTGTTCATTATTAGTTGGGTCATATTTCGTGTTCAATCGGGTCATGAACACCAGGGTTGGCAAAGTAACTCTTTAGGAGCACCGATCTCGATCTCGTTTTTAACTAAAAATTTGTAATTTCATAAAAACAATAGATTTGGCAAAACAAACGATGCGATTCGGAAAGTTTGCCGATTGATGGCGCAGTTGTTTTCTTAAGGTTGATGGGCGGGCTTTCTTATACACGAAATTCAAGTCTATACAATACATCTACAAAATATATTAAATACCTAGTAAGCCTAGATATCTATAAAACCTATAATTTGTTTTAGATATTTAACTTAAATATCTAAAACAAATTATAGGTTAGACAGAATAGGGATATTGGTAAAAAAAAATTCTTAATTTTCACATTAAAATGATATATTTAAGAAACGATTGAACAATTTGCAAAAAGTTCCGCTGAACAATATGCGCAAAATGTAAACAAACCTTTCGTTTTTGATTTGTAGAATTATGTGTTTTGTTTTTACACCAAATCCTTATTTATGATGGTATGGTTAAATAACAATATTTAGCACGACATGCAAACTTTATTTTTCAAGAACATATTATATGGTTACTTTGCTTTTAAATAAAAAATATTATACGGCAACAAAAAATTTAAGATGTCATTAAAATCTTTATTTCTCATTACAGAATAATAAAAAAAATAAGGCACCCACATACAGAATTAAAACCTTCCAAAACGACTACGATCATCATCACCATCTGATTTAAAGACCTCATCATAAACATCGTCATTTACAGTTTCTTCATATGTGTCACAGTCGGTCGTCGTATATTACGAATATCAGATAAAATCACGAAATTTTACATAGATTTTTGGTTTCGCCTTATAAGTGGAAATATACAGTAACTATATTTTCCTTCAAATGTATTCTGACATGAATTTACCTGCTATGGAGTTGGTCGTATATTGTTGCCCATTGCCTTCTACCACACTTGGAAATTGGGAGCGGTTAGACATGCGAGACACAGACTTATTCAAAGAAACTTGGCATTCAGTGATTTTTGTGGTGACGAAGGAAAGAACTTCTCCAAAATACTCAGCTGAATCGCTTGTCAATAAACGGTGAATTATTTTATATGAATATAAAATTAATTTTATGATAAAATAGACTGAACTGGTAAATTAGACCCTGAGATTATAATCAATGCAAAACCTTCTTTGAGAACCAGGCTTCCTACATTTTTTCCAAGTGAAAAAAGATCAGCTTTTTTTTTTTTTTGGTGGGGGGGGGGGTCCACAGCACCAGATGCTAACCTGATTTTTGGTAATTTTTCATTTGGAGGGTTGGAATTGTTGCGAGGCAAGCGAAACAGATTTTGATTTAAAATTTATAATTTCTTGGGGGTAAGTAACTTTACATTATTTGGGGCGAATTAACAGAAAAGATCTGAAGATGTTAATAAAACATATTTATTTTACATTTGATGACATTGATCGACTACATATTTACATTTAATATTAGAATATGGCGAATTTACGCGATGATCAAGCATTGGTGGGTTCCGGTAAATATTAAACTACCAGATACCGCACCAACATCTTATATGCAAACTAGGATACAAGTCAAGGCCATTTGACTGGGTGGACAGACTTATATACCGTCAGATACAATATTTCGAAATACAAACAACCTTTTAGTCACGATATATTCTACAAGTTAACTGGGATACTTACCTGCCCCAGGGCTATGTCCCTGTGCTGGTGGTATCATGACTACGACTAGCTTGGACCGGCTCTGACTAGCTTAAACCAGCTCTGACTAGCTATGAGTAGCTTAGACCAGCGGCCCGAATGAAAGCACTCTGGTTCCAACGTTAAAAACTGACGTTGTGTCACAACCTGACTCAGAGAGGGGGTCAAGTAAATATAACTGCCCCAGGGCTCCGTCCCTGTGCTGGTGGTATCACGGCTACGACCAGGTATGACTAGCTTGGACAAGCTATGACCAGCTAAGACAAGCTTAGACCAGCGGCCCGAGTGAAAACATTCGGGTCCTCACGTTAAAACCTGACCTTGTGTCACAACCCGACTCAGTGGGGGAATCCAGTAAATCTCACCAACCTTTAAGTCACGATATATTCTACAAGTTAAGTGGGATACTTACCTACCCCAGGGTTACGTCCCTGTGCTGGTGGTGTCACGGCTGCGACTGGCTTGGACCGGCTCTGACAAGCCAAGACCAGCTATGACTGGCTCTGACCAGCTATGACCAGATTGGACCAGCGGCCTGAGTGAAAACACTCAGGTCCCCACATTAAAAAATGACCTTGTGTCACAAACTGACTCGGGTTTAAATATCTATTCTACAAGTCAGTGTGAAAATCAGTATTTGACTGTCTTGACAACTAAAAGGATAAGAACAGCAACAGAAATGATTAAACACTTTTTATATTTGGTCTCTCACTCGTTCCCGTCTGTTTCTTTCTTGGCGTTCGTTAAAAAAAAAAAAAAAAAAAAAAAAACTGTTGGTTTGGATGAAACCCCTTCCACTTACCTTTTGAAAGTTTGGCCCCACTCCCAGACCCTGGTTTGGCGCAACTCGCTCTTCCTACACCTTCTAAGTTGTTAGGGATAAAAACACACAAAAAAAAAAAACAGGAGTTGGTAACAGCTTTGTACTGTAATTTAAAAAAAAAAAAAAATATAAGAGAAATTTGTTATTTTAAAGAGATTTTTATGTAATATTTCGTAAAATGTGTTCTATATTATTTAAAACTAGAGTTGAAAACTTTTAATCCTTCACCAGGCCTCTTAGGCTGGTGCTATCGGATCACAAAGGAGACAAAAATCGCATCACTTGAAGACTTCGAAGAGCAACTAAAATGGATAGCACATGTGACTCGAAGAGAAAATAATAATCAAAGAGTTAGGAAGGAAACTCCCAACAATACTCAAAAGAGCGATAACAGTGAACATGAGAAGTCACTTTTCCTGAAAAACTATTTTAATGGAAAGGTTTTATATATTTCAATTGGCGATGTCTTTAACTGTTTAGCCAACGAATACTGAATGTTTACTTCATAGAAACGACTAAATTTCATCATTATCAATCTGCAGCGTAGCAAGGTTGTAACTATGAGAAGACCAAGATCATAAATAAGAAATCACGACACGTACCTAATAATTTTCAATTCATTATAAATTTTATCTTGTATTTAAATCCAAAACACAAGATACTGTTTTAAAAATAGCGACTAATTATGGATAAAAGCAAAGGTTTTGTACTCAGCTCGTAAATCAACATTGAATATAAAAATAAAAATACATCGTCATTTATTTTACATTTTAAACGTAAAATGAAAAGAAAACGAAGCGATAGGAAGAATGTATCAAATCAGTACAGCAGCCATTTTTGTTTTGTGTTTATTCGTGCAAATTTATCTGTTAGTTTATAAACATTGAATTTCACTAATCGATTGTCTTTCAATGGAGACGATCTATCTTTACTCATTGTAGAATGAAAGTACTACTTGATGAGCTTGATCCAGCGAAAGGGTCCTTCTGCAAAAGCTCAAGTCGTTAGTAGGGTCAGATAAATGTCATCTAATAATGGACAGTTTCAGATTAAGGAAGAGACCTCCCCCCCCTAAAAAAACGCGATACTTAAGGTTTAAAATGAATCTTTAAAAATGAAACATCTTTCTTAAAGGTTTCATTTTACATTTAATTTGAAGCTAATAAATTAAATGTAATATTTCCAATAAGCAAAATACCTTGCTGTATTTCAAAAACTAATTTAAATTGACCGGAAAAAATCTCTTGTTGCTAAAATAGATTATTAGAACCTTTTTAAACATCTTTCATCGCAATGTAATTTTTCTTATTAAAAAATCGTCCAAAAATAAAATGTACTTTTCTGAAAATTTATTTGAGGAATATTAACTGATTTAAAGTATAATTAGTCCGACATAAAACAAATATTATTTGCTTTAAGTTTAAAATATCGCAGAATTGCATTTTTCACCCGATAGTAGCTGTCTTGACGTGTTGACAGATCAAATGATCTACGGTGGCTTTATCTGTAAACATAACTGAAGAAAATTACGGGAGTTCATTTTTTTATATATAATTTTGAAGTACTCGGTAATCTGAAAAATTTAGGAAAATATTTTCCGTAATCTAATGTTTTATTGAATTTTATAAATTTACTATAGTTATCGTTTTATTTTCTGATAATGTCGTGTATGGTTGGACATACAAAAATTGGCACATTTATACGCATACAAAAAATATTCAAAATCCTTTTTAAAATGTTGGTGCGTGATGATTTGTATTAAGCTTTTCCATTTATGAAGAATAAATATAGTTTTCATTTAATAATAATATAATCTAAAATGCTAAAATTAATGCCGAATTTTAAAAGATTTAAAACTTAAATCTAATTAAAATTTTTTAAAATGTAAACAATTCTTGTAAAAATTCATTATTCATCGAAAATAATTTTCTTCAGACAATAGTGTCCTTAATATATCTTATTTATAAAAGCAATCAAAAGCTTTTTTAATTAAATAATCAATTTCATAGTTTTATTGTATTTTTTATTTTACGATTCAGAGCACATTTTTGTAAATGGTGTTTCTATTTGAAAAAAAAGAAATTAATGATTTAACTTCTCCAAGAAGACTTGCTTTTAACTTATTTAAATATGAAAAAGGCTGACATTTTAATTTCTCGTAATTTCATAAAATTAAGTAAGTGGGGGTAACAAATGCAATATATATATATATATATTATACCGAGATTTCCTAAAAAAACAAAAATTTAAAAAATATAATTTCATTCATTTATGAATAAGTCCTGAAAATTTCATTAAAATTCCGAGAATTGATTTTTGCAAGAATTTAAAAAAAAAAAAAAAAAAAAAAAAAATACTAAATCTTTGGACAAGAAAAATACTAAATCTCTGACAAGAAAAACAAGATTTTTGACCAAAAATTCGAACGTGCCAGAAAAAATTAAAAAAATTAATAAATTTAAAAATTTAATAAAATTATAAAAAAATTACTTTGGTCCTTCATTTTTGACGATAAAACTGTTTTAATCAAGTTTGGGATCTTTTTTCATGATAGTATGCTCTTTTTGAGATAACTTTTGGAGGTACCTAGAATGAAATATGTTACTGATAATCAATAATTTCCTAATGCGATGAGGAGGAAAAAAGGAAAAGAAAAGAGAAGAAAAAGGAAACAGAAGAAAGGAAAAGAAAAGAGAAGAAAAAGGAAACAGAAGAAAGGAAAAGAAAAGAGAAGAAAAAGGAAACAGAAGAAAGGAAAAGAAAAGAGAAGAAAAAGGAAACAGAAGAAAGGAAAAGGAAACAGAAGAAAAAGGAATCAGAAGAAAGGAAAAGAAAAGAGAAGAAAAAGGAAACAGAAGAAAGGAAAAGGAATCAGAAGAAAAAGGAATCAGAAGAAAAAGGAATCAGAAGAAAAAGGAATCAGAAGAAAAAGGAATCAGAAGAAAAAGGAATCAGAAGAAAAAGGAATCAGAAGAAAAAGGAATCAGAAGAAAAAGGAATCAGAAGAAAGGAAAAGAAAAGAAAAAGGAGGAAGAGAAAGAAGAGAAGCATTAAAGAAAAGAACGCGATTTGTCGTTTATTGGCCAAGGAAAAAAATCCCATTCGATTTACGCTCCATCTTCCCCCAGTTTAAATGTCGAATCTTAGTGTGTGGGATAAAAATGACATTCGAAAGGGTAGGGAAGATATAAAATGACCCCGATTTTGTCATCACTATAAAAACAGGTCTTAATGTGACAGCGATTAAACAACTAAAAAGGCATAAATATCAAATATTTTTGTATTTGTATGCGATTTGCTTATTAACCTAATCACAGCAACACAAGAGAAGGAGGCCATATTTGCCAAAAATGTAAATGCCACGTTAATCCGTTCTCTCAACTCTACCGAAAAGTCACAAGACTTGATCTTTTATAAGGAAAAAAAAAAAATCTCCAAAAGGTCACCAGTGGGTGACAGCATATTTGACCCTGAAAGTCACTTTTTAGCAATTCAATGACATTTCTTTTTGAACTTTAAATGCATTCGGAGTTTGTGACGAAAGAACAAAAATACATTTTTAAAATAAATAAATTTTTATAAAAAAATTAAAAAAAGGCGAGGTAACAACTGATTATGAGAAATAATCCTGAATGTTTCCCTTCCTTTATTTAAAAAAAATATTATTTTTATTATTATTAATTAATAATTTTAAGATTTAATGATGTTTAATAATATTTTAATTTATAATAATTTTAATATTTAATAATATTTAATATTTTAATAATTTTAATATTTTAATAATAATTACTCTTATTAATTAATTAATTAATTATTAATTTAATATTTATTGAAAAAGAAGCGAAGCAACAGCGTTTGATGAGAAATAATCTTGAATGTTGCCTTCCCTTTATTTTAAAATTTGACAAAAATAAAAAACGAATGAAAAGCCACCGAGTTGACTTGAAATAGAAATTAATATTTAATATCAGAGAAACATTTTCGATTTTTATTATATTAAATTACGTCACAAGACAAAACAAATTATGGATTATTTTGAGATAACGCAGAAGCAAATCAAATCTTAAACTTGACTTTGCGTCAAAGAAATTTTGTATATAATAAGCCTGTCCTGTTAACAGTACTTGCATTAATTCCTGGCCACTGACAATCCATTTTGTGATGCACAACCTTCAAACTTACTGCTAAGATTTAAACAAATTAGATGTCAAAAAACAAACAAATTATTAAGTTTAAAAAAAAGTGGGCATCAAATTTTAACTTTTAATCAATTTTATCCGGATCACCAAGAATATATTGTTAATTCATGAAGTAACTTCGTGTGAGATTGAAACCTTATGTATAAATGGCCAGTGTTTTATCGGCGAAATCTTACATAGCGATTAAAAAGTGATGAGAGAAAACGTGTCAAATATTTATAATATTAATATTGATTGCACGAACTGCAACAGGGAAAAGAAAGGCTGGTAATCACTTGTCCTATGACTAATTTAGCCAGACACATTCACTAACCCATCCGCTTGTAAAAATTTCTTTATCACAAATACACCTATTTTTATTGCAGTCTTGAAGACACCATAATAGCATCTTTTCTCTGTAAAGTCCTATCTGGTTCCATATGTTTGATTTTTTTTAAAGAATAACATTTTAAAATCCCCTCCGTGGTTCTGTACAATGATGTAACAAAGCCAAATAAAACTACACTCAGTATTAAAATTCTATCCCCGCCCCCAGTCGACAAAAAAACGTGCTGGATTATATCAGTAAAATAAATCGATGACAGACACACACCCAATCACACACGTATTCAAATACAATAATAAATATATCAAATGGCAAAAGGCGAATGTCAACCCACATCTACCAAACAAGTGAAATATCTGTCACCTCGTGGGGAAGGACTGTGGGAAATAAACTAAAGAAAAAAGGGGATATAAATAAAAGAGGGAATTAAGCGTAGGTCGTTAGTATGGAGAGCTCAATGATTATCGAATTCACTACTCAGTTATAAATGATCTAGCGAGATAAGCTTGTTAACTATTACATCACTTCGAAGAGCGCCCATATTTGTAAGATTATTTAGGCAGTTGTAAATAATGGCATTTATATGTGACAGGAGGAAATCGGGTAGGCAAACTCACTCAATCGAGAACAAAACTATTTTGCCGACGATTTTAACGTATGACCATCTGCGTGAAGAAGGAAGAGTCTTACGCTTTATAGGATTACCCCCACTTGTTTTACCAGGTTTGCCAAGACACCGTTAGGTGGCGCTGTTAAACAACTATAAAAACCAGACACTTCCTGTTTCTTCCTCTTTTTTCTCTCTTCCTTCTAGCAGGTAGTAGAAGTAACACCAGAATGGGATTTGTTCTTGACTTGGGGATATCTTTCCCCATCTGACTAATCTCTCTCTCACCTACACACATACCCACACACACTTCCTAACAGCTTGATTTTAATGTCTTCTTTTCAGCTATTTTTGCATGCATACAAGTAATGAAAACCTTTCGTTTACATGTGTAAATTTTGTTTGTCGTTGCTTTTAGTACAACTAAGTGCAAATCCGCAACAACTTGCCAGCAATGTCTGAAATTGAGTATCTGTGGGTTTTTTGGTAAGACGCTAGGCGAATAAAAATCAATAGTCACTTCACGCAACTCCTACCAAAAAAAAAAAAAAAAAAAAAAAAAAAAAGATATACGCATCTTTTACATGCACATATACAGAACGGACATGTTTAAAGGTTCCCTATTGGCAGATAACAATATTTAGTAAGCTAGTCTAAGTGATTGTTCCTTAGTTTTAGAGAATCATTGAATGTAGAAAAGTGAAAACAAAACCTTCTCATTCGTAAGATGGTCGCAATCAAACTTTCCTTCCTCCATTCTCTCTCATTTGACCTTATGCTAAAATAAGCTAAGCGTATAGCGGGTTACAGAAAATGATACGCTTTGATATATCAACAGGCACACACGAAGATAAAAAACACTCAAGTCTTCTAGCTGTGTCCCAATCGACTCATTAATATTTTAAAATTGTGCTTCATGCGTATAACTAATAAAACCTGAACATACTCACAGCAGCAATGAATTCGATGTTTTTATTTATTGAACAAAATGAAGGGACAAATTCAAGTCAACTCATCAGCGTCATTTTTCATAGACACGCAATAAGATATTCTATTGGTATCAGGATTTTACAAAATAAAACATTGATCTTTTTTTTTTCAATTTTAACTACCATTTTTATTTATTTATTTTACACAACAGTCTTGTTTTAATCTTGTTATTTTTAAAACCACGGCGTTCTTGGTCTGACCGTTAAAATAATTGGTAATATGTCATACAAGTAAAAGAACATTCTCGTAATATATGGACGAGGATTCAAGATTCGTAAGCAATTTTTTTTTTATTACTTTACCTGTTGATGGATATAATAATGCTGCAATGAAAAAATAACAATCAGTAGGGCCTAGGGGAAACAAACCGTATTGAAAATTCAAATTATTACAAAAAAAAAAAAAACAAAAAAAACAACTTAAAACTTGTTTGTAATTAATGAGGGACGTCTTATATAGTGTTAATAGGTATTTACCTTCAATAATTAACGTAATTTTTGTTTTTAAACATTTTTGTTAATTCTTTCATTTTTATAATTCAGTCGGTGATCACATCGCTGGACTGTCGTGTCGATGTAAGGGAAGCAATTCGCTTTAATGATATTCCAAGGGAAATAAATAAAGTCGATTAAACACGATACAATCTATCTTTCGTCGCAATAATTAAGATACATTTTTCATATTAAAATAAGGTACAAATTCTAAATAAAAGACAAACATAGCGTATCGATCATATATATTCTAAGAGATAGCTGTGTGAAACTTACAAAGATTTTCGATTTTGAACCACATTGTGGAATCTTTCACAACACAACCAGCCTTACCTCTTTTTAGGAAATGCACTCTTCCTAGCTGATAAGCAAAATTCTACTTTCATACATTATAACAAGTATTCATTGGTCATTCACCTCCAATCTGGCTTGCTGATTGGTCAGTTCCGACCAATCAAACCGCCTGCACACGACCAATCTGTTTTCCTGCTCATGTGCTGGGGGCCACTTGACCAGTATAAAAGCAAAAACACGTGTGAACTTTTTAGAGAGAGAAAGGATTAGTAATTTTCATTCATCTCTCTCGCACGTCTCAAGATGTAACCTTCGCCAACTTCCGTCTTAGTCATTGCTGACAAGACGTTTTTATGACAATTACCAACATTCATGAACTCTGAAATCACTCCTGAACTTTTATCAACTTTAGAACTTGCACAAATTCCTGCGTTTTAATTTGGTTGTTGTTCGTCGGAGTTATGTAAAATGTAATGCGTACGTCGGGTCACCATTCATGTAGTGCGCACATCAGGATCAATATTTATGTCGTGCGCGCGTCGGCGGTCACCTTTATGTTGTTCACACGTCGGGGTCATCATTTATGTAGTGGATGGGTTAATTATGTGGTAATATTTGTTGAGAATAAGTTGCGTGTCAATTAACTATTTCCCCTAACATCAAAATAGAATACAAAATTCAACTGAATTGTTTTAAAACGTAATTAGATCTATTTAGGTTGGTGTACAACATGCAAAGAAAAGGTAGGTCAGAGTCGTGTCCCTTTGATTTGGAAATATTTGTACCAGAGTTCATATTACGAACAAGACATATTTAATTAGAAACTAATAAAACATTCAAAACAATGTACAAGCAGAATATTTGGTATATGTTATGTTGGCAAATATGTATGATGTTTTAGGTTTCAGAATGTCTTTCTTGTAATCGTTCGTTAATGTTGATATTAAAGTTGTTAATATTAAGTGTCTTTTAAACAGAAAGTTCTTAAGAAGTAATTTACCTTTTTACTGTAATACTGAACTTGTAATTCAGAAGAATAAAGTTTGGAATTGTGAGTTCTAAAGTTGATTAAAGTTCAGGAGTGATTTCAGAGTTCATGAATGTTGGTAATTGTCTTAAAAACGTCTTGTCAGCAATGACTAATACGGAAGTTGGCGAAGGTTACATCTTGAGACGTGCAGATTGGAGGTGAATGACCAATGAATACTTGTTATATTGTATGAAAGTAGAATTTTGCTTATAAGCTTGGAAGAGTGCATTTCCTAAAAAGAGGTAAGGCTGGTTGTGTTGTGGAAGATTCCACAACTTCCTCTCTTTTCGCATGACTGATATTTATTAAGATTAGCAACAGACCAAATGAAATAAAGATTGTGTTGTGCCGACCTTCAAGAAGTCTGGCTGCTTTCCCGGAAATAAATATTCCAAATCCTCTTTTTATCTGGAAACGAATATATGAAATCTGATCAGTGGGAAATACCGAATCTCAACCACAAAGCAAAACAACCTAACGTGTTGTTACTAAGCTTCGTATGTGCGCTAATCGGAACGCTATTGAGGTTGAAGCAACGTTGTTAACCATAGGTTTCGGGTAGGCAGCTTTATTTTATTTTTTCGTAGAAACCAAAGATATTCGTAAAACGCATGGGCGTCTTCTTGTGTCCAGTTAGCAAGTTTGTCAATTTCACAGATTATATTTGCGATCTTGTGGGAAAATTAAGTCCCACTTAATAAATAAATGTCTTTTTGTAGAACGCTAAGAATATAAAAATCAAGAACCAAGAAGGCAAAGCCAAGTAATTGTCATATTCCAACAAGTTTATTCTTTCTTCAAAACGAAATGTCTGTCAGATTGGATAGTCTCCATTAAGAAAACCAAAAGAAGACATAATTTGAAAAAGGGGGGATGTTTATCGTAAAGTTATCCTTTTTTTTTCATGAAAATAAGAAATTCAATGAAGGCTGTTTTGTAAGAATCCTTCAAAAAAATAGCGATACAGTTCATGAAAGAGCGGGAAAAAGAGTGATGGGAAAAAAGAAAATGTCATGATTTAATTAAGCAGCTCACTTAAATTCACTTCCGCTAGTATATTCAGTTATATGCCATGCGTGATACACACTTAGGCGATTATGCATCTTCCGATACATGACTGACGGGGCAGATTTTTTCCCCGCAGTAGGTTGTCATTTCTTTCTGCGTTAGACCAGTTGCCATCCAGGGCTATAGAACCCAGTCAGTCCTGCTGTTTACCTATAGCCTGGTGAGGAGAAGAAGAGGATTCATACTTTTCCCAAGGGTATTAGCACGTAAGTGGATGTAATGGATTCGACTGGAGTTCGAACTCTGTTCTCCGATTCCTCAATTCGAGCCGCTATCCATTAAGAAAAAATATTTACCCTAATCGATATTTTTACTGCATATATTTCAATATTTCAGAAAATCGACAGGACAACAACCAACCTTAAATTACGGTTTGTAGAGAAACTTAAGACAGAAGTAAATATGTGTGTTCTAATTTAGACTCAAGTGACGCCATTTTTTAAAATTAGACTTATATTGAATGAATTGTTAGGCCTGCTGCAATCAAGGTTGGTTCACTGTGTCGGGGGGGAGACAATTTTTCTCAACAGAATCTATCTTATCCGTTTATACGTCTACCATTTGATCCTACATTATATATTGCTGCCACATCTGATCTGGTGCTTCTGCTATGTATTTAGATAAAATACAAAGAAGAATATGAAATATTATTGATCCTGAGCTGGCATCTCAGCTTCAGTTGCTTTCTCACCGTCGTAACGTAGCTTCCCTTTGCCTTTTCTATAAATATTTTCATGGTAATTGTTCTGATGAGCTTTCCGGTTTGGTATCTAGACTTTATGAATTTTAGACTGGCTGCAAGCGCCTATCATTTTACAGTTAAAATGTCTCGATGTAACCGTGAGTTTTATGCTAATAGTTTCTTTTCTCGCACTTTTTGCTAATGGAATTCTGTCCCAGATTCTTGCTTCCCATTTCAACTTTGATCTTCAAAAATTGAAATGCAATGTTAATCCTTATCTTTTGTCTTTTTAATTCCTGTTCTTTTCTTGTTCTCTCTCTCCGAATGAAAATGATTTCTTTTTTCTCATATTTTCTCCCCCACCCCAACTGAACCCACTTACATCTTCGTGGCTTTATTTCCTTGCTTGGGCTGAGATGATTAAAAAAAAGGTTATGAACATATAATAAATAAACATTTTTTTCATATTAAAATTACGTCTAAATAATGAAAAAAATATTTCTTATAAAAAATATATTAGAATTTGTAAACAAATAGGTTAACATTATTGTTTTAAAAATAAATTCTGTAATGATTTTAGATGAAGGCAAAGGTCTAGTTTTAGTTTGAACTTGAAAAACACCTAATCTAAAGGAGAAAAAAATATGGGAAGCCAATTTCTATATTTTTTATGTAACACCGAGAAAACGGGTTTACGACGGTGTAGCTAGTTACAAATAACATCTTTCATTGATTTCCTTAAACTTAAATTACTACAAAACAAAAGAAGCATTAAACTGAACACTCGAGTCATGATCTTAAAGAGCTTCGTCAGATTGAGACTTTCATATGGATGTCATGCTTGCGCAAAACTCGTTCAGAAATATTTAAACTCTCAGCTGTATACAACCGATCAATGGTTAAAATGTCTTTGAGAGAGTGAAGCCTGTGGGTCTTGACAAAAATTATCTTTCTTCAAACATCGTCAACTGGCGCTACACAATCACAAACAAAGAATTGTAACAAATAATAGAAACCACATCACTTGAGGACTACCAACAGCAGCAACAACTAAAATGGATAGCACATGTATCTCAAAGAGAAAATAATGACATAATCAAGATGTTGACTTTCCACTAAATTCAAATAAAAAGCTAGGAAGATGATGTAATGAATATGCATACACCTGGTTCCCCCTCACAGTAATATGATTGGCTGGTGTCAGTCGTAAATACAGACTGATATGGACTACGCCTATTGCCTACGCCTATTGCCTACAACTACGACGAGGACCAGTCCATTACTGTTACCTGCTAGATTGTTCTACTCGATTACAGTAGTCCAAAACCACTCTGCTACTTCGAACAAATATATCCCTTTTCCGGGACATATCAGAAGGAAAGCCCCATCAATACTGAAAAGAACGATAATGGCTAATGGACTTGAGTAACTCTATTTTCCTGAAAAATTGTTTTAAGAGAAAGATTTTATAAATGTCAACCGACAGTAGAGCTGGCCGCTCGGTCAATGAATTCCGAATGTTTCCTTATAAGGAAACGGCTAATATTACCATTACCGTCATTATTAAACAAAAATAGCAAGCAAAGTAGCGAACTCAGTTCTTCTTTTGTCAGACCAAGCTAAACTTCAGTCTTATGAACAGGAGTAGAAGCATATCCCTTTGTTTCCTGTTTAGGATTGGGTTTCCGGTTCCTTCTAAAATCGACTTTAACCCTATACTTTTAACGCCTCCACCTAAACTCTGAAATTTAATTCACTCATTAAATCTTGAACTCTTCAAGTTTAGAATTAGATGTTATCTTATTCCTGCATAGCCCCAAGATCTTCACTTCTTGTCCTATCTTATGCTAACACCACGCAGCGATCCTCTAACTTGAGTGACTTTTGAGCCTTGTATTGAGTGAACATTAGTAAAAAAAAAAAAATCAAAAATACCTACATCATCTCGCAAGTTACTCTAGATAATTTGGTTCTAGATATTTCTTAAAAAGAAATGTTTCATTGGCTCAAATATTCTTCTTGACAGAAGCAAGAATAAATAAAGAAATTCGTCAGGTCTCGAGATTTCAGCGTCTAACCCTTTTTTTCTTTCTTTCTTTCTAACGTCTGTCATTCTAAATAGGAAAACCGCATTGAACAACTTCCAACCAAATATCACTGAATGAGGCCAATGCGTTCGACGTTGCATTCATCGTACGCATTTAGTAGAAACATCTACAATAAAATGGTGAAACTGCTTTTGTATTCGCAGTCAAATGACCTTACATTTTAAGTTATTAATGAACAGTGGAAATTTGTATTGTATCAAAAGCAAAGTATTTTCAGAAACATTTAATTCCACACATATGACATTATTGGTATTTTTAATCAAATCTTTGGACGATATGTTCTTTAAGATGAAGATATTAATCCGGAATGTTCGGAATGTTGACAAAATTGTTTTTTCAGAGTCAAGAGTCAGTTAAGAAGAAGGAATCTGCGGCCATGATAATAATAAAAAAAGATAGGCAATATGAAATATTTGTATATTTAGACAGCAACCATTCATCTATGCATGTTTCATTAAAAACGACAGACAAAGTACTACGGTTCAGCTTTTAATTTAATTTTTCTTGTGTTAGAACAAGAGCTTTCTTTACTAGACAGAGAGTGTGTAAAAACTGTCCCAATGTTTCATAGTTTCAGGCGACTACGGCTATAACTTTAGCCATTATCAAGGATGGTTCGATTTTTCAGTTTAATTGAGTGAGTGCATTATGTGTATGATTTATTATGTTGTAGAGATGTTTTTAATTTCCAAATACGATTAGCAAATTGTGGCATTGTTCGTAGTAAATATTATTAAGATTTGGATTATTTCTTTTTTATTATTAAAGATTCCATTATATTTAGAGGTGGATGCAATTATAATGGGAGATTTAATGAGAAAGAAAAATTAAATAGAAAGCGTAATTGTAGTACCTTGTCTGCCATTTTCAATGAAATATGAATAATATGAGATATGCAGATGACACAGATTTGATATCAGGCATAAAAAAGAAACGACAAAAACTCTTACAGAAGGTAGTAAAGGAAAGCAAAAAGAAAGGACTAATTATCAATTGCAAGAAGATAGAATGCATAGTTATTAGCAGAAGGAACAGACCAACATGCAAATTATAAATTGGAGATATCAAAATTAAACAAGTAAAGATTCTGAGAGGATTACAAGTCCTACCAAGATTCGTTGTTGGTGGTCACAGTTTCAATAACATAAGCTATGCAAATGATAGATTGCTGATAGCAGACCCAGAAAGAAAACTACACAAACTATTGGAAAGCAAAAAGAAAGGAGTAATTATCAACTGTATGAAGATAGAATGCATGGTTAATAGCAGAAGGAACAGCCCAACATGCAAATTATAAATTGGAGATGTCAAAATTAAACAAGTAAAGATTCTGAGAGAATTACAAGTCCTACCAAGATTCATTATTGGTGGTCACAGTTTCGATAACATAAGCTATGCGAATGATAGATTGTTGATAGCAGACCCAGAAAGAAAACTACACAAACTATTGGAAAGCAAAAAGAAAGGAGTAATTATCAACTGTATGAAGATAGAATGCATGGTTAATAGCAGAAGGAACAGCCCAACATGCAAATTATAAATTGGAGATATCAAAATTAAACAAGTAAAGATTCTGAGAGAATTACAAGTCCTACCAAGATTCATTATTGGTGGTCACAGTTTCAATAACATAAGCTATGCGAATGATAGATTGTTGATAGCAGACCCAGAAAGAAAACTACACAAACTATTGGAAAGCAAAAAGAAAGGAGTAATTATCAACTGTATGAAGATAGAATGCATGGTTAATAGCAGAAGGAACAGCCCAGCATGCAAATTATAAATTGGAGATATCAAAATTAAGCAAGTGCAACAATTTAAATATCTGGGAAGTGTTTTAACAGAGGACACATAGTGCAACACTGAAAGTTGCATTGAGATAATGAAAGATGCCTTCCAGAAGATAAGTAAAGTATTACAATAGGAAAAATTACATTAGAAACATAGAAAAGAGTTTATATAATCTCAATCCCCCTATATGGCAGTAAATGCAGGACAATCTCTTCACATATGAAGAAGAGACTTGAAGCAATAGAAACAAAGAAAAAAACTGTTACGTAATATCAGTCCTCCTATATGGCAGTGAATGCTAGACAATTTCTTCTCTGATGAAGGAAAAGAAATGTGGTTCTTCATAAAGATGCCGAGAATACCATGGTCCGAATATATAAGCAACGACGAAGTTCTAGAAACCATGGCAACAAAAAGGAAACATACATAATATCAGAAAGGGATAGTTAAAATTTCTATAGTAAACAATCAAAGGAAAAAAGCTTGGAAATTTTGATACTCTTAGGACAGATTGAAGGCAAGTGGGACAGAGTAAACGTCTTACAACCTATCTAGGGAGCTTGAGGGAATGGATGAAGTGGGTAGAGTTTTGGAGAGACGAAAAAAAAAATTCCTAAGAGTAAGGACAGAAAATTATGAAGAGCTATGATCGCCAACGTCCTGTAGGGACACAGCACAAGAAGAAGAAGAAGAATGATGATGATGATGATGATGATGATGTATTCTTTGAAACCAGAAGCCAGTAGTTTTGAGAGTAATGAATGTGAAGTGGTCTCACGATTCTACAGACGTTAGAAACCATTAATTGTGAGAGTCTCGAAAACGGCATAATTTCTGTTTCTCTTCTATATTGGAGCCTTTTAACTTGACAGAAAAATATTTCTAGCTTCCATGAATTAAAGACACAAATAATTCTTTAAGTTCCCAAAGCTCTTTTTTAAAAATTTACTTCAAGGTTTCAGTTTTCCTCAGATCTCGGTACGAACAGAAAATTTCTTCTTTCTTCGTTTTAATAAGAAATTATGTTTTATGATTCATTATCTGTCACCCGCAGTTATTTTACGGCATTTAAAAGAAAAAACAAAAACGTTATTTGTATTATAACGCGTGGGCGCGTAGTTAGGGTAACGGTTATCAGTGATGAAAACAGAAACGGCGAAGAATTCAAGTTTTGCCTTAGTTCGTTCTTTCTTTCTTTCTTTTTTTCTTTCTTTCTTTAATCATTTCACCCCATACAAGGCAGTAAAGCGACTTAACCATAAGGGTTTACTGAATAGTTGGAAGACATGAAATCGGAAGTTCACAAGCGAGAAAAGAAACTGTTAGCATAGAACTTATGCTTACATCTAGACAATTCAACTGTGAATTGATGAGACCTTGCCGCCAATCTAGTACTGTGCTTACATTCATAAAGTCTAGGTATCATAGCGAAGAGTTCATTTGAACAATTACCATAAAATTATTTATAGAAACGGGTACAGGGAAACTATATTACGGTGGTGGGAAAGTGACTGAAGCCGATGCATTCACTTTCACACTAATGCCATTGAGAATGAGATGTATCCATGTTCCCATTCCGCATTTATGGGCTAAATAGAAGAATAGTCTGGGCTCTCGAACCTAGGATGACATTCAATTCAGAAGGGGGGACAACTTTGAACTAAAAACAGGAAACGGTGAGTCAATCTGATATTGTATGCCAAGATGTCCTGGTAATTCACAGACAATAAAGAAAATGAATATGTTTAGGATCGCCCACATCCTAAAGGGATCATGGCAAGTTAAAAAATATTTCTACACAATACAGTGACCAACATTTTTATTTTCATTAAAATCTCTCCCAAATAAGAAAGATTTATCCAACATTATAGAAAGTGTATTTAAATAACGCATTCTTTGCCACAAAGCTCCTGGTGTCGCACATTGACGTTAATAATGGAAATTCTTGAGGCAAAGTGCCAACCAGACTCATCATATCTCAAGAATATTCTGGAGAATCCCCGAAGAGATTGCTTTTCAATCAACTCAATCTTCAAATTTTAAATGCAATTTCAATAGTTATCTTGTCTCTTTAATTTTTATTGTTCTTTCGCCGTAATGTTTTTTTTTTCTCAGATTATTCCACATTCAGCAAGTTCATCTTAGTGGCGTTATCGCCTTTCTTGGTTGAAATGATTTGTAGAAAAGAAGTAAATGATCGCAGTTTCCTACAATCTTGATCCCAATTCTAATTTTCCCTAAGCACTATTTCAATTTTCTCGTGGTGTTCCATGACAAGGAATAATTCAACACCCATAGCTTTTTCAACTTCTTAGCACGATCCTGGTATTTTTCAATTTTTTCAGTTTCTTTCGAGTCCACTTTATCGTATGGAACAACAAAATGAATAGTTTGACACAGTAATTTCTTTATCTATCACAATAGGGTAGAGTCCCCGTGTTTATTAATTAAAGAATAAAAGGTGTAAAACAAAAATGGTTAAAAATGACTTCGATATCATGAAAAAAATGTTATTAGAAATTACTGTCATTTTAACAGGTTTTCCCACATCAACGAATTAATCACACGCCATTGATTGCCATCAAACATATTTAATAAAACAGAAAAAAAATCACTTTTAAGTCAGGTTAAACGTCTATTTTTGAATTCAATAGATTGATTCCTAGCAAATGGATTATATATTCTTGGTGACACTCTCTTCCTAAAAAAAAAAAAATTAAATAATTTAAATGTCTTCTTTGAAGTTAAATTTTCGTTTATCTGAAATATAAATGCCTAAATAAAGCTAATCCGTAAAAAAAACCCCAATAAATTCACGAATGTAAATAAATTTTTTATACATTTTTAAAACATTAGTACGGTCAATCATCACTAATCGATTCATCGAATCTCCATTATAGATGAAAAATGAAAACAAATTTAAAAATCTTTTTAAAAATCCAATACTTGACCGAGAGCATTGTTTCAAAGTAAATTAGTAAATTTAAGGATTATTTGAATTTTGTAAAAGTAACATTCGATTAAAACGTAGCGAAAATAACGTTTATTTACGCGCGGTAGCTGTAACGGTCATAGGTCAATAACAGCAGTCCTCTACTATCACCCCTCAAAGGGTGCGTAAAATTTAAGAAAATAAAATGGATCGAAAATGTTACAATCTATGAATTAGCATTGTTTATGCTTAAAAATGATTTCTCTTTAAGCTTATAAAACCAATAGTTTAAGAATATTTTTTTATTCTATACCCTTTTGTGAAACTTAATCAAATTAATTTTAATTTTTTTATTCTATTTGTTATTAATATATTGAAACGGGTGGGCAGGATCGTCACATCAGTGACATTATGACTTGGAGTCATGACAAGTTTTAGGTCTTTCAACATCATACTTGTTCACCCAAGAGACCCTTCTTTCTTTTTATGCGCCATGTCATTTCAGGACGTAGGCGATCATGGCTCTCCACCTCCTTCTATCCTTTGCAGCTCTCAGCAAGTTTCTTCTCTCTGCTTCCCCACCCAGACCACGTTCTGTCATCTACCTGCTCAAGCTCGCCAACTGTGTCACGCGCTGCTTTAACATGTCCCCTTTTCCCTCTATTCGACCCGTGAGTATCCGATTCTCCAGGCCCTCCTTCCTCATTATGTGTCCCAGAAACTTCAGCTGCCTCTTTGTGATGTTGAGTATAAGCCTCCTCCTTGTTTGCAACCTCTCTAAGATCTCATCATTGCTCACATGCTCGGTTCATGATATCCTTAGCATCTTTCTGTAGAACCACATCTCCGTCGCGTCGAGTCTCTTCTTCGTCTTTGAAGAAATCGTCCAACATTCGCTGTCTTAAAGAAGGACAGATGTCACGCAACAGCTCGGTATTTTTTTCTTCGTTACCAAAGAAACCTTCCTGTTTCGCAATACTCTGCCCAGTTTTTGGAATGTGTCCTTGACCATCCCAATACGTCTACGGATCTCAGTGTCGCACTTATTGTGCTCTGTTAAGACACTTCCCAGATATTTAAACTTCCGCGTCTGCTTGATTCTAGTGTTCCCGACCAAATCGCATTTCGATCTCTTTCTCTTTCAGATGACCATGCTTTCCGTCTTCTAGTTTACGCTTAGTCCTTTCTTCTCACTCTCCCTCCCTACCTTCTGTACGAGATTTTGTCATTTCTTTTCTCTGTCTGCTATCAGTACTGTGTCAGTTGCGTATCTTATGCTGTTAAGGTTGTGGACGCCAATTCTAAATCCCGGTTGGGTTTCCAATTCTTCCAGAAATGTCTCGCTGTATAGGTTGAAAAGGTCTGGTGAGAAGACGCACCCTTGCCTTACGCCCCTTTCTATTTTTGTATATTCACTGAACTCGTTCCCTGTGCGTATGCATGCTGTTTGCTGCCAGTATAGATGCTTGATTATTCTGATATCTCTCCTGATTATATCAAGGTTGTTGAGCAGTTCCATCAGATCCTTGTGACGTACTTTGTCGAAGGACTTTCCGTAGTCTATGAAACATAGGTCTGAAACAATACCTATTCCGGCAGGCGATCCTGAAACATTGATTCACCAAGTACACAACAACGGACATACATATATATATATATATATATATATATATATATATATATATATATATATATATATATATATATATATATATATATATATAATTGCTACTTCTGATCTTGAAATAGCAAGCGACCAATCAGAAACGCCCTATTTTCTCCTCAGCTAAAATGAGAACAAACTGAATGCACATATTTTCCTCCTTAAATCCTCCCTCTCCATATTCCCATTTTCCTCTCCTTCCCTCTATCCTCCTCCTCAACTTCCCTTCCACCCCTCTCCCCTCCCTGGTAGTATGAAAAAGAAATTATTTAAAAATGGCTTAAATGATACTTTTGTGTTTAATTCGATGCTTTTATTTTACTTAGCTGTTTGATATCAGAAAATAATGTAATTGCACCCAATGATGTCTTTTTCAATTATTTTAATTTTAAAATATATTAAATTAAAAGAAGTGTTACAAAAAAGGGAGACCATTGATAAAGACTTATTGACTCTGTTAATTGATTGCAGTTACAAAATTATTTCCTTTTTGAATTTCCGTGCGAAAAATAAATTTATAAAATGTTAATGTATAAAGTTATAAAAATGAAAAATAAAATAAAAATCTTTTAAAAATTTTATCACTCGAAAATGGCATAGATTTTTTTGATTCTTCAAGCATCTCTTTATTTAATAAAAAAAAACTCTTGTTACGAACAGCAAAGGAATGAATTTCAAAATGGCACTAAAAATTTTCAAGTAAATTTTTATTAAATATTCAATATAGATTTTTTTTCCTGTGAAATCTGAAGAGATAATATGTAATTATAATATTAAATTAATTTGTAATCAATATCTCTAAGAAATTATTTTTGAGTTTTATTGAATTATTTTTGGTAAATTTCGCGACGAATTTTCAGTATGTTTACACTTGATATTGCATAATTGTTTTACTGAAATAACATCTTCAGGGATTTTTCTTGATATAACTGTAAAAACAATTCGCAAACACTTCCCCTCGCTCCCTCCTAATTTAAAAGTACGCACAAGTTATCGAAAAATGGGTGTTGAAACTGACTCCCCAAAATATTTCCACAAGTATTTCTCTTAGCCTATTTGGTAAATGTATTCATTAATCGATAAGTATTGAAAATATTGTTTAAATTGAATAATTCCATGATTTTTGGCAAATGCTTAAATACAGAAGTAACGTTTTTTTTTTTTTCGTTTTTGATTTTTGCTATAATTTCATAAAAACGTATCTATTTTGCTGTACTTAATTCTGTACTCCACGACATCCTTAAGTGCCGTGTGTCCCTTCTGAAGATAAGTGCATATCGTTTGAAACAGTTTCTGTTTTCTTTTAATATCTAGAAGCTAGAAGGAGAAGAAAAAGAATTAGTGTGAAGCGCACATAAAAGCCCCAACTACAAGTGACCCAATGCGCCTCCTATAATAATAATAATAATAATAATAATAATAATAATAATAATACCCAGACTCAGTTACACAGGTAGGACCTGTAACAGTTTTATGGAACTTTACAATACACACAAATAGAACAATTAAAGCTACTCGCCTGACATCGTGATTAGAGACTGAAAAGACAAAATGTGCCTTTTTATTGACATGGCAATCCCTGCAGATTGTAATCTACCTTTGAAGATCTTCAAAAACTATTAAGATACAAGAATCTTGTAATGGAAATCTCAAAAATGTGGCACATGAGGAAATCAATAATTACAGTTGTAGTTGAAGCCCTCGGTTTGATTGGAAATTGTTCCAATAGACCCATTGAAGGGATCACTGGTAACTGGTGTCTTAAAGAAATACAAAAAATTGTAAAATGTGTGTGATCTTAGGTTGTCTATTTTTTTTTTTAAATGTTCAGTGGAAAATGTGATGATGTCATTTCTGACCTTGGCTCTCTGGTTGGGACCCAGAAGTGAGTGCGCAACACAAATCAAAGGAAATAATAAAATAATAATGATAATTCCGCATCTTCCATATAAAGAAATATTCATATTTCTTTCATTCTTCCTTGAAACATACTTGAAATGCATGCGATCTACAGTGTAGAATTTATACAAAGAAATATTTTTACAGTGCAAATCATTTGACCAACTGATGAGAATTTAATAAATAAATCTTAAAAGTAATCTTCGGATTGCCATTTTTTATTTATTTATTTATTTATTTATTTATTTATTTTTGTTAAAATATTTTCATTCATTTCTCTCTTTTCCTGTTTTAGTCAAACTTCAAATTTCAGTTCAAACTTTAATCTGATGGAACATTTTGACACTTAAAGAAAAAATAAATTACATTTGCATCAATAAAAAAGTTTCCTTTGCCATAAAATATTTGATAAAATTAATTTCACTGCATAAAAAACACTGTAATTGATTTTTGATGAGACAGAAATAAAATGTGTTTTTTAACAAATCGGTATTAAAAGAGAACTGGTCTGTTATCGTGATATCTGTCCTCCAATATGGCTGCGAATGCTGGACAATCTCCTAAAAAATAAAAAAAAGGCACTTGAAGCAACAGAAATCTGGTCCTACAGAAAGATACTGAGTATACCAGTGGCTGAACATGGAACCAACAAAGGTTTTGGAGAAAATGGAAACAAAAATGAAATTTACACTCAACATGAGGAAGGGGCAGTTGAAATTTCTTGGCCACATAATGAGGAAAGAGGACTTGGAAAATCTGATACTCACAGGACAGATTGAGGGAAAGAGGGACAGAGGAAAGCAGCGCGTAACATACTTGATGCGCTTGAGCAAATGGATGGTAGAACAAGGTTTGGGAGAAGTAACAAAAAGATAAAACCTATTAAGAGCTGAAAAGGACAGGAAGATGTGGAGGACAGTGATCATCTACGCCCTGAAGTGACATGGCACATAAAAGAAGATTTGTGAATTATCATTATTATTTGGCCTAATACAGTACAGATCACAAATATATGGAACCGGGAAATGGAATATATGATAATATATAAGCAACAAGCCGAGCGACAAGTACGCTGACCATTGCTAAAAGTTGGGACTCTCAAGAATTGTTTATTTTTCAACATGATTAATAAATATGTCAATTTACAAATACAAACAGAATTCCCAGCTTCGTTATCCGTTTGATGTTCATTACTCATATATTTCTATTTTCTCAATGAGCAAAAAATTGCTTTTATTTTCACAATACAAATTGGTGTCTAAACTGTACTAGTGTCCTTCCGTTCCAAGGGTGTCTGTTTTCACAATACAAATTGTTATCTAAACTGCAGTGGTATCCTTCCTTTCCAAGAGTGCCTTTTTTTCAAAATACAGTGTTTTTCCGTTCTAAGGATGTGTTTTTCACACTACAAATTGGTGTCTAAACTGCGCTAGTGTCCTTCCGTTCTAAGGATGTCTTTTTTCAGAATACAAATTGGTGTCTAAACTCCACTCGTGTCCTTCCGTTCCAAGGGTTTTTCACAATACAAATTGGTGTTTAAACTACTCTGTTGACTTTCCGTCCCAATGGTGTCTTTTTTTTTACGATAGAAATTGGTGTCTAAACTGCACTGGTGTCCTTCCGTTGCAAAGGTGTCACAAAAATGGTATTGTAATAATATCAAATACTTAATAAATAACCAGCATGTGAAGATTTGAAAAGGGCACACGAAAGAGAATTCCACACACACACACACATACATATAATCCAAGTGTAAGTTAGGTTAATTCCAATGTGAACATTATATTTGAAAAAGTGCTCAATACATAGTACGGCTTAATAACATGTTATAAACTGTTACATAAATGCAATAAAGTTTCCGCACTCTAGGTTCTTCTTCAGGCGGTGAAAAAGCACCTATACTGCTCGAACATGATTGCATTTATGTAGTGGTTTATAACATTTTTTTTTATAATTCTTGATAAATAATATTATATATATATATATATATATAAATATAAATATATATATATACACATATATATATATATATATATATATATATATATATATATATATATATATATATATATATATATATATATATTTGTGTGCGTGTGTGTGTGTGTGTGTGCCAAAACGAAACGGCTGGCTCAGGAAAAGCTGCTAAAACTAACGCTAAATGAAGAATTAGAACATTGCGGATGTAGTAGAAGGTAAGTCACGATGTATAAAGTTGAATGTTTAACCAATCGATGATGTTTTGAACAAATTCAAAAATATTGGATTTGTAAAACTAAAACAAATAAAACTTTTTGTAAACCTAAAAGCAGATAAATATGAAACTTTGCAATAGTTGCTAATCAGTCAACTGTTGAAAATGTCAGCTTGCCTATAAAAAAACTATGTGAAGTGAGTCCATTTACTCAAAGAGATAACTGAAGTGGTTAAAGAGCTAAAGACTGAATCGACACGTCAGCTTTTCTAACTTAATATAGGCTTATGTTTCCTTTCTGCCAATAAATTGCGAGTAATGACATATACTAAAATGTATGAACTTTATTTATATTAGAATTATGTCCACTAGAAGAATATTTTGAATAGTGAGAAAAAAAAAACAACTTCCTCACGTTGTAAAAAATTGTAAATTACAATTTGAAATTGTCTTCCATTGACTGGAAGTTTATTTCCCATATTGTGATCATGACTAATTCCGATCGGTGATATTAAACCACAAATGAAAATAAGGGCGGACATTTACAAAAACGAAAAAACGGATAAACAAACTTACTCGCAATTTGAAAGAAAATAAAAATAATATCGATAAAATCTTTTGTGTAGCAAATCGATTTTAATTAAAGAAATATAAACAAAAAGCTGACGAAGATGATGTCAAAGTTCTTTTGCGTTTCTTTAAATTAAAGGTTAATGTGCTAATTAAAACAGATGCCTTCGATAACGATTTGCTACAATAGCGACAACAGTTCTAAAGAAAAATACCGCGTGTTTTCGATGTCAACCATTTTTTTTTTATCAATGCTGAATAAAAAAAAATAGATCAATACTCCAGGTTTACAAAGGATGTTAAACGCTATTACTTATATTTTGGTCATTTCGACGTGGTATAATGGTTAGCAAGCTTTTCCCACTAAATTAATTACAGTTGAGAAGTGAGTTCCATTCGCACTGGGTGCCCCATACATTCGGCATTGCTACGCTTAGAAAATCATCAAGATACAATTATTATTACTTCGGTCCTTTTTTTAATTGTTCACACATGAGAATTGACGAAACTAATTTTTAAAAAATCTTTTTAAAATTCATCGGGTGAGCGCGACTGCAGACCCACACTTAATATTAAGTTGTAAATGAATCTAGAATTTTCTTTATTGTCCTAGCTAGAAGATTTTAACGTTATTGTGCTAACAAAAATCTTGCTATGACCTACTGTTTTTGCTACTTTGCGGTAACAAACGTAATAAGAAATCGACTCCTTATAATGTAAAAGAAAATATTATTAAAAAATATACCACCAAGGTTGATGAATTAGAGTGCAGATGGGTAAATTATTCCGATCCTCTCTTATACTGAAAACTAGGTGAATCTATTCTGTAATTAATATAGTAAATATATTTAATATTATTTCCCCCCATTCATATATATATATATATATATATATATATATATATATATATATATATATATATATATATATATATATAAGTTATAAGGAACTTGGTAAACCGAATTGGTAAATCCAAAAAGGATGAAATCCTGAGAGCTCAATGTGAGGACAGAGCTAATATGTAATGAAAAACAAACCACTTTAAGGTACCATTACGATAATTTATTTCACCTAAATCCTTTTTTAAGGATTCAGGATCATCAGGTAAAACTTGCAACAACGAATTGAATCTCAATTCGTGGTTGGAAGTTTTACCTGATGATCCTGAATCCTTAAAAAAGGATTTAGGTGAAATAAATTATCGTAATGGTACCTTAAAGTGGTTTGTTTTTCATTATATATATATATATATATATATATATATATATATATATATATATAATTGAGAAAAATATACTTGTGAGAAATAATATTAAATATAGTTACTATTTTAAAGTAAATTTTCGCTCTCACTATTTCATGTCTCTCTCACTATTCCTTACCACCTTCTATGTCAACATATATAAATTTAATACTACCCGTCAAAAGTGTAAAGTTTAAATTCATTTTTCGTTTCACTTTTGAAAGTGAAGTCTGAAGATCCAGAGAAAAATAAAATTCTCTGGTGAAATAAATTATAACAAATGGAGCCTTAAAGTGGTCTGTTTTTCTTTAAATTAAATTATTCGCTTTGACTTAACATTGAGCTATCAGGATTTCATCCTCCTTGGGATTATCCATACGGATTACCAAGATTTTCATTACTTATATATATATATATATATATATATATATATATATATATATATATATATATATATATATTATAAATTAATTTAAAATATTATTTTTTTTCGCTACACAGTTCTAACCATGTTTCAAAAATGGAAGCTAAAAGCTCCGAATTTAATTTTGTAATTAAATTAAAGACAGTAGTTCCATTTCATTCTCAAGCGAATTTTGAAGTAACTTTTAAAATTACTGGGTTTTAAAGACACAGCCAAAACCATAATTCACGTTTCCAAGGATACAGAGAAATCCACTTCAACCAGACAAGGGGTGTCTGCGTGTTCATTATGATTTTATTTTGATGTATCAGTTATTAGTTACGTTTTTCTAGGGGTAGGGATGTATTTTTCAATGAAATCTGACATCTGTTAAAAGCATGTCGTCTGGATTTTTTTTTTAATTTTATTGTTAACGGCAAAAATTTTTACGGCATTTTTTTCTATTTGCATATTTAAAGATTTTGGGTGGGTGTTTAGGTTAGAATACGTTTTATTTAACTACGATTTGAAAAATATTTTTACTTTTAATTTTTAATATACTATATTTCTTTTAAGAACAGTTAATTGTATTAGAATCCCTTACAGTATGTAGAATTATTTTCACATCAAGTATAAGTATGTATATTATTAGGTAACAATTTTTTTTTATATTTAAATATTATTTAAGTAAAATTTATGACAATGACGGCAAAAATAGTTAATTAATTTCACTGATTTAGTAAAATTTTATTTTTTATATAAACCTAGTAATATATTGTTTCTCATGTAAGTACAAAGAACATGGGTCATTCAAAAGCTTACATCTAGCATTTCATATTAATTTCATTTTACTGTAGGTGTTTTATTGGATTATTTTAAGTGCTTGTAGTACTAAGAGGGAGATCTTTAGGTTAGAATACGTTTTATTTAATTACAATTTTAAAAGAAGTTTAGGTTAGAATTCGTTTTATTTAACTACAATTTTAAATACAACTTTAAAATATTTTCGCTGTTAGTTTTAATGAAAAGTACCAGTTAAGTTCTGCAATTAGGTGTCTATGCTGATGACACACTATTTACTCCTGTCTTATAATGATTCTGATTGGCTCGATAAAATCAAAATGGCAGCTGATCTCGAACATGGCCTCCAAGCTGTTGTTAACTGTAGTAAGATTTGGCTTATTGATGTTAACGCCTCCTAAGCAAAACTGCTCCTCTTTATTTCTCTGTGAGAATTTTTGTTGCCTTTCATCGATATGGCTGATGCTAACCTTTTGGAAAGGAATTCTTGTATCTGGAAAAGTCATTGTTATTCTTAAGAAATTGTTAATATTCACTAGCAAAAAAAAAAAAAAGGAATTATTCTTAAAACCCAAAATAGGTTTCGGCTTTAAATAAACCCCAAAGGGTTGATAAACCGTAAAAAACAAACCAATCAATCTAACTGCCTTGCAAATTTGACTTTCTTATTACTTTTCTAAGTAGGTTAGTTTAACTTTTTAGTCCTGGTTATGATGATAAACCCCACCAAGCAGCAAGGTCTCTGATTGGAGCTTTTCAAGAGAGTGAGCTACCCTCTTAATTGCTGTTTTTCCCAGGTCCAACCTGACCCAGTTTCTATATAAAACAATCGACCAACAATACCTAGTTAAATGACCAACAATGCATTTTTAAAGCAAAATGACCAACAATACATTTTATAGCAAAATGACCAACAATACATTTTATCTGCAGTTGAAGGCATACAAATAATATTTATATTTCGGCATTAAATAACCCATAGAGGTTTTGATATGCCACTAGACAAAATCAACAAACGAACTAGTTTAACATTTGAAGTGTTTTCAGGTTCAATTTTTACTGAATTTGATTTGTGCTTGTATATCTTAACACCCCTAGTGATATGATCACTACAGGTACCTATACTTTCTCGCTACTCTATGACACTCTACAGCTATAGTGTCATAATATATCTGACTGTATAGCAGTGTCGTGTCAGAGATTGACTAGGCACCAACATTTGGTCAAACAAGGGAAATAGTTTTCCATATAATCAAATTTATTATTTATATTACTTTTAAGGAGAGTGTAAGAATATTAGTCTTGTACAAACGTAAGGTGAATTAACAGTTGAAAAGGCTTGGTCCATTTACAAGCCGTTCAGATAACAGATGTTAGCGAAAATATACTGACTCAGTTCAGCAAATTTTTAAAAATCTTTTGATAACAGGGACATTTTAACGATCAAGAGTGAAACTAAACTGGAAGTTTTCATTTAAAGATCAACTTCCCTTGTTCTTTCAGTGTTAATCGTTAAGCATTATTATTAAATGTTTAATTTTATGCTCGCATTTCACTAGGCCCTATTTGATTCGAAAGGGGAGGAACATTACGTAATCATTGACCAATCAAAGAAGTTTGAATAAGTCACCCCGAACACACCCACCCACTCACGGATAATAAAAACGATGTCGTGTGGAGGATTAGCAAGAAAGACGCTTGCTGTTGAAGCAGGTGTATATAGGTGTTTCTGCTCGGGATGAGTATGCAGTTCAGCTTATTTTTATTACATTTTATTAATATGTTGTATATATGATTTGTAATAAACACCTTTACATTTTTTATCAAATACCTCTCTAGTTTCTGTAGTGCAAAAGCAGGCAGCACTACCTGCGAATGTTGCATGTAACCACATTATGGCGACAGTCAATTCTTTTATTGAGAGATGTGGACGTCTAGTACATTAGTCCCACAAACAATATTTGTCAAACTCATGTGAGTCCGGGTAAAAATAGTTGCAAATTTTGGATTTTAAACAACCAATAAATGTATGTATTGACAAAAATAAATTACAACAATGTGTACACAGTTGAAAGGAAAGGAAAATACATTAAAAACTTAGCTATTGAGGATGTGTTTGTTTGTGTGGGTGATAATCGTGTGTGTGATACACACGTGGGTGTGTATGTGAGAGTTCAGTTGTCAGTGGACCAAGGAAACGAGCATGACCCAGCGGGGACGCTTTCACCTACGATTTGCTACATCTTGGAGCAAGAGAAAAAAAGAGGAAAGAAATGTCTGTCTTTTTATAGATTTAAACTTAACGTGCTTTTATCGAAGCCAAGCGGATTAAACAACAACCTCACGTTTGTGTTACTGATAACTCCATAAATCTTTCATCGCAACTTGGACAAAAAAAGTGTTGACGGAGAATAGCCCCACCTTGCCAAATATCACATTCGTTGCAGTTAAAGACATAGACCAATAAGGTTGTCAGTTATGTGCCATGCGTGATACACGCTTGGTCGACCATGCATCTTTCGATACATTACTGACGATGCAGATTTTTTTTCCCGCAGTAGGTTACCATTTCTTTTTACGGTAAATCATTTGCTATTCAAGGCTATAGAACCCAGTCAGTCCTGCTATTTACCCATAGTTGGGAGGAGAAGTAGAGGATTCATACGTTTCCACGTAAGTGAATGTAATGGATTCGACTGGAATTCGAACTCGGTTCTCCAATTCCTCGATTTCGAGCCGCTATCCATTTAGGGTTACCAGAAGAATAACTGATGGCAGAAATGAAAACCGAAGATGGCAAACAAAACGAAACGAAACGATCCCCGAACGGCACCCCCTATTTCGTCACAATATATTTAACATGTATCGATAGAGTCAACAGATTTCTTAAGAAAACGTGCAAGATATTTCACTAATATCTGTCTATATTTCTGAGATGAGGTATCGTGCCATGTCTAATGGATGTCAGTTATCAATTATTATCTCCTGTTAATTCCCCTCACCAAGTTCTCCACTGCCTTAACCAGGTATTGAACTCACAACTAACTTAAGTTTATAAATCTCAGAAATTTATACACAGATGTTATAGCTGACATCCTACCCAGCGAGCGAAAATAGAGGGTTCAGTTCGACATTCCAACCACCTGAAACGTTGTGATAAATATGGCATGAGGACAATAGTCTGAGTAATGTAAATAGTGTATATTTCAGCAACCTAGTTAAGAAATTCAAATTGTTTATAAACAATTTGAAGTTCCGCTTCTTGGTTGTAGGAGTTGAAATATATGAATTAAATGTAACTTATTATTTAATAGGATTTTCCGAATACTATTATTATTGTTTTAAGTAGAAAATCTTACATTTTACAATAAGCAACTCAGGCACTAATTGCTTTTGACTCAACTGCAATGTGCATCCTAAAAATAAAAAAAGTAAATAAAAAGAACAATTTATAATTCTGAAGTTATCTCGTCTTGTCAATAGGAGATACAACTTTTGACGATGGCAAACTACGCACACCTACTGACGTCACGTACAGGATAGTCACATGATGAAGCTCCATGTGATTAGGACAATATGATAAGGCGTACGCGTCGTCTCTTCTAACAAGAAATTAAGCAGATACCAAGGAATCAGTGAAAAAATACCTTTCCTATAAAAGAGCACATTTAAGAATGTATTTCTTTGGTGAGCGATGGACGTATAACCCATGTCTATTTCAGTTCTTTCTCTCGGCTTCTGAAGCGTCGCTTCTGTTTCGGCTTAGCCACAATAGCGACATTAAATACACATCGCATTTCCAACACGTGCGTTTTGTTTATAATTTTTCTCGCGTACTTTTTTTGTTTGAAACTGTTGTCGCAATTGAGGCTAAAACCCCAAGAGAGAGAGAGAGAGAGAGAGAGAGAGAGATACTTCAATGCCATTGGTCGGTTTGCGAAGAATATACTAATAAATAAATCACATTTATATTCGTCTTTCCTTTGAAATACTCTTTCGAAAATATGTAAATTTTAAATTAAGATCAGTTTGAAAAGATGACAGAATCAAAATTATAGCCAAATAAAAATAAATAATTACGAATGTAAAGAATTATTTTTTTTACTTTTTTCTATTTTATTTAATCAAAGTTTACGATCTTTCAAATATGATTTTTTTGTGCAATAGAGCGAATTAATTGTCCTTATTTTCCATAAAATAAGCATGGATATTTTACAAACCAATACTGAGTCACTTTGAGTGAGAAAGGAATAAAAATCCAGCCCTTTAAAATATACTTTTCAATGTACGAAAAAGTAATGAGTTCATTTTAATTTTAGAGACCATTAGTGATTCATTAACTACTTCAATAATTAAATGCGTAAGATTTCTTACGGGAACATTTTATATAGCAATAAAATAAAGGTGATGAAGAAGAGTGCATGCATAAATAACAGACCAATTGATTTGCAATGCAAAGATAACATTAATTAAAACTGAATTAACAAAAGGAAAGATTAAAACTAGACGTGAATTGTATATACAACAAAATGCCCATTAATATGTTATAGTGGGCACCTCCTTTGTTGATGGGTTTTATAATGAAGCATTCGCAGCCATTGTAGCTACAATGTGGAAAGTTTATGTCACACGTTCGAAAGTGAATAAACTCGGAAGGGAAAGTTACTTTAGGTTTTCACGTGTTTTAGAGAGCTGGTACTGATATGGTTTATTTTAGAGCTGAAAGTCATTACAGTTAGAAAGAACACTTTTTTGTTTGTGTTTATATAATTGTTGCAGTACTGTTCTCAGTTAGACTAAAAGTAGTGGCAAACAAAATTTATACATGTAAATGACGGATCGTCATTGTTAGAAGCGAAAGGAAATTATTACATTTTTCTTATTTTTATTACTGTTAGTCTTCAGTGTAATAATAATATTTAATTGTCTAGGTTGTTTTTTTTGTTTTTTTTTAAACATGCACTTTTGAGGAAAGTGTATTTTTAAGGCAGACGGGTTGTAGAAAGAAATTGTTACAGTTGTGTAGAAATTTTTTTTAGAATTAGCGGTTAAAGAACCGCCAAAATTATTTCTTTGTGAATTGTTGCGGATTCATTTGTTGAATTTATGGAAAAGTAAGTTTTCTTATTTACTGGCCAATGAGAGGCGTGCTTTCAAGCCGTTGTGAAAACCTGGATGAAACTTAATGCGAACCTTTGCTGAATAAAAGGGACTACGATTGTCGGATGGCTTCAGAAAGCAATTAATTATCGTGGAGAAGACATTGAAGCGTCCACACTTCAAGGCTGGAGGATTAGTCCAACCGAAAGGGTTTATAAATCCTCATGGGGACAAAAAGACAGCTAAATCTCAACAGGGAGGCAGATTCAAGCCACGGGACAGAAAATTCTTTTCAGAGTCTTTCAAAGAAGAATTTGAATGAAACCAAACTTTTAAGTTTAACTTTCCAGTAAAGGACTACATAAAGAAGTCCACGTGATAACAACCTGTTGAAATCAGAAAATTCTTTTGTACTGAGACATTCTTATTCAGTTGATGAAATTAGATGGATGCGCTTTTGTATTTTCTGCCTTGTGTAATTTTTGCTTCCTCAAAGATTTTCTCATTTTTTTTTTATTTTTAAAAGGTGCCATCTTTTTGTTATTGAGTCCGTATAAACTGTAACTTTTTTTCTTTTTTTGATAGTAATCATTTTTTGAAACATCATAAAATTGTTATCCTGCCTTAATAGGCGGACAAAACGAAGTTTTGTGCAAATTTTCTATTTTATTTTGTATTTTATTGCCATTGTCTTTAATTGTGTAATAAAGGTTTTGCCTTTAAAATTTTACGCAGTGGTTGAATTTGTTTTGTTATTTGCGCCTATTTTAACCTCAAGGGGAAGAGAAGCATTTATTGTTTTTCTCCTTTCTATTCCTATTAACCAGGTTGTTTTCTGTTTGGAACAAGAATTTAGAGTTGTTAGGGAGTTAAAAAAATTATTTTGCACAAAATAGAGGAATTGATCTTTGTGCAATTTAATTTTTTTTATAAAATTGAATAAATTTCCGCAGAACGATAATTTCATGTGTTTTTATATAACTGAGTGACAAAGAAGAGAAAAATGCTTGTAAAAGAAAGATGACATTAAAAGTTAGGAACTCAATTATTGTCATTCCACAAAACAAACACATATTTTAAGTAATCAGTTTTGTTTTTTTTTATTAGCTTTATCATTGTTATGGAATGTCCCATTTTAGCAGCATAATTACAACATTAAGCAGACTCGATTTGTTTAATACACTTTTATACTGGCTACTTACACGCAGGCTTCAAAGAATATTAATGGCGTCCGTACAACCGCGAAAAGGAGCTTTCAGGCGAGAGAATATTTCACGTAAATGACTCTAAGCAATTGTCAAAAGAATGAAACCATTACCATTTAAAAATCATGTTTTGTCCTTACAAATGACCGGAGAATTGCATATTTTCGAATAAAACTTGGAGGTCAAGTGATGAATTGATTTCTTTCTCTGTGTATAATGATTCATAACTTGTGTTATTATTGTTAAAATGGGACACACCTTTACAGTCTCGATTTTTGTTTAGAAGGAGTAAAAGTATGAAAATACTTGTCTGCAACTGAATCAGTAAACAATTTGAGCCATTTCTTTGAGATTCATTTCAGTTGCTTTATTATTATTATTTTTATTTTATTTCCTTTGATTCCTGGTGTACACGCATTTCTTTCCGGGTTCCAACCAGAAACCTAAGGTCAGAAATGGCATAATGATATTTCCCACTGAGCATTTTTTGAGAAAAAAAGCCTAAGATCGTACACATATTTTACATAGATAAAGCCCTTCGTAAGATGTGGGCTATATTTGTGAGTACAATGTTTTGTATTTCTTTAAGACTTGGGCTACTAGAAATCCCTTCAACGTGTCTGTCGAAACCTTTTCCAATCAAACCGAGGGCTCCAACTACAACTGGTATTGTTGATGTTCTCATGCGCTACATTTTTGAGATTTCCATTTCAAAGTCCTTGTATTTTGATAGTTTTTTTTACAAATCTTCAAAGATAAATTAGTCTGCAGGGACTGCCATGTCAATAAGAAGGCACATTTTGTTTTTGTGGTCTGTAATCGCAAGGTCTGGACAATTAGCTTTTATTGTTCTGTCTGTGTGTATTGTAAAGTCCCATAAAATTGTAGTTGATATTTAAAAACTTTTTTGACCTGCATTTGTTTTATAATTACATGTCAGGTCATAACCAATGACCTAGGTCATAACCAATGACCTAGGTCATAACCAATGACCTAGGGCATAACCAATGACCTTGGGCATAACCAATGGACTTTCGCAGGAAACGGTCTGTGTTTATTATAACTTTTTTATTTTATACACCGGGTATTTTATTGATTTATTCTTGAATTCCTATCTTCATCATATCCAAAGCTTCAATAAAAAAATAAATAAGCAGTTTTAGTTTGTAAGTGCCATATTTTTTTTTCTGTTTCTATATCCAGGTTTTAGTATTTGCTTAGTTTTTCAAAAGCTTTCGCAAAAATGTTCTTGTCTGCAATCTTTTTCTTTCCTCTATTTGATAATAATATCTGGGCAATGTGTTTGTTATTGTTCGATCTGTATTGATAGTGAAATCCCGAAAACTACAGATTCAGGATGATGTTCATACCAGTTAGCAGCTGTTTTTTTATCCCGTAGTGATAACAGATTTTTTTAATGCAGATATTGATCTATCTTATCATTACAATTTTTGTACTCACTGGCTGTGAGTATTGTGCATCCTAACATAAGATGATCAATGGTTTCAATGTATCGATTACACAACCTACATTTTGGGTCCGTACTATCATGCAAGATATTAGTTCAGTGTAACAGGGCATTGGCTCTATTCAAACCTATAATTGCATAAAATCACTGGATGGTGATCTGGAGGGTCTACTACTTGGATAATAAATATTAAAATTCTCAGAAGAATAGATTGAATTGTTGAGAGGAAAATGGAACACACCCGCGTTTCATCTACTGGAGCTAACACACAGAGATACGTGTAACAGACAGTCTTGCTAACACTAGTTTATAGCAATTACTACATTTCTCAAATCACCATTCAGCTAAGGGGGAATTTAACTCTTCAGTAGATAATAGAGAGATTTTATTCACCAGTTTTTATATTCAATAAACCTATTGTCTCGCAATGGGATGATACTTGAATATCTCACCGCTTGTGATTATCGTCGACTTGTAATTCAAGAAACTTTTCATCCTCCATTTTTAAAGCATTAATCTGTGAACAAAACATCAACATTCAACAAAGTCTGACACGCAACTGAACGATGCAAGGTTTCAATCTTGGACACAGCAGACATCAGCACCAAAACAAAGGTCATTGTCAAGTTGCGTCCATTTTATATTAACAATGAAAATCGGGCATGGACTTTTGCAATGATCTGAGATTATCACAACTCTCCGGTCGTAAAATGACTGTTGTTAGAAAACAGCACAGCTCGGAAAAAAGAGACGTTGTCCTTTGAAAACATTTGCTAAAATTAATATCTTGACAACATTAATTCAATAGCATTTGTCATTGGTCATGTTTATAAACCAGTTATGATGAAGAAGGACGTCCGCTGATCAAATCTTGTGTGTGAATGGGCGTCGGTTTCATCCTCTTAACGATTGAGGATATGTGACTTCTCAGTGGCTCTCATCCGTGTCATCAATCAGTTTTCTTTTTTATCATTCCCGCGCATCAACGAATCTTTCACACACCATTGACTATCATTATCAAGTCTTTTTCTATGCAAAAAGGTTTAATAAAAGACAAAATAACGTTTCTGTCAAGTCAATGGGGTCTTTCAACATCACGTTGAGTTAAATATATTCATTTTGATCAACGCAATCTAATTATACCTGGTAATGCAATTGTTAGCATACCAGCACTAAGAACTTTGAGTTCAATCTGTAGCACGAATTTGCTTAGTTAAATATTTTCTTTGAATTAATTCGGGATATTCTGAACAAACGATTACATATTCTTAGATTTTTCTGATTTGCAAACATTACTTTTCTCTTTCAAGGGCAAATAATATTTTTCGGGAAATAAATACGATCTACATCCAAAAATTAAGAGGCAAGACTCGTTAATCCAGCACGACTTGTTTTTAAAATAAAACTCACTTGACAAACTGTTGAAAATTTTATAATTAAATTTTAAAGCAAATTTTCCTTATACAACTTTTCTAAAAAGTAAAACGTTGCTCAGTTTTAATGCTGATTGTTTTATTAAAATGACGCTAATGTTTCATTTTAATCCATTAGGAGAAGTTCAAAAGACAAAATCTTTTCATAAAATTCTAATCAGGCAAATCAAGTTTATTTTTAAGGCAAAAGTTTGATAAAATTTTTTTTTTTTCGAACATTCATCGCATAACAATATGTGGTGTATTGTCTTTACTATAAGATGTAATGGTGTGTACACGGCATAAATGTGAGAGAATGAGTAAAGTGATTACACAGTTATCTGCAATACTATTTTTCTATGCATTGCTCAGCGGTACAGAATATAGGACATTACACAAAGAAATTAAAAACAGATCCAGGCAGGCAAAAGAGGAATGGCTCAATGAAAAATGTGCAGGAATAGAAAGAATGAGCAGATAAGGCAGATATGCATAAAGAATAAGAGATATAACAGGGCAAAAGTCACATTCATCGACAGGATGCATAGAATCAAAAGAGGGAAAGCCGGTGAAAGAGAAATTAAAAAAATACTGCAAAGATGGAAAAGAATACATCGGAGAAAACTTCCACGACGAAAGAGGAAAACCCGCAATAGTCAAAAATATGGAAAGACGAGAAACTAAATTAAAGTCTGAAATGAAATCAACATGAGCAGAACCAGATGAAATTGTACGAAGAGATGCTGGCAGCCTTAGAGGATTTTGACAGGGACATGATTAAACTAAACATAATAAATGAAATATACAACCGTTATGATAAAACGGAAGACCTACGTAAATTTATTTTCATAACGCCTCAGAAGCCAGGTGCATACGAATGTGCATTCTATCAAAGAATGAGCCACATAACAAAAATTATCATCCGAATCCTGATGAACAGCAGAGCTAGACCGGAATTAGGACAAGAATAGCGCGGTTTCGTTAAAGACACTCAAACAAGGAATGTAATATTTATACTCAGAATGTTACCAGAAAAAGTAATACAAATGCAGAAGGAGGTATAACTATGTTTTATATATTATGCAAAAGTGTTTGATAAAGCACGTCACAAAGAACTGTTTGAACGGCTAAATAAACTTGATTTATTGGGGAAGGATATTAAAATAATCCAGAACTTATACTGGTAGCAAACTGCCTGCATATAGATAGAAAATGATTTCGGCAAATAGACAAAAAATAGAAAGGGGCAAAGGTCAAGGGTGCGTTTTATCACCGGACTTATTCAACTTTTACAGTAAGGTGTGATACTAAGCGAATTAGAAGTCCAATCAAGATTCATTATTGGCGACTAAAGTTTTATCAATATAAGATATGCAGATGACACAGAAAGAAAACTATAGGAATTCCTAGACTCGATAGTAAAGGAAAGCCTGAAAAAAGGACTAAACGTCAATTGTAATGTATGGTTGTCAGCAAAAGGAAAAACCCAAGATGAGAACTGTGAACTGGAAACACCGGAAATGAAGCAAGAAGAAAATGTTAAATATCTAGGAAGTGTTTTAACAGAGGACCGAAAATGTGACACTGAAATACAAAAGGCGCATTGAAATAGGGAAAAATGCCTTTAAAAAACTAATCAAGATATTAAGAAACAGGAAAATTTTGTTAGAAACAAAGAAAATCGGACTGAACTGTTATTTAATATCGTTCCTCTAATAATGCAATGAATACTGGACAATCCCTTACAGATTAAGAAGAAGCTTGAGACAACAGAAATGTGGTTCTACAGAAAGATACTGAGGATACCACGAACTGAACGTGTGAGTTTTAAGAAAAATGAAAAAAAAACGGACACAAACTCAGAATCAGAAAGAGACATTGAAATTTCTAGAACAGAAAATGAGGAATGAATTCTTGGTGACTATGATACTCAGAAGACAGATTAAAGGCAAGAGAGGGTAAGGTGAAAGAAGCAAATAACTTATCTAACGAGATTGTGGAGAAATGGTTGGCAGAACAGAGGGACGAGAAAAGACTCAGGAAGTTGTAGAGATGCTCTAAAGAAGAAGAATTTGAAAATAACTCCACTTTACGAAGACAAAGAAACATTTTTTTGTCTTCATTTATTTTAACAATTTTGTCAACGTGTTGCAATGGAATCACTCATTTGACATCAACAACGAATAAAACGGCAGGAAAAAACAAACACATAAACCATTTGAAAGAGAATATACATAATATCGATTAAAAATTGTTAGTTACAAATCAATTAGAAAATTTTTGTAGCCCATCAATTTTAATCAAATAAATACAAAAATTTGGAGAAGATTGTGTGACTGTTCCTTTGTTGCCTTCATTTTTTTCTTTCTTCTTGTGAATTGTTAATTTTGAGACTAAAGTGACCATCTTCAAACGATGATTAGCCTTGTTAGCGACATCAGTTGCTTTCCCAAAATGAAAAACGATTACTATTGTCAACAATTCCTATTCAGATTGACACGTTTCTTCTTGACGAAAATAGATGCTAAAATTACATTATGAAACTCTTTTATCTCAACAATGATAATGTCAGTAAAAAAATTAATTAAAATACATTCTTTAGTGGTAATTATCATCTTTGATATTCACGAGAGAAATTTGTATATAAGAAAATATGCAAAGTCATAATTTTAAAATTACGTATCTGATATTCTTATGTGAATTTTGTTAGTGTTGAGGTCAAGAAGAGGCGACCCAATCAGAAATGCAAGCATCGATCATGACGTGTATGAAAGAGATTGGTTGTGTAAAATCTATCAAGATATGATTCAAAGACATGTGTGTATTATACGAGACACAAGAGAATATCAGGATATGGGGCGATCAAAAACATTGAGGAAATAAACAAATACGATGAAATTAGTCTGACGCAACCATATACAATAGTGAGTATCAACTTTCGTATCAATTATTATTTGTACTTCGGAAGTGTGTGCAAAGAGATGCGCCTTAGTGCATGCGACTGGGAATATATTCTATCGAATTTTCATAGACATTTATAAAGAATTTCTTGCTAAACCCCTGGTCGTTTGTCTTCTCAGATCCGGCAGGTAGGCTATGCGTGTTGAATGTTAGCATAAAGGAGAAAGCGTTTTGTTTCATTGGGGTTTCTGCTCCAAATGCCACGAAGCAGATTGATTTTCTTCACCAAATCAGTCACTTTTTAATATCTGTGAGGTGGGTAGTTTTAGCAGATGGCTATAATACTGTTCTCGGTTCCAATCTAGACTGTTGGCCGATAGAAAGCGATCAAACTTAATTTGATCGATAAATTTGGAAATGAGCATCCGGAACAGGTTGACGTACATAGACATGGGTAGCTCGGGTTTGGTATAGCGTTCTAGGTACATCGACTGACCCTTTTTTTAGAACTGTTCGTTTAAAACTCTTAGGTTCTCCAAGTTTTCATACGATGCCAGTTGTCAACAAAATGATTTGTCAATTTCTCTTCAACTCTCGACTTTTTCTCTCGCTAAAAAAAGGAAAAATATTCCTGACACAAGTCTAATAACTCCGGTTGCTACAGTTAATTCTAGAAATTGTCCGATATGCTTACTAGAGACCTTGAGTCAAATATCAACCAATTATTAGACGGGCAATATTTCCACTATATTGTTATGGTTAAATTCAGTTATAAAATCAATCAATTCTATTTCTTGAGTGGTATGTTATAAACTACAGAAGGATGCTGAGGATACCGTCAACCGAACATGTGAGCAACGACGAAGTTTTAGAGAAAATGGATACAAAATGGAAGCTAATACTTAACATCAAGAAGAGACAGTTGAGGTTTCTGGGGCATATAATGGGGATGAAAGGCTTAAAAAATCTGATACTCACGGGGCAGATGGAGGGCAAGAGGAACAGAGGAAAACAATGCATAACACAGTGCTTGAATATATGGATGGTGGAACTGGGTTTGGGAAAGATGACAAAAAGACAAATTCTATTAAGAGCTACAAAGAAGGGGAAGTCGTTATAATAACCTACATCTTGAAGGGACACGGCATATAAAGAAGATGCTATATACGATTAAAGAAATTCACAGGCAGTCAACATCAATAGCACTCTACCCACATCTGTCATGCAATCAATTGTTGAACACCTCAACCAGAACAACCTCTTGAGAGGTAACCAGTATGGATTTCGACATTGCTAGGTCCACGGCTGATGTCTTAATTGTCATTACTCATAGAATTGGCAAAGAACTAGACAATAAATTCTTCACGAGGATCATTGAAGGTCGTTGTTAACGACCGATCATCGGAAGCCCTTAAGATCAGTGCCGGCGTCCCACGAAGTTCTGTCCCCGATCCAAGACTTTTTCTAATTTATATTAATGATATGCCGAAGAGCATACCTCGATCCTTAGTAAGTATCTATATTGATGATACAACAGTTTACAGGTGCACTTCCCCAAATCTGGATGATCAGAAGATGGCAGCTCATCTCCCCTCTGACCCAACCCAGGTACCTCAATGGGAAGAAAGGACTGGCTTGTAAAATCCAATACGACCAATACCAAACTAATAACGTTCCATATCCACTGAGAAGACCACGAACTAATGAATCATAATGAGTGTGTCTTCTCTCAGGGAGGCTTCTTGGCTTGAACGTCTATTGCGAGACAAACTCTCTACAGACCACAAGATATCTGATCTATTACTAAAGATGCTGGAAAAATGGTCGGTTCATTGTATCGCTACAGTAAGTATCTGACTCACTCTGCTATATTCATTCTTTATAAGAGTCAAATCAGACCAAAAATGGCGTATAGCTGCTACATTTGAGCTGGCTGAAGCTTAACTACCTGTTTTGATAGAGCTTAAATTAATTATTTTCCATCCACCAAACAACACTTTGTTATCCATTATCTCACTGCATAGCACTATGAACTTCAATTTTTGCCCCTTTTCTTTTTACACTCATAGAACACCACACAGTAACCCAGGCGCTTAAGAGGCTCTTGGGGTTTTTGCAGGGTGAAAAGAATGTTAGCCCTAAATCAAATGACAGACCTCAAGTGGAACACTTATGTCTGATCTATTGCTAAAGATGATGGGAAAATACAACACCACACAGTAACCCAGACCCCTAAGAGTTTCTTGGGCCTTTTACTGGGTGAAAAGAATGTTAGCCCTAAATCAAATGACAGACCTCAAGTGGAATTCTTATATCTGATCTATTGCTAAAGATGATTTGAAAATACAGCACCACACAGTAACCCAGGCCCTTAAGCGGATCTTTGGCCTTTTACTGGGTGAAAAGAATGTTAGCCCTAAATCAAATAACTGTCCTTCAGTGGAACTCTTATATCTGATCTATTGCTAAAGATGATAGAAAAATACAACACTACAGAGTAATCCAGGCCTTTAAGCGGATCTTTGGCCTTTTACTGGGTGAAAAGAATGTTAGCCCTAAATCAAATGACATAGCTCAAGTGGATCTCTTATATCTGATCTATTGCTAAAGATGATGGAAAAATACAACACCACAGAGTAACACAGACCCCTAAGATGCTCTTTGGCCTTTTACGGGGTGAAAAGAATGTTAGTCCTAAATCAAATGACAGACCTCAAGTTGAACTCTTATATCTGATCTATTACTAATGATGCTGGAAAAATGGTCGGTCTGTTTTATCGCTCCAGTAAGTATCAAAGTCCGCCTGCTATTCTCTGTTCTTTACAAGAGCAAGATCAGACCAAAAATGGATTATTTTTGCAATATCTGTGCAGGTGATCCCTATTTCTCACTTGCCTGTCTTGAGTTCGGAAGTATCTACGAAGCCATGTGGGTGATAAATTATTTTCCACCATACAACCCCTTTCCCACAGACGAAACTTTGGCAACAGCACGTTACTCTATCGCTATATCCATGTCATGTGTTCTGTCGAGCTACATTCCTTAGTCCCACAACTGAGACCCTCCATGCCACGTACGCCAAGACTGAATCATCCCCATTTCCTTCGTTTTCCTATATTAAGAATTTTCCCAAGTACTGCTGCTTTATGGAAAAGACTCCCAGTAGTATGTTTCCCTAATTAATCACTACAATCTTGACATCTTCATGTCTACGGTTAAACGTTATCATTCCTGCATAGGCCCTTGAAATTCACTATTTGCCTTTTCTTATGCACACTATAACCATCTACCTTTAGTGGCTCTTGGGCCTTGAATATGTATGAACATCAGTATAAAAAATACATCCATTTTCTTAGTCGATTTTGTGTCCGTCCGGTGTGTGTTTATTTTGGAACTGTTGTCGCTTTAGTGATTAAATCATAACGAAGCGGACGCCTGACACCATTGTCCAGCTTGTTAAAGGCAAATATGTAAAATCTTAAGGAACAATAAAAAGTAATATTTATTTTTATGTCTAAATAATTATTGTTAATGTTTGATAACATAAAACACGTCTGTATTTTTAGGTTCATTGAAGATCAAATGACCACCTTAAATTTACAAACAGAATTTGATTAGTGACCAAAGAGTGGTCGGGATCTATTTTCATATACTAGCCACGGCTCGAGCTGAACGGACAAAGATTCAGCCAATAATGAACAAAGCTTATCACAAAATACGAATGATTTTTTTCTGCGTGAATTTCAAATAGTCTAATTGTTTCAAGGATTGGTTCGTGAAGTTGGTGACATAGCCCAATCCCTAGGTGGTGGAAAAAAGTAACTGACTAGTGCTAAAATATTAACTCTAAACAGGGTCATTGGCGCGAGAACAACCTAGCCTGAGTTCAGTTCGACATCTCTTGAACGATACCGGGATCGGCAAACACCTGATGAAGGCCAGAGAACACATCGAAACGTTGTGATAATGACAACAAAGATGAGGACAGTATTCCGCATGGAAAGAATGATTTTTGATTCAATAAGTCGTGGGGCTTACGGCTATATCACGTTGTAACAACTGTTCCCGTACGATTACCGAAGTTAAGCAACGCTCAACCCGGTCAGTGCCTAGATGAGTGACTGCTTGGGAATACCAAGTGCTGTAAGCTTGGATGTGCGGGTGATATAATGGATCGAAGAACCGAGTTCCAATTCCAGTCAGGTTCGTTACATTCATTTACGTGCAAATATCCTTGGGAAAGGCATGAATCCATCTTTTCTCCACAGCTACGGATTAATTAAGTAAGACTTGTATCACTAAATCATTATTATATTTTTTTAAATCTTCTTAAATTTAAAAATATTTTCTGGTTTTAAATAACCTGCAATGGGTTGATAAACTGTAAAAATAAATCAATGAATAAAACCGATTGTATTTTATTATTTATAATAAACAAAAGAGATACGAACCATGCATCTCCAATATTTTATAGAAAAATATTGTTACTCACGGCATAAGTGTGTTTTGAATAAATCAAAACACAATTTTGTTTTTATGTTGAAAGAGTTTGAACTTATTTAAATGTATTCAACATTTAGCGAATTACAAAAAAACTTCATTTCATTAGACCGTAAAATTATAAATATGAAATTCATTTAGATTTTCAGTCCCCTTCCAAAATTTAACCGAGTTGAGCAAACATCAGGATTTATTTATATTTTATTTTATTTATTTTATTGTTCATAAAAGCTTCTTCATCGAACTGAAACATTTCAATAACCCTCTTGTGTGTTTCTTTACAAATTCATCCCCTAAGGAAAAAAAATGTATCTCATATTAAACATATATTTACTGACCCCATTCCCTTTGTAAATACCGGCATGCTGAACAATTTCTCGTTCACTCGAAAAGAGTCAAAACTAATATCCTTATGTTGATCAAGACTAAGAACAATTTCTCACTTGGTCGTTTTCATAACATTGTTGAATATTCCAATAATCCTTGTCAACCTTTCTCAGTTACTCATCAATAAATATCGCTTTTTGTGAAATGAAATTCTTCATGATTTACTTTCAAATACAACCTCTACGCTTCTTTTATATATTCGACTTCAAATCCAATAAATCTGATTCACATTATGTTTAAATTATCACCACCAGGATATGAACACCATGACGGCAAAATTACAAATAAAAAAATTCGTCTTCTGCATATGGCACCACGCACCGCTTCCAATTCACAAAACAAAAAAAAAATACATTCAATATTTAAATGAATCACCCAATGACCTGCATTACTGCCAAAATCAAAGTGCAAAAACAGAATGTCGAATTGAGTCCCAGACACAAGATATGCGGTCGGCCTATATATTATAAATATTCCTTTTTATTGTCCGTTAAGATTTTACATATTCACCTTTAACAAGATGGACAATAGTGTCAGGTGTCCGCTTCGTTATGATTTAACCACTATAGCGACAACAGTCCCGAAATAAACACACACCCAGAAGGACAACTAAGAAAATAAATGGAATTTTTTATATTGATGTTCAAACATATACAAGGCCCAAAAGCCACGAAAGGTAGAGGGTTACAATGTGAAGTTGGATGATCATAAGAAAAGGCAAGCAGCGAGGGTCATGGGGCTATGCAGGAAAAATAACGGTTAACCCTAGACTTGAAGAAGTCAAGATCGTAGTGATTGGGGAAACATCCTGCTGGGAGTTTGTTACACAAAGCAGCAGTTCTTGAGCAGATTCTTAATATAGGAATACGAAGCTAAATGGGGACGATTCACTCTTGCGTACGTGGCATGGCAGTCTCGGCAACAGGCACAATTGTTTACATTTTCAAACGGGCTTCACTACGGCGCCATTTTGCTTCCTCCCAATACTAAACTGGTGGTAAACAACAAAGGACAGCCGCTGCTTTATGCACACATTTCGAGAGATTGGCCGAAATACGGCATTTCTTGAGTCACTTACTTGATGATTGTTTGTGGTTTCGGCAATGTAGAGGCACGGTGGCGGCTCGGATTGAGGAATCGGAGAGCCGAGTTCGAATTCCAGTCGAATCTATTACCTTCACTTACGTACTAATACCCTTCAGAAAGTTATGAATCCTCTTCTTCTTCTCCCCCACCCAACCAGCTATAGGTAAATAGCAGGACAGACTGGGTTCTATAGCCTTGGGTAGCAACCGGTCTAGCAGAAGAAAAAACGGGCCTCCGTTAGTCTATCTTACCAAAGAAACACCACTTCTACTGCCGCTGCAGTAAATGTGGTACCCCTATGACCTCAGATTTGTCACGGGATTTTTTAAAAATCGGCAATATAATTGATTTTATATCAAATTTCATCTTATTTCGTTTCTTGACAAAAAGGCTACCATACATGTGTTTGTTTCCTCAACTACCACCAGCATCACTGTCGTCCAGATAATCGTCTGACGAATCCCGCTACAATCTCCAGCTCTACCATCCAATCGAATACGACCAGTATTGGTAGTAAATCCAATACAATAAATGTTATAAATCTTTAAGCCTTTTCAGTACAAAATTTAGCACCAAAGCAACTGAAGATTTCTATTTTATCCACTTGAGACTATTTAAAATGCAGATATTTTGATTATATAGACTGCGAAGATTTGGTTGAAAGATAGAAAAAAGAAGAAAAAAAATAGTGATTAATCAGCATTTGATTAATTAAGCTACTTCTGACCCAGACTCTTGTTGAGTTTTCATTAAAATGTCGTTAATAGAATTTTAGTTAATTTCACCGTACAAATAAAAGGAAAACATTTTCGAATTACGGGAAATTCGACTGCAGAATAAATCAATGAAACAAACAAAAATGATTGTTAAATCTTAATTAAATTGTTAGAAACGTTTACATTTTTAGAAGTCAAGCAAAAAATATGAATCAACAAGACTTTTGTTTCGATATGAATCCGCATCATCATCATCAGCAACAACAACAGTAAAAATGAATAAGATCTCAAAAAAAAATCGTGATTTGAATGTTCATATATAAATTACATTGAGAGAGTTTTTTTTTTTTTTACAATTTACATTGAGAGAGATTTGTATTTTTTTTACATTGAGAGATTTTTATCTCATATGAAATGTTTTATGCAAGGGAAATAAGGAAAATAGTGCTGGCAAGTAATTCATCTTCGTAAGTAATTCACTTTGAAGAAAGAAAATGAATTTCTTCGAATGCAAATTCCTGGAAGTGTACGCGTTTTTCATTTCTTTTTATCAAGACAAAATATTTAAAACTAAAACTTCAAAATTTAAGCATAATGTTCATATATATATATATATATATATATATATATATATATATATATATATATATATATATATATATATATATATATACAAGTATATGATTGGTGTATATGGAATGAATTCCAATAACCAACAATTACTATTCTTAAAAGAGTGCTCAATACAAAGTAGACCAGATATAATTATTTATTTTTTTTAAAAAATTATAACATAGTATAAGAATAGAATAGAAAGTGCTCGACAGTGATAGGAGCTAATATCCAAGTATATGATTGGTGTATATGGAATGAATTCCAATAACCAACAATTACTATTCTTAAAAGAGTGCTCAATACAAAGTAGAGCAGATATATATATATATATATATATATATATATATATATATATATATATATATATATATATATATATATATAACAGTAAGAATGTAACTAAACTAAAAATAATAAATGTAAAAAAATACCGTTTACTGGGTCCGCTTAGGAAAAGCAAGTGGCGATTTATTCCCACTTACTAAGTAACTTTTTATACAAAAGAATTGAATTAATTTTACTGTGCTATGCTGAGGGTTTTTTTTCGATCATGATATTAAAATTGTGACTGAATTTTAGAAACTTTAATTCATATGTTACGGTTAAGGTTTATAGTAATTGTTCGGGTGAACCTTTCGCTATGGTACCCTAGACTTTTTGAATTTAAGTGCAGTACTAGACTAGGTGTCGAGATCCCATCAATTTACAGTTGAGCTGGCTAGATGTAACCGTAAGTTCTATGCTAACAGTTTCTTCTCTCGCACTTCTCGTTTATCGAACTCCCTTCCGTCTCCCTGCTTTCCAGCCAACTTTAATCTGCAAAAATTTAAATGCAATGTCAATCGCCATCTGCTGTCTTCATTACTCTTTTCTCTTCTCTCTTATTATTAATGTTTTTGCTCCTAATTCTTCCACACTCAGTAACCCCTTGTGTCTTAGTGGCTTCACTGTCTTACATGGAGTGGAACCAATTTAAAAAATGTAATAAGATGATAATTTAACTGTTTTGGTAATTTTTTTTTATTTCCTAAGCTTTTTTTTAAAGTGTTCCTAGTAAACAGTAATTGTATCAAAATAAATAACTGAATCTTAAATAAATATGAAAATGAATGGCGAATTTATTTCGATCGAGTAGGACAAAAGGACACTGGCCAAGCAGTCGAATATCGGAGAATTAACTCAATTTGCCGAACTTGTTCAGCTACTCCGATAAGCAAAGTGCTATCAATAATATTAAAAATTCCAGATCTCATTAAGTCTGACGAGCCGTTAAAAGAACAAAAATAATTCATCTGCCTGGGAAAGTGTTTCTTCTTTTTCATTAAAGTACCTTTGCTTCCTCGAGATTTGATGATAATCAACGGTACACGATAAATTCATCGATGCGGAGAAGAGAGATGAAAATGGTTGCTTCCAAGGACAAGGACAAACAAATCCGAAGCCATCAGCAGACACTCACCGTAAAATGTGTCTTTTACTCATAACTGACCCACAACGTTGATGACAGGAATTTTAAAATATATAACCAAAGAAGAACGAAAAAAACACTTTCTCGAAAAGTCGAGATGTTTGAATCTTCTTTTTATTTTCATAGTAATTGAAACATTTGATGAGTTTTCTTCTTCTTCTTCCTCTTCTTTCCCGCCTCCTCCTCCTCCTTCTCCACTTTCCTTCTTCTACTCCTCCTCTTTCCTTCTTCTACTCCTCCTCCTCCTTTTTTCTTGATTTTTTCCTCTGTGCCGTGTCCATTCAGGACGTTGGCGATCATGGATCTTTCCGATTTACTGTCCCGCTTAGTACATTTTGTCTTTTTGCTATCTCTCCTACTTCCTGTTCTACCAACCATTTACATATACTCGTTAGGCAGGGATTGTGCGCTGTTTTCATCTCAATATGTCCTGTTAGTGTCTTTCCTCATTATGGGCTCTAGAAATTTCAACTCTCTCTTTCTGATGTTAAGTATAAGTGTTCACTATCATATAGGCGCACCGATATTACATAACAGTTCAGTACTCTTTGTTTTTAACGAAATTTTCCTGTTTTTTAATACTTTGCTTAGCTTTTAGAATGCATCTTTCGCTTTCCCATTGCGCCTTCAGATTTCAGTGTCACACTGTCCGTCCTCTATAAAAACACTTCCCAGATATTTAAATTGTTGCAGTTGTTTGATTTTGGTAGCCCCAATTTGTAATTCTCATGTTGAACCGTACCTTTTGCTAACAACCACACATTCTATCTTACAGTTGATATTTAGTCCTTTCTTCTCCCTTTCCATTACTATCTTCTCTATGAGTTCTTATAACTTCATTTCTGTGTCTGCTATCAGCACTGTGTTATCTGCATATCTAATATTATTAAGATTGTGGCATCCAATAATGAATCCTGTAAGGACTTCTAATTCTCTTAGAATCGGCTCATTGTATAGGTTGAATGAGTCCCGGGAGAAAGCACATCCTTGTCTTACACCCCTTTCTATTTTTCTATATTTATTGAGTTCATTTTCTATTCGTATGTGAATTGGATTATTGTAATCATTCATTCCTTTTATACAGTTAGCGTATTTTGCACCGTTGCAGTCACCACACCACTTCATCTCACAATCGTGGTTCATGGTGACGACCAAGGCAGAATAGTTCAATGGCTTGCCGGACCCTTTTGGCCTGGACATGTTGAGATTACCCCATCCCTCGTCATAGACGTGGATTTGTTTTTAAAGTTACCTTCTTCTAGCCTTTGTCTAAAGGATCAGGACCTACAAGATAGCAGAAGTTCTGGATTCTGTTTTTCCTTCTTCTAGACTGGTTGCCACCCAAGGCTATAGAACCCAATATGTCCTGATATTTTACCCATAGCTGGGGAGAGAAAAGATGGATACATAACTTTCCCAAGGGTATTAGCACATCAGTGAATTTAATTAACTCGGCTCTCCGATTCCTCAACCCGAGTCACTAACCATTACTCCAACGTGCATATTATTCTCATATACTTCTAAAATATGTCAAGGTTACCTAACATTTTCAACTGTTCTTTGTGGTATACTTTAAGAAATGTTCTTTGCATTATCTATGAAACATAGTTATGCCTCCTTCTGCATTTGTATTACTTTTTCTGATAACATTCTGAGTATAAATATTGCATTCCTTGTTCGAGTGTCTTTAACGAAACCGCGCTATTCTTGTCCTACTTCCAGTCTAACTCTGCTGTTCATCAGGATTCGGATGATAATTTTTGTTATGTGGCTCATTCTCTGATGGAATGCACATTCGTATGCACCTGGCTTCTGAGGCGTTATAAAAATAAATTTACGTAGGTCTTCCGTTTTATCATAACGGTTGTATATTTCATTTATTATGTTTGTAATCTTGTCAATGTCAAAATCATCTAAAGATGCCAACATTTCTATTACAATTCCATCTGGCCCTGCTGCTTTGTTTCTGATCAATTTGGCCAGTACTGATTTCACTTCAGGTTTTAATATTTCTGGTTCTTCGACATTCTCTCTTCAATGGACCGATAAAAGCTCATGATCCTCTACACTATACCAAAGAATTTTTCAGCTCCTAGAGTGACTTTCTTATGAACATTTTTCTGCATGAAGCATAATTTCTTCAGGTGCTGAAAAGAGTATTTTGGACAACCGCAACACCCGTCCCTTCAGAAACAATTTCATTCTATTTTCATTTTTCTCACTTGTTCTCTGTGCCTTTAACTGCAGTTTCTGTTTTAACATTTCCTTGATTAATGAAATTTCATTTAGTGATTTAATTTCATATTTCCGCTTGCTCTTCCAGCATTTGCGCGTTGATTTGGGTTTCTTGTGATCTCGTCAGTTTTGCCTTCTAAGCTGGCTCTCTCTGTTGTTTGATCTTTTCATTGTCTTGATCCCAAACTTCCCATTCGCTGCTAAAGCTGTTGCGTATGTGACATTATTTACTTCTGTGATGTTACTCACTGGTTTGTCAGTTAACAGTTTTTCCAGTGCAGCGTTGTATATTTGCACAATGTGCTTATTGGAATTTGTCATATAAATTTTTAAAGGCTGCTCTCTGTCTGTCTTTATTGTTTGAGTAAAGGGTTATAGTATTCTGTCTTATATCTAATTTTATCTTATCTATTTCTGCATTTGAGAGTCTTTTGTGACACGTTACATAATATTTTATGTACATAAAAAAATTAAAAAATTATTTTAAAAATCATGAAGCAAAATACTTTGTATTAAGCTTTTCAATTTTTGATTAGAAAATATAGTTTTCACTTAATAACAATATCACCTAACCAGATGAAAGTAATGAAGAATTTTAAAAGATTTATATATTATAAATTATTAAATTAAAATTAAAAAAAAAAATGAAAACAATTCTTGTAAAAATTCATTATTCATCGAAAATTCTTTTTTTCTTAATACAATAGTGTCCTTAATAAATCATTTATAAAAGCAATTAAAAGCTTTTCGAATTAAATAATCTCATAGTTTTATTGCATTTTTTATTTTACGATTCAGTGCATGTTTTCTGGAAATGAGTAGTAGTTTGAAAAAAAAATTTGATTTACATTCTCCAAGGAGTTCTGCTTTTAACTAATAAAAATTTTTCTGATGAAAATTTAATTTCTCGAAATTTCATGAAATTAAGTAAGTGAAGGGGAGGGTTAACATATGTGAAAAAAAAAATATTTTTATCAAAATTTTCTAAAAAAAAGAAATTAAAAAGATAAATCAAAATTCATTTGTGACAATAAGTCCTGAAAATTTCATTAAAATCCGACAATTACTTGATTTTTGCAAGAATTTCTAAGTCAGTGTGTTTTTCAACGGAATAAGGTTCAAAGACACTAATCGTAAATATTAAGTTGACTGCTGATGAAAAAAAAAAAACAAATATTTTTAATCAAAATTTCGGGAGTGTTTGAAGGGATTAAAAAATAATAATCAATAAATCCTTTGTTCTTTCCTCTTAATAATAACATAAACATTTTGACAATAAAATTTTCTTTTTAGGAAGTTCGGGGCCTTTTTTCATCATGCTATGCTGTCTTTTCAGTCAAAAAGTGAAGGTACCTACTTTAAATAAACTTTGAAAATGACCCCAAAGATATGTCAAGGAAACAAACCATTTAATAATCGGTTGTCTGTTCGACTTTTAAGTGAAAACTTTTGTCTATTTTTGAATAAAAATTCAAGCCAAAGAAGTAAATGTTGATATAAAAAAATATTAAATTTCTTGCTTCAACATTTTCTTCATGTAAAAGTGTAAGTAATTTTGTCGTTCAGGCATTTTTATATTAAAAATCCAAACGACCGAATTCCAAACAATAATAAAAATAAAGAAAACATGGAATATGTCTGTCAAGTAAATCATTTGTATTTGCAATAATTTGTAATTGGTCCACCGTAAAAATATATGGTTGAAAAACGACTTCGATCATCAGCGAAGATTCACTGACTGCCTCTGCTGCTGTTGTTGTTGATGGTGATTCGTTTGAAATCGCCAACGCATGATTGTCAGCGAAGATTCACTTGCTTTCTTTGTTGTTGTTGGACATGATTCGTTTTAAGTCGCTGACATACATTTCTTTCAGCACGCACTTTCGGAAGACATCGCGGTACTTTTGTTCGGCTTGAAGACAGCTACATCTCTGCTATGAAAATCGAAATCTGTTTTTTTTTTTTCGTTTTTTGCTTTTGTTTTTTTTTGTTTGTTTTTTTTTATCAGAAATCTTTCCCGAAAGTAAGCTCGGGATAATTATAATTTCAATCTTCTTTGATTGGTTAAATATTTCACATGGTGTTGTTAATTTCTAACCAACAGACACTAACATTTAAATGGCGAGTGTTGTATTGTGGAAACTTTTTGGTATGTTTGTAATATTGTCTGTTAATGGGTAGAAAATAAAGTTCGGACGTGTTTTGATATGGTATGTATGTGGATATGTAATTGTGTTGGAAATAGTGTTTATTTGTTATAAAAGTATTTGTCGCTTATGTGTCGTTTGTTGTACGGTAAAAAAATGTCATTCTTAATATAATGACAAGCGTATCAATCTGAATCAATTCTTTGATCAAAATTTGGTCAGCATTTAAAACAAGTTTTTTTTTAGTTTATAACCTAACGACGTCCCAATCATAAAACAGTGAGACTCTTTTGAAACTTCAGTATATCAACCAACACGTGCTTGATGCTGCTCATTCCTCCAAGTCACAAAACCAAGCTAGATTTATATGGATTGAGAGAACGAACGAAAATAGAATCTTTTCCATTCACGACATTTTTCAAATTTCATCCACCAACAGAATTCTTGTCGTGTGTGTGTGTGTGTGTGTGTGTGTGTGTGTGTGTGTGTGTGTGTTATTTGTATTTGGTGTCGCTATTGTAACTAACTGGGGAAACCAAAGTAATTCGACACTAATTTGGAGGAAGAGGAATTCAAAATAAAAATACTTACCGACAAATTAATCCCAGAACAAAAGAAAAAAAATGATGACGCCACAGATTAATTTTTTGAAGCTTTATTTCTTTAGAATGAAAATTTTAATTTACTGCTTTTCTGACAATCTCAATTTATTATTACAATAAAACACAATAAACCATGAATATTTATTTGCCAATGCCAAAGAAACGTAAGTTGTCGCCTATTTTAACACTTTCTATTGTTACTTTGATAGATGTTAATTTTAAATTTAAATGTAACTACTTCTTCAATGTTCATTAGCCAAACTAGCTTGCTAAGTTTTTTTTGACTAACTAACTAACCCTGTGGTGAATACTGAAGTCGTCACATGAATGCTAACTGAGAGACGTTCAAAGAGAATATCATCAATTTTCTCAGCTACTTTATCAATCATTACAGTTCCACCCTCCTGTGGACGATAGACATTGAAAATGAAGGAGGCAGGGTTGTGGTGTCGGAGTCGGAGTTAGAGTCGGGAGTAATTAAGGGGTCATTGGAGTCGGAGTCGTGAAGTTGGAGTTGGAAGCAATTCAGGGATCACTGGAGTCGGTGTCAGAGTCGGAAGCAATTAAGGGATCACTGGAGTCGGAGTTGTGAAGTGGGAGTCAGAGTCGGAAGCAATTAAGTGGTCATTGGAGTCGGAGTCGTGAAGTCAGTCGGAGTCGGAAGCAATTAAGTGGTCATTGGAATCGGAGTCGTGAAGTCGGAGTCAGAGTCGGAAGCAATTAAGAGATCACTGGATTCGGAGTCGGAGTTGTGAAGTCGGAGTCAGAGTGGGAAGCAATTAAGGGGTCATTGGAGTCGGAGTTGGAGTCGTGGAGCCGGAAGCAATTAAGAGATCACTGGATTCGGAGTCGGAGTTGTGAAGTCGGAGTCGAAGTCAGTTTAAGAGTCGGAAGTAATTAAAGGGGTCACTGGAGTCGGAGTCAGTAAAACTATACCGACTCCAGCTGAATTTACACTTTATGAAATAAAACTAAAAAATTTATGAAATAAAACTAAAAAATTTATAATGTGAGACTTAGTCTCACATTATAAATTTTTTAGTTTTATTTCTTCTATTGTATATTTACTATTTCCTTTAAAGAAATTCATCTCAACTTCTTTTTTAAAATCATTTTATTTTATTTTATTTTTTTTAGTTATTTTGTATTTGCAAAACTATATATGTAAAAAAATCTTATATTTTAGAATTTTTATTTTTGTTATATCTTTTACATCCTGTAAAAGATTATATTTCAACTTCTGTTATAAAGTAGTATTATTTTTGTTCTGTACTTGTTTCTTATTTGCAAAGATATATATATATATATATATATATATATATATATATATGTAAAAAGTCTTACTTTACAGCATTTTTATTTTTATTGTTATTTCTTCTATATCCTTTCAAAGATTTTGTCTTTAATCCTGTTAGAAAATATTGAAGAATGAATAGGTATGATATAAAGGCCATAATATCTGTATTCTTTGATATAAACCAGTTCTAATGACATAGGCCTACTCAAATTAGGAGCATATGCATCGGCTTTATGAGATTTGCAGGCCATAATCACGTAATTGCATAAAGAGAAATCAGAGTTGGAGGTGCCAAAAATAAAGGAAGTTTTCGTGTTCCGACTTCACAGCCCTGAAATGAGGTACTGTAAACAAAGGACATGCAAAAGCATATGAACAGTGGCGATTTCAAGGGTCATATTTCACTATTAGCAGGCGAGTAGCTAGGGAATGCGAAATCCTGTACTGGGCTAGATAGATATTAGGTTGGTGCAAAAATAATGACGTAATAATGTCGTTTTTTGACGTTAAAAAATACGTCAAAAAACAACGATATTACGTCATTATTTTTGCACCAACCTAATAGATAGATAGATAGATAGATAAATAGATAGATAGATAGATAGATAGTAGTTCCAGACAGGAACAAGTCAGGTTTGACTTCATGAAGATGGAGTTCAACCTTTGGAAAGTTGGATCGTAGACCCCTCACATTGGTGAAGCTAGGTTTTACTTTTATTTAAATGAGGTTAGATTTGTTTATTCTGTTTGATTTTGTTGTGGTCATGACTAGATATTGGACATTAGTTCATGTGAAGACGGGGTTGCGAAACGGTCATAACCACAATTAGTTCATGTTTCCACGACCTGGATTGAATTGTCCGGAAGCAAGACAGAAACTGTACACTTCATCATGACACCGAGAGGCCCAACTGGAGAGGACTGCACAGTCCAGATAACCTTCATAAATACTATTTGCAGTAGACTCCAATATTATCCCTCAGCTAGCATTCAGATAGGATAGGAGTTACTCTAAGCTTCGGATTCGTGATTATCAGGCGGATAAAGTTTACCGCTGGCATAAGGGGAGATAATCCAATAAACACGATACAGTCATTGAGTGCACGCTTTTCGTCTAGCCAGAAATCAAGGCAACTAAACTTCTTGAATCAGAAACATCGTGACTAAGCTTGGTGTATTAGGTGGGGGATTAGGCTTAAGATTGACAAAGGAATATTGTTAAAGGTTATAGGACACAAATCCTATATCATTCCAACAAATGACTAAAAAACACAAAGTAGATTTACACACCCGAAAAATCGGATCAAAACGATTAAAAACAGATTTCGCAATAAAGTGTGAAATTAATTTTCTGACCAATGAAAGGAGGCGATTTGCTAAACCAAAAAGAGAGATAACGAGCCAGTGTGAAAAAAAGTCAACAATAAATACAGAGTTTCAAGTCAGTCGCCAGTCAGAAGGGCGCAGAGATCATAGAAGACTGACAGTAAATTCCATCGTTGACTCAACCCAACACTAAGAGCCGAAAGTGGATTAGGAAAGGAAAACAACAACAACAACAACAACAAATTTACAACTGACTCCAAAACAATTCATAAGTACATTTTCCTTTTATCTTTTATTCCTCATCCACACTCTCTTTTGCAACTTAAATTGATCGCCCCTTTTTCCTTTACACCTATACAAAAACAAAAGAAACAGACATTACTCTGCTACTCTGTTGAAAGACAGCTAACACAGACATTTTTGTAAAAATCACATTTTTGCTTAAATGAACTAAAGCATTAATCTTTTTTACCCTATTCACAAGAAAATAAATATACAATGTTCTATTTTCTACAAACGTTCCTTATCGTGTTGTTTCTTCTTGAAATTTGCGTTGTATTTTGTGGGTAGGGTATCCCGTATTAAATTCTCCTTTAATCCGGGTACGCTGAACCCCACAAGGTACATTCCAAGAACAATTGATTTTTTAAACATGAAATTTATCTTAAAACTTACGTGTGAATTCGGAATGATAATTTGGAAGGAAATGTTATTTATTTCCGTTTTCAAAGTAAAGTCATTTTAAATATCTGTGTGTGTCGTAAAAACAAAAAAGACGTCAATAAAAACAGAAAGAAAGCCTGTATAAAGGATCGAGAGCTCCCAATAAAAATGTTGGATATTAAGGCACAAAATCGTTGCAACTATGTATTCGTTAATAGACCTCATCGACCCGAAAAATGTATTACGGAAGAAGCGCGTTTCTTTGTTCCTATTTCACGGAAGCTTTTTATTCGAAAGTGTGGCGATTACCTATACTGGGTCTGGGAAGACGCCACTTGGTGGCGCTGTTTCAGGACTATAAAAGAATGAACCTCTCTCTCTCTCTCTCTCTCTCTCTCTCTCTCTCTCTCTCTCTCTTACATACACACACGCGCGCGCAAACACATACACTCTCTCTCTATGTCTCTCTCTCTTCCCATTTTCTGAATACAAGCTGCTGCCGACATGTAAATTAGTCCACTACAACCGCGAAGCTTTTACACGCACAATTACACACATACTCAATCTAACAGTTTCAAAAAGTAATTTTTGTGTAAATACATTGTTTTATTTTAAACAATTTAAAAAAATTTTATTCGTCATTTACTTGTGAAAAATTGCCACTGTTTTTAGTTGGACTAGAAGTAGCCACTGCAACAAATTGTGACAACCCGGCGTGATATAAACAGACAATAACGCACATATAATAAAACAGTCCATTTTTGTGGTCACTACTTTCAGCACCACAGGCGTCTTAGCAGACCACGTGGAGGTAATCCCAACAAAAGTGATGAACGATAAAATCATTGCCATCTGTGATATTTTTCTTTTTAAAAGAAATTAGTATTAGTATAAATGACTTATTCATGGGTTAATATTTCAAAATTAATCGAGATGTCGCAATGAAAGAAAAGCGTTAATTAACCCCTCCAGTCAATGAGCTTACCGCGTAAAATCAACAATGTCTCATGCAAGAAGAAATTAACATTTGCGAATGGAGAGTCAGATGAACAAATTAATTTGTGAAAATATTTTAATAATATTGAAATTTTAAAATTACTCTAAATTTCTAGCAGAAAATTATATCAAATGTCCATGAAAATTTCAAACTGTAATTTGTGGTAGGGAAACGTTTAAGCTAGCAGATGAAGAAAAATGCCAATTAAAACATAAATCAATGGGAGATTAAAAGAAAGAAAGAACAGTTAAAAAATATTAATTAGAATCGTGAAATAAAGTGTAGAGAGGAAGTCAGAATGGTTCGAAACGAAAACTGTGAGTTTAATTTTGGGTAACCCCAAGGGTCAATTATTTATCGGCTTTGTATGTGTTAGGCAAAACAAGGCTGGGCAACTAAAATATGTTTTTTTTCAACCATTTAGTATGAAATATATTCATTTCTCATTCTACCCCCCCCCCAGTGAAACTGAAATAAATGATATATTCATAGTTTATGAAATCGGAACGTGTTAGTATAATATGGGAGAAATTCAAAACCAAGAAGTGAGTCATTACTATCCTTCAATATATATATTCTTATTGGTTTTCACCCTCATTTCTTCTATCCTAAGAATTCGATAAATGTTCACAGGTCGTCGGATCTTGGAAAAAAGGGGGAAGTTCAGACTCATACCGATAGGAATTTCGTACCTCGAGAACAAGTACAACGTTAAAGTTTCTGCTCGATATAAGCCAGCGCTTACAGGATTCTGATAATCGATATCGGTAATAAAGATAACCAGAAAGAGAACTTAGAAAATGGGCCCTGTCGTTCGTAGCAATCGCCGAAAAAGTTCTGATCTTAACTAACTGAGATATACAGGAATTGCGGTCAAAGTTGGTAGTATGACAGAGCATAAGCCAGCCATCAATAGTAGCAGTTGGTAGCAGGAAGCTTTTGGGAATTTAAAAATCGTCGAATGATACTAAGCAACACTAAGATTTCATGGTTGCGAGAAGTGATTTAAAATAATTATTGCCGTATGTTCATATAGACGAAAACCATACCTCGTTAGTTTGTAAGTACTCTCACACCAAAAAGCTACCTGAAGTCACCAAAGGGTTTAACGCTTTGGCGTTCCTTTTATTAACTGTTCGCTAAGAAAGTAAAATTTCTTACGCTGACGTTGGTCATTATTTCCGACAAGGGAATTCGCACCATTTGATTTCCAGTGAAGCCGAAAACTACAGCTTCGAGTCTTGTTAGATAGACAGTGACTCCAGTAGGCGCTGATATCATAGGCAAAAAGCTCGCACACCAATACCAACAAAACCATCACACAGCCACGCATCATGGTGTCAGGAGTGAGACCCTAAAGAACCACTCCTGTTTATAGCAACAGAGATACTTGAAGCATAGTTCATATGGAAAGGATTTTTATATTCATGTTTCTTTAGAACTCCATTGCTTTAGTCAGAATTTATCTGTTTTAAGTGTCTCAGAAATGGGATCTTCAGGAAGGATTTGGATTAGTTGATAAACATTGAATGACATTGAATGACAAATTATTCATGAACACTTCAATTGGAAGTAATGCGTTGAGTTTGATGGGTAGTGGTCATTTCAGATCCTGCTGTATAGGTTCCGACTGTGATTGACATTACAATAGTGGCTGATTTAATTACGAATTTCCTACCAGGTCTGTCTTCAAACCCAGATAAAGTTGGACACGTTAATATTTGGATTATCTTCGTTGGAAAATTAGCTAAACATTTTTAAACTCATTTTTGTCTCGCGTTGAACATGTACTTGGTTTTCGCTGTTTCGCGTTTGAAACATTAACTTGTAAATGAAGAAGACGTGCCAATTAAACGGGCAATTTTTTCGCCGAATTATTTTAATGTTAACAAAGAGATGAAATGTTAATAATTTAAACATTCGAAAAGCTGTTTACATAAGAAATAATTACGATACCTATATCTATTTTAGTATAAAGCCTTCGCGTGATGGATGATTGATCCACTTTAGCGACAACAGTTGAAAACAAAAAAATCGCGCGAAAAATAAATGTCAACAAAGAAAGTCACAACAAATCAATAATCACGTGTTGCAAATTAGATTTGCACATCAAATCACATAAAATCAACAAAAAGGAAATTTTACAAATTCTATTCGTACTTTGATCAACGATTTTTGTTCAGATTGACGTGTTGGCGATTGTGGTACCAAAAGTGCTCATCCACATTATGATGCAGGCATTGCCAACTTCTCTCTGTCCACGTCACGGCCGATAACCGTCTGCTTCTTTTACTTCAGATCTTCTCATCTTCCAATCAGAATTCCACATGATGACTTACAAAGATCGAAAAAGTAGACCTAAACCAGTCCTTCAAAAATCGCCTAAACCCTTCAACATTTCATTCTCCAACATCCGTGGCATTAGAACCAATTTCTGCAGCGTGGAATCCTTCCTCACTGCAACCTGCCCGGATATTCTGGCTGTGTGAGACCAACCTTGACCCGTCTACCCCCTCCTCTGATCTCTCGGTCCCCGGCTACCTCCCTCTCCTTAGAAAAAGCTTGCATGACCTTGGTGTTTATGTCAATGACCATCTCCCACTGGCTAGAGAGTTGTCTCTCGAATCGCCAGACTATTCGTACTTGTGTCTCCGGCTATCTCTTCTCAATGCTGTAAGCTATCTCTTCTTCCTTTATCGTTCTCCATCCTCTCAAGACTGCAGATTAATCGATGTCGTTTCTGACAGTATAGACAAGGCTCTCTCTCTCTCTCTCTCTCTCTCTCTCTCTCTCTCTCTCTCTCTCTCTCTCTCTCTCTCTCTCTCTCTCTTTCCACCCGTTTGCTCACATATTAGTGTTTGGCGATTTTAACGCCCATCATACCAAGTGGCTTAAGAATGCTACTGCTGACCTTTCAGGCATTCAAACACTTAATTTTTCACTTTCTCAATCCCTCACGCAGTGTCTGTCAATATCTCCTTCAACTCCACCCCCTGCAAGAACCTCGTTCTGCTATCAACGCGCTGACTGGGACTCGTTCCGTGATTTCCTCCACGATGTCCCTTGGGATGTTGTCTTTACGCTTCCCGTTCAAGAATGTGCTTTTGAGGTCTTCTCTTGGGTCAAAGCTGGAATCGACGCTTTCATCCCCTCAAGGAAATTTAAGGTCAAATCGCGCTCCTTCTCTTGGTTCTCTGCTGCTTGCTCAGCCGCCATAGCCCACAGGAACCACTTCTTCCACCTCTATCATAGCGGCATGTCCAACTGCAATAGACGTCTCTTTGCCTCTGCCCGTAACGAGTGTAAGCGTATCCTCAACGAAGCTAAGTCGCTATTTGCTGCTCGAATGAAAGAACGTATTGCATCTCGAAAATTCGGCTCCAAGGAACAAAAGCAAACCCTCTATATCTCCTTTGTTCAACCAGTTCGAAGAGCTGACCTCCCCTGCCAACAAGGCTGAATGCTTTGCGCAGAAATTTCATTCAATTCAACGCTCGACTCTTCCAGTGTACCCATACCCGATTTCCCTCTTAGAACTGAGGCCCTTTTGAGTGAGTTGCAGTATTGGTATTGGGAATTAGCTCTAATTTAGACCCCCACAGAGCTAGTGGTTGAGATGGGATACCAGCCATTGTTTTGAAGAAATGTGTGCCTGAAATGGCGCCTGCCCTCTCCAAATTATACAACTACTGCCTCAAGGAATCTTGTTTTCCAAACTGCTGGAAGTCCTCATCGATTGTTCCTGTCCTTAAGAACTCTGGCGACCCCTCTGACCCTTCTAATTACCGTCCTATCAGTCTCCTACCCCACTTCGGCAAAGTCTTCGAAGCTGTAATCAAAGCCGAAGTGGTTAACCACCTTACATCCCATGATCTGCCCGATCTACAGCTGATGTGCTTACGGCCATCACTGAAATTGTCTACCAAGCTCTTCAGAATAACGGAGAAGCGCGTGCTGTGGCCCTAGGCATCTCCAAAGCGTTTGATAGGGTTTGGCATGCCGACCATCTTCGCAAGCTCCAGGGTTATGGTATTACAGATCGATTGTTTGACTTAATACAGTCATTTCTGTCAAACCGTGAACTGAAGGTTGTTCTCAACGTATTCTCCTCCAGCTTCTATCCTATGAACACAGGTGTCCCCCAAGGCTCCATCCTTGGCTCTACTCTGTTCCTTATCTTCATCAATGATCTTCCTGACGTCATAGATTCCCAAGTAGGCATCTATGCTGACGACACTACAATTTACTCCTGCCTCAAAAACAAATCTAGTGTCGTTGACAAAACTAACCTGGTCGTTCGTCTCGAAAAGGACCTCCAATCAGTTGTGAACTGGGGCAGGAATTGACTGGTTTACTTTAACGCCACGAAAATCTGCTCTCTATTAATCACTACAGAGATCCTTCCCTGCACACCTCCATTAGAATGACTGACACTCAACTTCCCGAGAGCGCTTTTCTGCGGCTGCTCGGCCTCACATTCTCTACTGACCTGAGATGGAACAAATACAATGAGTCAATTGCTTCGTCCACAGCAAGGAAAGTTGACTCCCTGTGCCGCTCCAGGAAATTTTTCTCTCCGGAATCGATCCTTCAAATCTATAAATCAACCATTCGCCCTTGCATAGATTATTGCTGCCATATATGGTCTGGAGCCCCTTCTGTTTGCCTCGGGGTTCTTCATAAGATCCAGAGACGGATATGCAATATAACTGGCCCTGATCTGGCATCTCGTCTGCAGTCGCTCTATCACAGACGTGCCGCCGCCTCTCTCTGTGTTTTTTACAAATACTTTCATGGTAATTGCTCCGATGAGCTGCTTTCGCTGGTTCTAAAACTTCGCGAATTCAAGCGTCCTACGAGGCTGGCATCCCGCTCTCACCTTTTCACTGTTGAAACTGTTAAATGTAGCCGCCTCTTCTACTCCAATAGCTTCATATCTCGCACCCCTCGCCTGTGGAACTCCCTTCCCTACTCCTGTTTCGCTGATAGCTTTAATCCTCAACTATTCAAATGTAATGTCAATTGACATCTCCAGTTGCCTTAATCTATCCACTATCCTTCTCTTCATCCTCTCCTCTATCATTCCTATCTGCTCTCGCCAAAATCCTCCGTAACCCCTTGCGTGCTAGTCGCTTCACGCCATGCTAGGGGTGAAATGCTTAAAAAATATCACAGAGCAAAGTAACAATTCACTCGTTAAGTGACATCAACGGATAAAAAAAAATCTTTGGGTCCTAAGAGGCTTAACAATCAGTTCATTAACTTGTTGGCGGAAGCGGTGTTGATAACAATAAAGGTTTATTTCGAGGTCACATGAAACTTTTCGAGTTTCTCTTCGGTCACAAAAAAGAGGAGGAATCTGAAATGATTGACTAAATTTGTCAGGAGACGTATTTTCGTAAATGCCAGGATGTGGAAACTTAAAAACAAGCTAAAATTCTTTCCATCTTAATTAACCCTTATTAAATCTATTTAGTACGGGCATTGAGTATGTGTGAGACACGTCAAAGATTTGATAGAAACCAACAGATTTGAAGGCAACCAAATACAACCGTGGCCCGAATAAACAGGCTCGGGTTCCGTACAATAAACCCGACCTTGTGTCAAATCATGTCTCGGTGAGGAGATGAGGTAAATATCCAATATAACCATAGATCGAATAATAAAAAAGTTTAGTTCTGAAGCTAGACGAGAAGAAAGGGAGACATATACTATTTCGTCAAATGTAGCCTCAGAAAACACACAAATTGTTACAGTTTTAATCAATTGTAAAATCAATGGGTTTTACGTGTTGTATGTCGATTACAATTGATCTACTGATTGTACGAGACTAACTTTGGAAATTTTATTTATCTCCTTTGATTTCATCTGACTTTCTGATTAAATTCAGAATTTGTTCAGTTTATTTCGGAACTTTTGTGTCTGTCATGGGTTACACCCCTGACACTAGTGTCCTTTTTTGGGGGTGGGTGGGGGATGGGAAAAGTGTACTGTACCTTAATTGAGAGAAAATATGCAAAATATTCAGACAATAAGATAAATAATTTGACATCATAAAACTCGTCTGGACTACTGGGTTCATTGAAGACAAAATGACCGATTTAAATGAACAAAAGGAATTTAACCATTTTTATTTTCAAATACTTTTCATGTGGCTAGTCTGCAGGAAATGACCTAAGGAGGCCATCAATATTGACCCCTCTCCCAGCTAACAAAACAAAATAATTACTCGTACCTGACCTAAATAAACTTTAGCTTTTTAATGAGCAGAAATTGAAAAATCAATTAAAAACTATAATAAGCTCCATTAATTATGTTCGGATTGACGGCAATATTAATTTATTCTTTTTTTTATGTTTACAGCGTTCTTACTTTTAATCTTTGTGTTTTGTATTTTCTTTTGCTTTACCCTTAATTTCAATCACGTGAAAAAAGCAAAGACATCATTTAGAAATATTTGTCGTGTGGGTATTTTAAATTAAAGCGAGCGCAGATATTTAAATCACTGGGAAATGTTTTAACAAACGTTGGTAAATTTGTGACAGAAATTCAAAGGTGTATTTCAATAGCGACGAAATATGTCTTCCATTATAAATAAATAAAAATATTAACGTACAGGAATATTACATTGGGAAAAAAAAAGATAAGGGTGCTCAACTGTTATTTAATATCGTTTCAGTGAATACTGAAGAATTTCCTCAAAGATGAAGTGTAGCGACGAGGCAACAGAGATATCGTTCTACTGACGAATACTGAGAATAACATGGAAGGAACAAGCGAGTAATGAGGAAGTTTTACGGGAAATGAGAATGAAATTAACAGAAATCAGAGAGAGTTGGGATTTTTGTGACACATAATGAGGAAAGCAGACTTGGCGAATTTGACACTCACATGATATAGTGAAGGCAAGAGCGACCGTGGAAAAAAGCGAGAAAATGCAAGTCAGAAAATGGACTGAAAAGGAGAGCAAGGGGATAAATATTGCATGTAGAGCTATAAACAATAGGAAGTTGTGGAGAGCCGTGACCGTCAACGTCCAAAAGAGAGAAAATGCATAAAAGAAAATCGTCACTGGAAGTTTTTTTTTTATCATCATTTCACGCTAAGCAAGACAATAAAGCCTCTAAGCCTCGAGAGGTTACTGACTGATAGAATATGAGAAAAAAACACATTAGCGAGAATAAAAGAACAGAAATTAAGAAGACAGAAGATAACAATTAACACTGCATTTAAATTTTTTGAAGTTGACTGGGAAACAAGAAGCCGGAAGAGAGTTCTACGAGAGATAAATGTGAGAGAAGAAACTGTTAGCATGTGACTTACGGCTCCATCTCACCATTTGAAATTTAAAATGATGAGATCTGATGGTCGCCAAGACGTTGCAAATATTTCTTTGAAAACAGGACCTCATTAACTAGTCGTCATTATGTTCAGAGATCAATTAATCGAAAGAAAAAAACTTGATTGGCAAATGGAATTAAAAACAACATAAAATTCTCAAATGCGGGAATTAATTTATCCTACAAATTCTGCTGTTTTCTTAAATATCCTTATCAATTAATATCAATAAATTTATTTTCAATAAACTTCTTATCGCTATCTCACTTAATCTCTTTCATAATATTGATGTATCTTCCATGTCAACTTTTTAAAGTAACTCATTAAAAAATATTGCTTTTTGTTAAAAACGAACATTTTTCTAGTGTACTCTCAAACCCAACGTCAATGTTTCCATTTTTTTTCTTTACTTGTTGAGAGTATTTCAACTACAAACTATTAGGTTGGTGCAAAAATAATGACGTAATAATGTCGTTTTTTGACGTCAAAAAACGACATTATTACGTCATTATTTTTGCACCAACCTAATACATCTGCCGCGAAAATGTGTCTGGAAAAAAAATCGCTACAAATTGGTGACTAATCAGCGTTTGATTAAGCCACTTGTAATCCAGACTGTTAATCGAGTTCATCAATATCAAACAGACCGATTTTAATTCAAATGTCGGTCTTAGAATTTTTTTAGTATAAGGGGAGTTTTTTTGATGGTTAATGCAATAAATCAAAATGTTGAAAATGTAAAAGCGTTCGTTTGTGTTAAGAATTGCAAAAACTAATCTTATTCATACGCTTATTGTTTTTAAATATCTGAAGTGTCTTTTTTTGTTGTTTTAAAGGTTATTTTGCGATGGTTTTTCTTGTTATAAGTAAAAAAAAAATCTTTTTGTTTTAAAAATAGTTGAAAAAAATTTATTCTCACTGCTATTATGGTGACGCCTCCTGCCATTCTGTTCGACTGATGACTAAAGTGTATAAGTGACTGGCAGTTGAATGACATGAGTTTGTTTAATTTGTTAATTTGGTGCGTTAAGTCGAAATCGTTGTAAGTGACCCTTAATGGAAGACAGCGTTAACGTTCAAGTAATCGTTTTTATTTTGTTTTTTGTTTATTATTTTTTAATTTATTTTTCTTTTTGTTGCTACCATATCAATTAGATACAAATACGTTGATGGGAAATAAGCAGTGTCAAGTCCACGCTGGGAACAATTCATTACAACCTTCCTCACATATGGCGACTTAAAAATAAACTTCAGTTCATGCATTCATTCCTCTCGCTGTGAATCAATAGACGATGCTTTCAATGAGAGTGATTTTATAAAACAACAGCTTCGCTACTTTCGTTTCCAGACTTTGTCAATGTTATGAATAAGGATATATTAAAACTATTTTCGTTTTTTTACAGACATTTATTCCAAAGTTTATTTCATGTTCATATATATAATCGTGAGTACATTTTTTTTGTGTATCTTTTAGGCAAGGGTTACCAAGTATCCTTTCAATAAGTCTATCGGAATCTTTTCCAATCAATCCATCTGGAAATGTTGCTGTCCTCATGTACCACATTTTTTTAGATTTAGATTTAGATTTCAAAGTCCTTGAATTTCGAAAGTTTATTATTATTATTATTATTATTATTATTATTATTATTATTATTATTATTATTATTTCCTTTGAATTCTGGCGTTTACACATTTCTTTCCAGGTCCCGCCCAGAGACCTAAGGTTAGAAATGGCATCATGACACTTTCCACTGACAAAAAAAAAAAAAAATTACATAGATAAAGCCCTTCGTAAAGTGTGGGCTGAACTTGTGAGAATAATTTTTTGTATCTTTTTGAGGCATGGGCTTCCAGGAATCCCTTCAATTAGTCTACTGGAATCTTTTCCAACCAATCCTAGGGCTACAACTACAACAGGGATTGTTGATGTTCCCATGTGCCATATATTATTATTATTATTATTATTATTATTATTATTATTATTATTATTATTATTATTTATCAACAATATTTTCGTTTTAAGACATTTATTCCAAAGTCTATTTCATGTCCATATCTAAAGAAAGACTCTTTAATAAGCTGTTATTATTATTATTATTATTATTATTATTATTATTATTATTATTATTATTATTATTATTATAATTGTTTATCAAAAGTATTTTCTTATATTTGCTCCAAAGCTAATTTAAATTAAACAATCCAAGACTATGACATCTCTATATGATCATACCCCACAGTGAACAACACTCTTCAACCCTTTCGTGCTGTTATTATTTTACCGGATACATGTGTTGAGATGGTGGCAATTTTATGACATTATTTTAAACTTGACGCCTAAAGCCGCGAAATCTGGTTATAGAATTCACGAAATGGAGTGAAATGAAAAACATTTAACAACACTGCCTTCAAAAATTGTAATCGTTTTAATGGCGACTTGTACCATGAAACGAATATCAGAATTAGAGGAGAATCAGTTCTCGATTATGACGCGTCATAATCGACGCACCATATGTCGCATCATATGACGCGTCATAATCGACGCTGCATATGTCGCATCATAATCAACGCACCATATATCGCATCATATGACGCTTCATAATCCACGCACCATATGTCGCATCATATGACGCGTCATAATTGACGCACTATATGTCGCATCATATGATGCGTCATAATCGACAAGGCAGAAAATCGAACAGCATTTGAAAACTTTCAAAAAACCAAAATCTTCAAATGAAACCCCATATCAAGTCACATTATGACTCTCGTAACCGTTATAGATGCACCATCCGTACTGAAGCCATAACAGTTGTGATACGTCTAAGGCAAGATAGGATATGCCCCACGCAGATGTGACACAAGGCCGAATTTAATGTGGGGCATCCGGAGCCCGTAGGCTCGGCCAACATTTCCTCGTAGAACCCGTATAAAGCGGGTTCGGGCAGCTGCTTCCCGAGACGAGACTCAGCCCCATCTGGGTTTCCTCTCTGTCCGGAGGCAAAGAGCCCGACCAGCACAGCTGGAGACGAATCTCCAACTCTAGACAAGATAAGTCTAAGGCAAGATAATCTGATGAAGCACATCTCTCTTCTAATTTTGAATTAAAAGTTTTACTTCTCCAAGACAACAGCTAACCCTGCAATTTAATCCATAGATGGAGGGAGAATAAATGAATTCATACCTTTCCCAAGAGTATTTGTGCGAACTGGAACTACGCATTGATTATACAACGAAAATACTTTTGATACACCGCAACAGCTTCCAGTTATGAATGGGTGTTGTTGCTGCCTCCTAGTCATGTGCGGCTGTTTCGTTTCAAAACACCATCTTGAATGCGTTTACAAAAACATACAAACTGAAAAAAAGAAAAGAAAACTATTTAAATGTACGAAAAAGTATTTTTGTTTCGTTCGTTCTGAATTCAAATGCGGACAAATTACTTGTAGAAAAGAGACTTGAACTGATTGAGTTTATTTATGTGACGTTCGAATGGTTTTTGCTTCATTATCAAAATGTCTGCTATGCAACCACTTTTTTTCAATTTCATCGATTTTTCTGATTTCGCAGGCCTCACCTGACTCACAAATCAATTGAGTGAAAAATAATCGATGAATTGACGAATTTTAAGCATTTTTTGTAAATTTAAATTGATTCATTAAAAAATTGATATAAAAAATTCTTTAAAATTTCAACATAAAATAACTCAGTCATTCTATCATCCATTCGCGATGTTTTTATTTCTTTGCGTGAATGATATTTTTTCACATAAGCCAGTGATTGCAGGAATTTGATGACGCCTTCCTTTGCGATATCGAATGTATTTTGAAAGAATTCGTTCAGTGAATGTTGAAACGAAAGCTTCAAAATAAAATACGATCGCTTTGATTCATAATTCTACGTTAAAGTCCAGTCAAAATTTATGCCATCGTTATCTGCATAACGAAAGTTTTCCAAGAAAATAAATTCCAAAAAAAGACTTTTTCTCGTATTAAAAAAATTCATTATACGACATTAAAAATTTGTCTATATTCGTCAGTATTCGTGTTCATATTTTTTCTGACATTTTATTTTTTGCTATTTTATTTATCTAGTTCTTCCCATATTAAGAAAGTAATCAAAATATTTGCCATTTACTTAAAAAGCCTTTGTTATTATTACTTACATTATACATGCAAACTATTGTCTTCGTCTTTGTTGTTATTATCAAAACGGGCGAAAATTTGGGATAATAACAACAAAGATGAGGACAATTAATATAATGTAAATAATGGTAACTCCTCATCGCAGAAATTTCGAGAGAAAAAGCGTTTGCCATTCATTGTTTTTTTCGTGCTCATGTAATTTTTGTTATTTTTAAGTCATTCTGGAACGAACGAATTCTTCTTGAAAAGTACGAATTTTCTGTACTTTTTGCTTGCAACTGTTGTCGCTATTGTGACAATATAGGAAGAGTCGGCCACGTTCACACCATTGTCTAACCTGCAATGACTCCATACGAAAAGTTTCCATAAACAAAAGTCGCGAAATGGGGAGGGCCGCCCCTCGCCCATACAAATTATGTCTCTCCTCCTCCAGCAAAAGGGATGTGAACTAATTTAATGTACATTTTTTTTTTTACTGACAATTTGACTTAGAGCCACCCCCACCGGACTCATGACATTGGCAACGGACCGATATAAACAATTTTGAAGCTTGCATGTTACTTTCTTTGTCAGATGAAATATGCAGGCAAAAAAGTTTGGTAAAATAAAAAAAAAAAATTTTTAATTTTTTTTTTCTTTTTTTGCATTTCACAGAAGAAAAAGGAAAACTGTAGAATGTAAAAAAGAATGTATTTAGTATTTGCCTGATTTCAGCCATGTTTATTTTTATAATCGAATCAAAAGTTGTCGTTTTTCTTGCCGTGGAGAAACGAACAAGACTTTCAAAACAAACAAGACTCTTGCAATTCCATATTGTTTCGATATTGATTGGCAGAAAATTGTCAAGAAACATATTTCAGTCAATGTCGAAAAAAAGTTCTCTTTTAAAAATCAGAGTTCAAATCTTGCTCGTGATTTTATTTTATTTCTTATCTATGTCTTTTTTTTTTTTTTAACTGTCGTAGAATATGAAAACTAACTTAATTTTACAAAAAATAATGTTATACCTATTATCTCGGCGAGTATTTTTATGTAGAAAAACATACAATTTTGGTTTTCTTCAATAAAAATAAAAGAAAGGTTTTTATGTTGATACCGCCAAAGAAACGCGAGACCTAAGGTTAAAAATGAATTTTGAAAACAGAAAAATCTTTCTTGAAGCTTTTATTTTAGTTTAATTTCAAATTAATCGATTAAATTGAATATTTCCAATAATTAAAATACTTTGCTTTATTTCAAAACTAATTTAAATTGACTGGAAGAAGTTTTGTTTTAAATCGCTAAAAAATACTGATTTTAGCCCCATTTTTAGCCATCTATCAGCACAATGTGATTCTCTTTATTAAAAATTCTTTCAAAAGTAGAATGAAATTTTCTGAAACTTTGAGGAATATTAACTGATCTAAAGTTTAATTAATCTGATTTGAAACAAATATTACTTTTACTTTAAAATATTGTAGAAATTCATTTTTATAGCACGGTGGTAGGTGTTTAGTTTATTTAAGGTTTTGACAGCTTGACTGATAGACGGATGTTTATCTAATTTTTTCTACGGGGGAGGGCACGTCTGTAAAAATTATCTGAGGGATATAACGTGAGCGCCTTTTTATATAATGTTTAACTACCAAGTAATCATAAAAATTTAATAAAATATTCTCCGTAATCTAATATTTTATTGAAATTTAGGTACTTTAGCTTTAAATTTACTAGAGTTATCGTTCTTATTTTTTTCTCATAATGTTGTGTATGGACATCGGTATTTACAAAAATCGTCACGTTTATACGCACAAAAAATTCAAAATTATTTTTTTAAATATTAGTGGCCACTGAATTGTAATAAGCTTTTCTAATTATGAATTGTAAATATAGTTTTTACGTAATAATAATATCATGTAACTGGTACAAATTAATACAGAAATTTAAAAGATTTAAAACTTTATGAATTATTCTAATTAAAATTTAAAAGAAAGAAGAAATTCTTGTAAAATTCAATAGTCATCGAAAAAAATATCGGAATAGTGTCCATAATTGGTCCTTATAAAAGCAATTCAAATAATTTTTTCTAATTAAATAATGTCTTAGTTTTATTGTATTTTTCATTTTACGATTCAGAGCAGATTTTCGGTAACTGGGAGTCCTGCTTTACAACAAAAATTGATGGCTTAAATCCTCCAATGAGTTCTGGGTATAATTAATATAAAAAATTATGCAGTACAAAATTGAATGTCTCTAAATTTCTTAAAATTAAATTAGTGGGGGTGTAATAGATGTAAAAAAAAATATTTTTACTAAGATTTTCTAAAAAAAAAAGATTTCTAATTTGTGAATAAGTCCTGAAAGTTTTATTAAAATCCGACAATTATTTGATTTTGCAAGAACTTCCAAATCAATGCGTTCTTCGTCGCAAAAATGTCGCTAACATTTCCTTTACTAATCTTCCCCACGACCGACCCGCTGACACAAGAAAAAGAAAATTTTGAACGTTCTGAAAAAGGATCAAAAATATAATTTAATAATTAAAAAATCCTTTTGTTTTTCTAATTTTTTTTTTATGATAAAACTTTGTTTTTATTAAGTTTGGGGCATTTTTGTCATCATGGCATGCTAATTTTTTAGCGAATCTGTGGAGGCACCTAGTTTTATATAAAAAGACCTGAAATCTTTCCTCTTAGTTTTCTTTGATGAAAATAAAAAAAAGGTTTTCTGAAAATAATTTTTGTCTATGTTGATATTATGATGAAATGCTATTAAATTTGGCAGACAACAAAAATTAGTAAATGTTGTTTTTGTTGTTGTTCTTAATATTTGTTATTTTATGTAAATAATTTTTTGCCTGAAATTACATCATAAAAGTCGTCTGAATGAATTTCCGAATTACTAAAAAAACTTTCAACAAAAAGAAAAAAGATATTCATATGAATAAATAAATAAAAGTGTATTTTTCCAGTTCATTAGCCTACCTTATGGAAATTGTTTTTCAAATTGCTATTGAAAAATGTTTATGAAATCTGACGTTATGGTGATGTCTTTATTTATTTCTTACGCTTCTTGTCAACGATTAGCTGCTTGAAACGAACCCGTAAAGCCGTTTATAGTAATGAGACTGTAATGAAAGAAAGAATATTTTCAGTTTACATTTCACCATTATAGGCATTATTACATCGGTGATATAGTAACATTTAATACACGGACGGAACAGAATATATATATATATATATATATATATATATATATATATATATATATATATATATATATATATATATATATATCACTAATTTGACCCACACAGAGAAATTATAACACAGGTAAACAATGTTAAAGAGACGAAAATAGAGAGAGAGTGTTTTACTTGTAATATTTCTTAACGGGAAAAACGTACAGATCGATTATGTATTCTGTGTACCTCGTGAGACCTTGTGGGTTTTTTCTGTGTGTTCTACCGCGTTGGGCTTGTCACGTTTGTTTTCTTTGCAGCTTGTATACCAACTCATGTTGGAATGCACACATCATGATTTGCAGAATAACTAAAAACTGGCTTCGTCACCATGAACTGACGCCACTCATCGGCCGTCACGTGAATCTCGAGACATCATCTCAACAAAAGAGAGATATTCTTTCTGCATCCCTTTAAGTAACCCCCTTTCCAAACAGGGTCCCAGAACCTGCCACAAGGAGTTTTATTCTGTCTGTTGTTATATAATAGAAAGGCGGGCATTCGTGAAAGTAAAATGTAGAAAAGGAATATACTTGTAAACGGCGTACATTAAAGAGTACAGAAATGTTTTAACAATGTCCGTTTACAAACACAAGACGTTCTTCCTATATTAGTGTCATGCAAGAGTTCATATCATAATGTCGTCTAAAAAGAGAAAACACGTTATGATAAGAAATGCCTGGGTCATCTAATATGATATCCGGGACTGGACACTGTTTGATTTGGTAAATATGATGTTACTGGTGACGTTGTAGTAATTGGTGTGTCCTTATTCAAACATGTAGTATCCATAAAAGCAGGCTGAAGCGAGTCCAAGCAAATATTTTGGTTTGTGTTGTTAATGCGCACAGTAAAAAAAAATAGTATATCTCTTCAGGGTATTAAATAGTCCTCTGTTTTCTAGCCCTTCGATTCTGATCTGATAAGTAAAATCATTCCCAGAAGTATTCGAAAAGACTTATCAACCGAGAAATTATTGTTGCGTTGCAGCTCAAGCCAGACCCCAGGGTACAGAGTACAGCTTCTTCCGGTCAAACGCGTGTGGCTTTAAAATTACTCAAAAACAATTTCTAGCAGTAAACTAGATTTTATTCTTGGATTGTAACCTACTGTTTTAATTGTGCGAAGTTGCGATGAAGCGTAGATGATGGGGCAGATGAACAGTCTAACAGGTGTCTTCCCTGTCTGTCATTCTCCAAGACCTACATTGTCTCTCTGTGTGTCTTTTCGGGGTGCAGCTTCTGTTGTCTTCGTCTAAAAAAGCAATTTATCTTCATCCAGTGACTTTTCTTTGAAGCTCACTTCGCTATACCATCGGTGGAAAATAAATGTTCCAAATCTATTTTTCCGACAAGACCTCAGCTGATTGATATTGCTACATTATGAAACAGTCTTCTTTTGTTTTCAAGCAGTTTGTATAAATCAGGTTGAAATGAAAAATTTCGACATGTCTGAGAATTTATGCGAAAATCAAACGTGATCAGTGGCGTAGCTATAGTAAACGTCACCCGGGGCGGTCCGCTCAAATGTCACCCCAATGACCCCGATTCACCCTATGCTGAATGGTTAGCTGTAGCTAAATTTTCATACATGCTCTACCTCTACTTTACTGACCGGTACGTTACTGTTTACATGTATGATCCAAGACAAAATCCAATACCACAAAATAATCAGTTCAAATCAAAAGATTTTTAAAATGCAACTGTTCACTTTCAGAACAACTAAATACAAAACACGGCAATGCACAAAAGAGTGACATTCGATACTATGGTCTTAGAATGGATGTTTTCTTGTTTTCATTGTGGCAAACTGGTCAATGACATCGTCAAAATCTGTTTGTCTTGTAAGCTCGTTTTCAATGGACAGCACAGCCAGATCCGACAGTCTCGACTGGCTCATGGTTGACGTAATTTTCTGTTGCTAATTTTCTGGTGTCCAATTTTCCGTTGCATCATTTTCTGGGTACCATTTAATTATCAATGATGTTTGAAAGTATTTTTCTTGACAAAAATGTTCTATTTAATTTTTAAGCATTTTTCGGAACATTGTAAATCAACTGCATTCTTTTAAAGGTTACCTGGAGAATTTATACAAAGTTTATTCTTTTGTTTTTCTTTATACAAGTAAAATAAATTTACATCGTATTTTGATGTTATTATGATTTTAGTTTTAGTGATAATTTAAAAACAATAAATAGTTATCATTAGTACCAATAATGGAAAATTAAGTTAAAAATTTAAAAGAATCGTTTTTGGAATCGCAAAATAGGCACAATTTTTTCCGATTCCGATACCCCAAAAAGTTCCGATTTTTACGACTATCGATTCCAATTAATCGTCCCAACACTAGTAGATATATTCAAAAGTATATCGCTCACTCAATGGAAAATCGTATCTCAGCGAATTGATACACAGGCAAGACTGAAATTGTTGCACTTTTGGCTTCGTATTTCGCTTTGTTGTTATAAATGATGCAGAGTTAAAACACCATATCATCCGATAAAATGTTACAACAATGTCTCTTGTTAGTAACCAAGATTGTAGCAACTGAAACACATGAAAGCTGAAAACATTGCTATTTTTCCTACTCACAAATTTCCCGACAATTTATTAGAAAATTTCTGACGGGGGGATAAAACTGGGGGGGTTCATAAATTATTTCTGGGGGGTCATATGCCCGCCTGCGAAACCCTGTGTCTCCACCGCTGTTTTCAGACTATTTTTGGCACCTTAGCCTGGTTGAAAAATTTTGTTGAGGGTGACATTGTGTCACCCCACCTGTGCCGCCCCCCCCCACCTTGGCTACGCCACTGAACGTGATCACGATGTCATCTGTTGTTTCTCGATTTCTGTAGAAGAAACGAAGTAACATTAATTCAGTCAATGCTAATTTGTAAAGAATCTTTCGATCCAGACACGTGAGACGATCAAGCTGAAGTCTTTCACACGTTCGTCTTTTGATAAAAAGTTCATTGCTTATCCAACGCTGTACGGAACGTCCTCCCACGGGTCCATATATAAGTGAAGAAACTTAGGGCACCTCGACCTAGTGTAATGGTTGACAAGTGCCCCCTGCTTTCAGCCTTGTGCCACATCTCAGCTACGCTTGGAAAATCACTATAAATGAAGGAACTCTAATGTAACGTACGTCGGTTGCATGTATAACGCAACAGTGTAAAATAATGAAGCGAACTTTTCTTTCCGCTTTCTTCTTATCCTACTCTCACTCTTGCAGTTGCTCTTTTCTTTATTAATAAAGATTCATTTAATGCACATCAACTAAATTGCAGACGTTTATGTATGTCAAATAGCACCACATCGTGTGAGTCAAATAGCACCACCTCTTGACTTGAGGAGTACAAACTAAAAACCGGCTTTCGTCACTCTGAACAGACGCCACTCACCGGCCGTCACTTTACTCTCGTGACGTCATCTCAACCAAAGGGAGATAATCAACATTTGCATCTCGACAGTAGATTTGTAAAAACCGTTTTTAGGTCTTTAAGGCGAGTTTTATGCTGTCAAAATCCAAACGAGGAAATTATTTATGCCAAAATAAGATATAAAAACGACTCTATTTTCTTTTGTGTTAATTTTGAAAGCAAATTCATCAGAATTCTGAGATAAGCTAGTTTATTTAATTATAATAAAATATATTTATCACAAACTGATCAATAGAATTCTATCTTTTATGATTTCGTCACTATAGCGACAACAGATTTAAAGAAAAACATTTTGCCGAGGAGTAGATTTTTTGTAATTGTGGTACAAGGCCGAAAAGGGGGAACTGGGTTGAGGCTGATCGTCGCTTACTATCCTATACCTATCTAATCGGATTCACGACCCATTCACTCGTTACAATTTGCACATTCACCACAAAAACTTATCCGTCGTCATTCAATCCTCTATATACCATAATAACTCATAGATTCGGGGGATCTACGAAACTCACTCATGAGATAAAATTTCATAATGATAAAATAAGGAGCTTAATCGGGAGTGAAGAACATTAAAATAACCTTTAACAAATGCATCACAAAATAATTAATAATGCCTGACCTCAATAAATATTTTAGTTTCTGAAATAGCAATTTCTTAAAAAAGCAATTTAAATAATGTAAGCTATGTTAATTATCTGCGTACAAGATGAGGATTCTTTAGACAGTTAAAAATATAATTAATCTGTGTTTCTTGAACTTATGTAAAATATTTACATTTAAACAACAGATCATACCCTTTAAACAACTGTGAAATCTTTTATTTATACATTACTATCAAGAATTATAAAAATCTCAACTTCGTTTTAAGGATGAGTATGATCACTTCCAGGTTTGCTTTTATTCTCCAAATTTATCGTTAGCCGAATGAAAATTCCCGCCCATAATTTCAAGTTAGATAGTTGAAGCGACGTATATCAGCAAAGTAAAATATTCAGAGGCTTGACAGCCTTTACTCGAATTGTCAAGGCAGTGTAGAAAGAAATTCTTAGGTATATTGAGTCTAGCGCAGCTATATTGAAGCCTAGTTAGTTTCCTCTGCGTCACCGATGCCCGCTGGCGTAGTGGTGTGATGCATCGTTGTATCGTAAAGGTCGCGGTTCGATTCTCGGTAGTGATGATGAGTCCGAAAAAGGACGAAACGACAGTCCAGAATTCTAGACTCGATGAGAAAGTATTCAAATCACCAAAAATTTCTATCACACACACGCACATACATATATTGTGTGTAACAGCAAAATTGTTAGATTAACCTTTGAATCGTTGTATCTTAGAAATGATTAAAGATATCTTACTGGAAATGTCCGAGGCTTTTATAACACTGTTGGACTCTACTATAACGCCGCCTGAGCAGCCGATGAGCTAAAAGGCTTACTGAATATCCGTTAATGGCCGTCAATATCGGATTTCTTCCATCAACCGTTGGCTGCAGTGACTTCTAAACTTGTCAAAAAGTCTGATCGAATGTCCACGTTGTGGCTAATCTCAAATGACTAGTAATCTGCCACAGTAATTGCTATAACAAAACTAACGGTGGTTTTGACAGTTGTATAATGAGGGAAACGGCAACTTTAACAGATCGTTTATACAAGGTAATATGGGGGAAAATACGCGCTTCAACCAAAAAGGAAAAACCGCGGGAGTGATGGACGATTATACCTTAAGACTTGGGCTCTTAGTTGTTCACTCTGGGCGTCTAATTGTTTCTTTTAGGTTCGTATATGAGTTCAGGAGGTAGCCTAGTCACTTCTTAGGCACATTCTGATTCAAATTTTAGTGATAACTCTTTCTCTGGGTTCTTCCATGCATTTTGCTGAACTACTCTGGAGTCTGCTGATCTGTTCTGCCCGACTTGCAATTCTACTCTTTTCGATCTGCGGTCCTGTTCTCACCGAAAGCCTCAAAATGCCCGTTTTTTTATACTAGTTCGTCGGGGGTCTGACTGGTATAGAAATATCAACCATTCCTTTGTCTCGAGATATTCCATTTTTGGGCAATTATCCAGCCCCTTACTGGTAATTAATCCAACTCCAACTTGCCTTCTCCGGTATCTCTGACTTCCACTCATAGATGCTACCACCTCTCCTTCCTCCAACTTCCTTAGAAAAAACCTGTCATTTTTTTTTTTTTTTTTTAATGAAGTGTGTCACGTGATCCGGTTGACCAATCCCTTTCTAGGGAACGTATCAAGGATCGGTCTGAACCTTAACTAAAAGCTAACAATTTCAATTACTTTAAAGTTTATAATACTTTCCTTTAATAAACAAGTGACCTACGACTAAATGACATGAGCAACGGACATGCTGCAGTTTGTACATTTTACGGCTATAGGGTAAAAGCCGGGGAGTCAAATAAGAAAATTCTACTGAATCTACAGTGTACAGGAAGTGAGTGATAGAATAGAACCACCAAACAGTACCTCCCTAGAATGCAGATGTAAATGTCATGTCAAAGAACAGTATCACTGCAGAGGTTTGTAAATATGGCACACTATGTCATTCAACTCATATAACACAATACCCGAGCGAGGTGGTCAGAGTAGAAGCTTTCAAAGCTAGAACTAATGTTTAGACAAACAATTTTTGGCTTCTTTTTAGTTAATAAAAGGCTTTAAAGTCTACAAACAGAATTCAAGCTTTTCTTCTGACTATTGGCAAAAAGTAATTAGTAAGCGTAAAAATGATACAGTTTTAGGCTTTAGATATTTCTTCTAAGTTCATAACAGATACATAATTGGAGATATATTTTTCGATCACTGATAAAACATGATTAACGAATAGATTATTTTTTATCAGTATCTAAGAATCGGAGCTAGTTTTCTGTAGTTAAAGAAACAAAGTTTCGTACATTTAAGTTTTCAAATTTTTTTCTAATGTATCCAAGTATTAGGTGTCTTTGGTCCCAAATCCAAATGCATTGATTTGAAATATCTCTTCATTTCTTTTTAATAAATTGTTGTGACAGATAAAACTGTTTAACTTATGAAGCTTTATTAAACATATGAAGACAACTGTCTATATTTCTAAGATGTGGTATTATATGACACATGGCACAGTGGATAAAAGGCGTTAGTTAAATCCAGTGACAGGACCCAAAGAGTATGAGTTCAATACCCGGTTAAGGCAGTGAAGAATTAACAGGAGATAACTGATAATTGGTATCCATTAGACATGGCACGCGGAACTAGAACAGTCCACCCCAGCGAGCGAAATAAAGGGTTCAGTTCAACATTCCAACCACCTGAAGAAGGTCGCAGCGTACAATGGCCGAAACGTTGTGATAAATATGGCAACAAAGATTAGGACGATAGTCCGAACAATATAAATAGTGTGTATCAAAAGACAACATAATGCAACTGGGCGCCATATTAGAAAAGTGCAAAGAGGAGAATTTGCGAAGGTAAGTTATAACGCTCACTTCCTGATTGGATTCATCCTCGAAACGACAAGTCATCGATTATTATTATCATTATTTTATTTTATTTATTTGCCTTATTTTATTGAATCGTGAAGAGCTATTGAAATCTGTAGAGGAAACAAAATTAACATTTAGGATGACAACAAATATTCTGCCAAACTTGAGTTCGCTAACAAAGATTGAAACTAAATTTTTACTTTATAACAATACCAGGAATGAATAAGAAAACGAAGTTGTATATACGGTAAATATCGACGAACTTGTATGTATCAATAATCAATCAAAAATCGGATACAAATGTGTATCGACGAAACTACGGGAAAACGCTCTTTAGAAATATTATTTAAAATTCACAGTTTTAAGTTTGACTTTTGGTCAATTCAAAGAGTTCTGTAAATATGTAATCGCGGGAAAAAATATATACTTATAACAAAGATAATGCTTTTTCATTTACATAATACGTTCAAGAGGAAAAGGAGGAAGGTCAGTTAATTAGCATCTGTCGTATTTGCGTTTACGGCTAAGCGGTTTTATGAATAGTGATCAGCTTAGTATCTTTGAAGTCGCCACAGTACGAGTTGGTTCTTTTGACGTGGGTGAATTTTCTATTTTCTGTTTTTTTCGAGTTCCTTGTTCAGTTTTTATTTGTTTGTGGATTAAATACCGGTTCCCAGGCTGAAGGATTTGGAAAACGATATGGAATGATTTGATTGGTCAATTATTCTATCTAAGCGAACACGTAATATATTCCCTACCACGTTTTCCCTCCCACTAAAAATGGGCCCGAGTAAAACTGATTTTCTATTCCTTTTCGAAACCAGACACACTAGTTGGTCGCTAATTGTTTGTGATATCTGCCATGGTTGATTTTTGTATAGGAATACAAGTGAATAAAGCCTACAAATCATAAAAAGTGATAATGTTGAAAACAATGGTCTCACTACAGAAATTGACGATGAAGCGAAGAGATTTCTAACATCACAACATTGAATCACCATAATGTAGTTTGAATTAAATAATAGTCTTTTTTTCGTTTTGATTTCCTAGTCTTCTTTTCTCTTCTCATCCATTCTTCGTTGACTTTCTCAGCAATCAAGCAACTGGCAAAAATCCTGAGTGGGGATTAAAGATGAGTAACAACTATTCTCCAGACAACAGACCAAAAACAGTCAGGAGAAAAAAAAAAACTTTGCTTTTATGGAGCTCTACTTCTCCATCTTATGCCAGTCAACAAAGGTGACATCTCCATTAAAAGCTAGAGTTGATAGCTGGTTGACTAAAAGTTGTGTGCTCACTCCCTATACTGAGCATTACATTTTAATTTTATTTTTCTCTTCAACCACTCATAAATAACCCAACAATTCAAGTTCATTTTCAACATTTCAAAGATCCTATGCAATCTTTATAATACAGAAAGAACATATAGGAACTAAATCCCATTTCCAACACAATTACAGACCCGCATACATAGCATATTAAAACACACCCAAAATGTATATTTCTATCCAATAACAGACAATATTTACAAACATATGAAAAAGATTCCACAATACAATACACACCGTTTAAATCAAAGTTTCTATTGGTTAGAAATGAACATAATGCGAAAATATTTAACAAATGAGAGAAAAGTAAAACCCTTTTTTTTCTCGCGCGTACTTTAGAGAAAAATATCTTATAAAACCACACAGATTTCAACTTTCAAAGGCAGAGATACGACTGACTCCAAGCCGTTCAAACACGAGTGAAGGTGACTATTAGGTTGGTGCAAAAATAATGACGGTTTTTGACGTATTTTTTAACGTCAGAAACCGTCATTATTTTTGCACCAACCTAATACATAGTTTTTCATCCTTTCGGCGCATGTTGAAAGAAACATACATCGGCGACTTTAAACGAATCATTTGCAACAACAGCACCAGGGGCCGTTAGGGAATCTTCGCTGACGATTAAAGTCTTTTCTCAACCGTAGATTTTTACCGTGGATCAACTACTTAAAAGTATTTTCTCCACCACAGTTTTGACTGTGGACTAACAACCAAAAGGCTTTAACTCAAATAAAGACTATTTTTTTTTAATTCCTTTTTGACTCTTTTGACTTCATGGCCATATGTTTTTTAAATACAAATTATTTATTCAACAGGCATGATACCATGTTCTCCTTATATTTAATTTATTATTTATTCGGACGTTCGAATTTTTAATATAAAATCCCCTGGACGACCAAATTTATTAAAAACATTACTTTTTGTACATTAAAATCATATTTTTTAAATAGCATGTCGATTTTTTCTTCGTTGTTGTATTTGCGTTCATCCAAACCGACTAATTATTGAATTACCAATAAATGTCTTGTTCATTTTGTAGAAAAAAAAGGATAATTCGCTTCATAGTATAAACATCATATTTTAAATTCGTAGCATATTAAAGAATCTGTGCCAAGCTAAAAGTTTTAAAATGTTTTTGTTTTGTTTTTTGTTTTTTTTTTACTTTAGAAACATTTTTAATAATCTCTTTAATCTGATATAATTTGGAAATTTTCCAACATTTCGAAAATCTTTCTCCATCTGACTCAAAGAATAAATGCCCGCAAATGTATTCATGTATGTATTTATGAATTATGATCTTCAAAAACTGACCAATGGCGTAGAAGTGTCTAGTTCTTGAAATATTTAGCCACAATACCGACAACAGTTCCAGATAAAAAAAAAAAATGCAAGTGCTCTTAAAATTTCTCATTCATCATCAAATTTTCTTGCTTGCAATTGTTGTCGCTATTGTGGCTAAATCGAAACCGAATAGATACTTCAAAGCCACCGAAAGAATAATCTATTAAGTCGCAAAATAATCCTCTTCGGTAGGAAAATGCATTGTAGACTCATGAATATGACGGCAAGTATAAATGATTAAAATATTCTTTTTTAATATTAACTTTCATCTCTGTGTTGACGAATTTGAAATGTTCAATGCTATCTTTATTGTCTATGCTTCATACGTGAAACGTTAACGAAAAACCGTACACTGTTTTGTGAGGGGCAAATGTATTTAATAAATCAGGTTAATTTCCCAACTGAAATCAGCTGAATATGTTCAACGTTAACCGGGCTCGAACACAGATCACTGACACCAATATGAGATATACACAATTAAATTAGGCTGGGGAAAACGCAGCGCGTACTCCTATATTGTATATTTATTTGATATAGCTTAGTGGTAGTGTACAAGGTCACATACATTGGAAGGGTGACACGTGATAATATAGAAAATGTCGAAGAATAAAAAAAAAACAACGTTACCATTGGTGGTCAGATTGTTTGGGTGTGTTGTAGTATCGGTGTTGTGAGAATAGAAACATTTTATTTCGGTTAATCGTCATTTTCTACGATACAGACATTGTTTTCAATATCGTAAAATTACTTGCTTCCACACCTCATCCAATTCACAAACCATAGTGTTTTGTAAAAATCAACAGATTTTAATACATTATTTTACAATTTTAATTAGAATCATTAAAGTTGATAATATTTCCTGCTCAGAATTTAGTATTATTTTAAACTTTTTTTTATATATCTTCTTTTTTATGTCCCGTGTCCCTGAATATCTAATCCTCTGGTTGTCACTGAAAAAAATCTACGTTGTTTGACCACACCTAGTTTGACATACAGCTAAAATGTTGACATTTAACCTACTCATTTCCTGCTTTACATTTTCCAAATGGCCACAGTTATTTAACGTTCTAACGTTCCATGTCCCGTTTTTTGTTTGATGCGAGCAGTCGCAAGGTAACGGTCAGGTGACACCTGTCGCTCATGTCGCTCCTTTCCAGACGAGGGATCAACTCCGAGGAATTTTATCCATTTTATTCCGCTCATGCTAGCAGGCGCTGGATGACGGTCAGGTGATATTTGTTGCACATGATAGAATGGAGTGTGTAAAGTATCCGTGAATTTCATGAGGTGCTCTCAAAATGTTTTGAGTCATTCAGCAATTAATAAGTCAACAGGTTTTCGGGAGCGTTCGTTTGTTAAATGGAAGGATATATATGCTATACTCCGCTGCAGTTATATCTCGTTCTGATTTACTCTGCATGTTGGCCGGATGTGAACACTAAGAAAGCAAAACACAAAGTAAAAAAGTCGTTTTCTGTGCATGGGCTCCGAGCATCACAACCGGTCCACAAAACAAATCCCCGAAAAAAAAGATGACCTTCGGGACCACGAAATTTGCTTAAAAAAAACCCTTCGTAACGACCGACACAGTTGCAAGCCGAAAGGCCTCCTGTCGGCTCACATGCGCACTGTCGCTGCCACCACAATGATCGCTTCTGTCGTCACATCCGCGTAATCGCCTAAGCTTCATTAATCTTACCCTAATCTTCCCACACAGAATGCAGCTGACGGTCAAGCTTCGACACCACCAAGCTCCCGTGTCTTTTCTAACACTTCAACTTCATCAGCATCCAGTTCCAGCACTCCATCATTGTCACCACCGTTACCCCATTTCGTTAATATAAGATTCAATCAGAATCCAACAGAAACATTCCGCTCAACCCACCTTATCAGGCACAGGTGTTAATTTCTCCGACTCGAGCATAACAGAGACCTTCCGCTCGACCCACTCCAGTTGTCACCACCGTGAGTCCGTTCGTTGATCTCCGATTAGAGGAGAATCAAACAGAGATGTAAACTATCTACATCTAAGCCCACGTCGCCACCGCCGTAACATCGACAACCAGAGCGCGCTTTATCACGAATCAACCCATCACCATGGCCTCGATCAACTAACCGTCCTAACCAAACAGTTCGACTTCAACATCTCGGCATCTCACAGCTGCCATCCCATCAAAGACATCCACAGGAGTCGATTTCAACCTTAAAGAAAAGCGACCAATCTGCTCCAGACCTATTCTCTGGTCCCAATTGTGACCTCGGCCAACCAACCCAAGAAATCGGCCAATTTACAGCCGTAACGACAATACCCTTACACCTATATCATTCTCCAGAAACTGAAGAACCACATATGAACAATATTTGTCAAATTTCAAATAACTATGTATATATGATGTATATTTGATGGATACACACTTTTGAAAATTTAATGCTTTTTTGTTCATTTCCTTTGCAACCAAACGCTCGTTATAAAATATAGAATGGATGTCTTTTGTGGAAAACTTTCTGAAGTAGGTAATTTCTTGTTGAATTATAATTGAAGCGTGAGTTTTCTTCGTATTATTGATGAAAACTTGATCTAGTCCTGTTTTATTTCAAAGAACCATATTCAAAATTATGTGTTTTTAAGTTTTCTTATTCTATTCCAGATTTTTTTTCTTTTTTTTTTGTGAGTCACGGGGCATCATGATGTTACAGAATAGTGATTTGGAGGGATTACCAATTGGATGATGTTCAAATTCTCAGGAGAATGGGTTGAGTGTTTGAGAAGAAAATTAAAAATTAGAATTCAGACGTTTTATTTACAATGCGCTATCTGTAGAGAATGTGTCCGGTTGCTGAAAATAATAATCTGAATTATTTTAGACAAAGAAACAAAACATCTGTTTTGTGCTAAGTCCTAAGATTTTTGGATTTAATCATATTGATCGCCCCAAGAATTCAATTATATTTACAGAAGGATATCTAGGAAGACTTTGAATATACAAAGGAAATACCATATGACCAATCACCTAAGATTAATATGTACCTTTAATGCGACAATTTTTATAGCTATCATTATTTGGGATTTCTGGTGGAGAATTTCTAACTGATAAGAGGGCCAGCTGCTCAATTTACGGAAATATGGATATTTAATATGAATTTGTAAATTGTGAATTGTCATTTTCTGGGGCTTGCTTAGGTAGAGGAGGACATTAATCATTGTTATCGGAAAAGATTTCCTTATATAAAACCAGCATCGTTTGGTAGTAGTTTTTTTTCCGAACGAGGAGCAGACGTCAGACACGAGAGATACACTCGAATTTCTGTGGCCTGAGGGAACACACAGACACATGCATCACCGAAGAATTGAGTGAGAGTCAATTGAGTGTATATCACTTTGCTATCAGAATCTCTATCTCACTACTCCTGCCGTAGAGTATTTGGATTTCCAGTAGCTAATAGTGAGATTTTCTTCAACCAGTTTTTCTTTATACTCAATAAACCTGTTGTTAGAGTTATTAACAGTGTCGTGCATTTTATTGAAGTTGTTCTTTTTTCCAGCCTGGTTATAGAATTTGCATTCGGACATAAGAGATGAACGTTTACCACAGTCAGAGTCGGGAATTATGCAATCTTGTCTATGGTACACAACGTACATAAGTGGGTTCATACTAGACTTCACCATCAATCTCAATATCGAGGATTTGGGGGAAAACCTCAATCAATCCCATCGAAACGACATACTGGCCTCAACCGTGGAGTGAATAGAAAACCGGATGACCCATAAGGTCGGTATTACTCAACAAGCGACTCGCGAATGAGAGAAAAAAAAAAAGAAAAGAAAAAACAGATCTCGAAGCCGGGAGTTGTGTGTGAATTGAGAAGTGAAGTGATAGATGTGTTGCTAGCGGTGTCAACATCTGTGGCTTATAGCTCCACTGATCTTCATATCGCCCTGACTATTCACTCACGAGCCGAATCAAGATGGATAATGATTAAACGAACTGGCAATTTCCCTTTCAAATACTACACTGGCTCAGTAAGCTGCTTTTTCTTATTCTGATTAAAAGATTGAAAATAATCTTGAGAAGGAGTTTTTTTAACGTTCATAAATAAATAGAAGAATTCTTAGGCATCTTGACCTTAATACGACATCGACAGCTTGTGTATTTTTAAAATACTCTTTTTATAAAAAATCAAAACAGATGCAATTAAAATGTCTAATCATTATTCGATGGTTTGTTTTTTATTTGTTTTTTTTTTTATTTTTACTATTGTTCACCAAATAAAGTGCCGAAGAGCCACTCGAGATAGAGGGTTACCGTGTGGTGTTGTACTAGCATAAGAAAGGGCAAGAAGTGAAGTTCTTGGGGTTGTGCAGGAAAAGAAAATGGTCACTCTAGACTTGAAGATATCAAGATTTAATTAGCGAATAACATTTCAGAGTTCAGTGGGGGACGTTACAAATATAATGTGTGAGTAAATTTTAGAAGGAACTGGAAAGCGAATCCTAAACAAGGAACCAAAGATAAAAGACAAGAAGGAGTGTGAACCAGACGATAGATGAACCTATCTACTCCAATTAGAAATGAAAAAAAAATTCTATTTCACAATTAAAGAAAGAAGAGGAACGTTCAGTTTGCCTTTGTCATTATTTTTATTTCGTTCATTAAAATCGACAGCAACAAATCGATAGAAAAAATAATTTATTTCAAATTAATTGACGATAACCAATTTTAATTAGCATCTTTGCTGTTCTTTTCTATTGGTTAGTGTGATTTTTTTCCTGCATTTTTGTTCATTACAGATGTCACTTTTGCGACCTCATTTCAACAGAGGAATACCTTTACAGCCATAGACAGAAATTTACACCTGAAGAAAAGCGCTATTTTATGTTCGTTCATTTCCTATAATATAATATGACATAATATATATATATATGTACTATATATGTAATTATAATAATATATAATATAATATAATATATATATATATATATATATATATATATATATATATATATATATATATATATTATACAGGGTGTTCCAGAAGTCTTGGGCACATTTCAAGTCCTCATATCTGCTGAACTATGAATTGTAGTAAGATGAAACTGGTACCATTTTAAAGCTAAATTCATTAAGTTTTTTCTAATGCTAATGATTTTTTCATATTTTTTCAGATCCAGTCATGACGTTCATTCAATCAGAAAAAAGGCGTTTTGTGTCCTTGAATTTGCAAAAACTGAATCATGGGCACTTGTTCAACGTGCATTTCGCACAAAATTCCAAAAAGAGCCACCAAAAAGGAAGTCTAAATTGAGATGGCATGGTAAATTCATGAAGGATGGGTGTTTGTGCCCAGCTAAGAGAACGGGACGACCCTCAACTTCAGATAAAACGGTTGAGCGGGTTTGAACTGCTTTCAAACCCCCGTAAATCGATCAGAAGAGCCAGTAAGAAACTTCAGCTTCCTACAACTGTTTGGAATGTCTTAAAAAGACGACTGCACATGACACCTTACAAGCTACAGTTAACCCAGCAGTTACATGACACCGATAAACCAGCTCGTCGTGACTTTTGCACTGCAATGCATGAGAAGTTGAAAGATGACGGATTTAATGACCAACTTGTTTTTAGGGATGAGGCGACCTTCCACGTAAATGGCAAAGTTAACAAGTATAACACTCGCATATGGGGTACTGAGAACCCACATGAAATTCTTGAGCATAAACAAGATTCCCCAAAGGTGACCGTGTTCTGTGCTATGTCCAAGAAAGCTCTCTGCGGACCATTGTTCTTTGAAGGAGCAATAGTCAATGGCGACATGTACCTCGAAATGCTAGAAAACTGGTTAATGGATAAGTTGAGTGAGGAAGTGTCTGATGACTTCATTTTCCAACAGGATGGGTCGCCATCGCACTGAAGCCACAGGGTTTGACCGTTTCTGAACACTGCCAGACAGATGGATTGGACGGTCTAGGCGAGATGATCCCTTTCTCATGCCCTGGCCTCCCAGGTCTCCAGATCTCACACCCTGCGATTTCTTTTTGTGGGGATTTGTGAAAGGACTAGTCTATGTACCCCCCCTTCCAAAAGACGTGGATGAAATGAAGGCCCGAATAATGGAAGCTGTTGCAACCATCGACAACGCAATGCTGGAACGCATTTGGCATGAATTGGACTATCGGCTTAATGTGTGCCGTGCAACCAACAGTGCTCACATTGAACATCTTTGAACATTCCATGGAAAACTTGAGATTAAATTCTTTCAAAATATCTCAAGCGCGTTTTTATAACCTTAATAGTTTTCGAGATATTCAATGTCAAAATGTTCCCAAGACTTTTGGAACACCCTGTATTATAATATAATATATAATATATATATATAATAATAATATATAATATATATATAATCTACATATAATATATATATATAATAATAATATATAATATAACATCCACGTCAGTGGAAAAAATTAATCTTTACTAACTTGGTAAAAAAAATAAATGAATAAAAATAAAACAAAATCAAAAGTTTAATCATCCTAACGCCAAACTATCTTCATGTCAAATTCTTCATCAAATAACTTCAACCGTGGAGTTTGTTCAAATGACGAAGTTCATTGCCTTCTTGTATTGTGATGTTAAAACACTTGAAAAACAATTCTGTAAATGTTAATTGTTCATATATTTGATTATAATTATTTGAATGAATCCACGACGTCTTTCTTTTTCGTCGACTCTTGCATATTAACTTGTTCTTTTAAATTAATGTCTATATTATCCCTTCCCATGTTCAATTACCTGCTTGTAAAAAAATCAGGTATCCTAAAGATGATTATTTCAACGGTTTCAGCAAACTTAACAATTTTCAGTCTTGCTTGAAATATCTTTCACAAAATTAATGTGCTTAGCAAGACATTGATCCCCAAAGCTGATTAAAGTACTGACATAATTCATTACGATTTGCTTTGAGAAAAAAGAATCACTTGGCAAAATGTTTAGGTAAAATCCTAAGAATGTAATACTTGTATCTATATAATACAAAAACGTTAATCCTGTATGTGTGTATGTATGTATGTGTATTGCCGAGATACAGCTTAAAGGATACATAATACCATAATCAATTTAGGAATATATTGTACATTGAATCTCCCCGTTTACAGTGTCAAATTTCATTCAAATTAAACAAAGGATTCTTTAGCTAGGATCGTTTTTGTGTTTTTACAGCATTTTTAATAGAAAATTATACACATTCTTATATCAATCTGCATATATAAACAAACATTTGCATTTTATATTCCGACCTTTGTGCGTGTGAAAAATAATAAACACTCATAATACATTATAACAACATTATTAAATAAATCTAAATATGCATAACACAACATATATTTATACAATTTATTACATTACATTAGAATTTCTTTTAGAACAATTACTTGAAAGATGAAGAGGCTATATGCGTCACATGACTTGATGGTAAATAAACAGATGCACGTTGATTTTCTGCCGTTACGTATTTTGAAATAAATGCGAGGAAGAAACAAGTATGTATAATAAAAAATATACTTATTTTGAAAAAGACTACAACTGTTTCAAGCTATTACTTCAAATTTTCATCGAGCCCAGTGGAATAATAAACCTACTTATCCAATCTTTAAATACAAATTAAAATGCGTAATAAATAATAAAATTAATAATCATTTTGTATTATGAACTGCTTTTAAAAGAAAAACAAGGGATTTATGAGTGGCCTAATTAATTTTTGCTCGACTTTTTGTAGAATAAAATTTTTGGCTCATTTACACAAGTTCCTACTTCATGAGAATTTTGTCAAATTTACATTTTAATCTGTTAGATTTCCACACTGACTTATTTAAAATGACAAAATTTTGGAGTTGATGTTTTATAAGAAATTATTTCTTAAATTCAATTGTTTTTCATAATTCTTTTTCTCGCATTAGAAATGTATTTTTCATAATTTGTGATTTTCCCAATGCGAATTTCATAAAAAGAAACGTGAATCTGAACAGAATTTATTTCATATCTTTTGTAATTTTATTAAAAATAGCATTTTTCTTTTCCCGCGTACTTTTTGGTTACAACTGTTGTCGCTGTTGTGACAAAATCAGAAGAGATGGACATTTTCACGTTCTCTGATGAATGTATTTCGCGGGGAAAAAAATCGCAAACAATTTGCGGGCATGAGAATTACTTTCATATCTTTTTTGTTGGATGGAATATTCTGTTGAAAAGTTTGATAAATTCCTTTAATAAAGAAGATAGAGTCGAAATTGTCCATCGATAAGTTCAAAACAGCAAAACAAGAATTTACAACACAATCTAAAGGTAGGAATTATTAGACAGTCGAAATTGTCCCACTTTGACACCACTCCTTAGGTGTCAGAACATAAACAATCATGGTTCTCCACAGCTTCTTTCTTTAATAACTGTAAACTGTGTCTTTGAGAATATACTTGAATAATCACCTTCTGTACGATTTTGAATTCCAAGCTTTTCTTTTTCTAAACTAGTTACCAACCAAAGGTAAAGATCCCACTTTGACCAAACTTTTGTAGATACTATATATAAAATCCTTAAATGGATTTTGTGATTCAAGCAAGTATTCTTTAAATGGTGAATCGGGGGTGATGGAATGTGCTACTGCTTTCCACAACTCACCACCTATACCCACACAAAATCTTACACTTAGCGACCCATCTTTCTTTCCCATCTCTCTAACAATGTATATGATTTCTCCCTTTCTCTATTTTAGTATGTAATAGCAATCGCTGAACGCAAAGACAATTAGGTCAGACTAATAAAAAGATGGAAGCCATAGCTAAAAACAGATTTTCATACACGTGACGAATCACGTGACCAGATGCGAACGATCGAGCGGGAAAGATCGACAGAACTCAGTTGGGTATCAAATCTCGAAGGAAACGGAGTGTATATCAAATTTTTATGCGAATTGACTTTCCGAAATGAAGAGAAGGAATGACGACCCCAACTCACATGAAACTCCACCTCAAAATTAAACGGAGACGAGTCTTGCGCGGACTTCTTTCACTTGTTACAGTCAAGCAAAGAGAGCTCACACTATAAGAGAGGAACTCCAATTTAACTTGACACTATGCAGCTTACATTAAGGGCAACAGGTGAATGGCGAAACATGATCGCCACCTAAGAAATGCATATGTGATATAATTAATTGGACGAATTATCTGAAACATGAATTCTGGACAGCTAAACCCATGACTTACACAGCATTTAATCTTCATAACCAAATGTCCTATTTCTCTAGTGACGAAACTAAATGACCGGATAATGAATGCAATGTTGAAGAAGAATAGATCAAAGGAAACCGCTACTTGAGCGAATGAACTGGTCTGAAATTAAAAGAGACAAAGAAAAACGCAAGAGAAAGTGAGAGAGAAAGGGAAAAGAGAAAACCTTATTTTATTTCAAAAGAAAAACTAAAGCCAAGTTTTTGTTTTGATTTTTCAACTCATAAAATAAAGCATGCATCTTTCCCCAGAGAAATGTATAGGACACATCACGGTGTGTATTGTATTGTGAAATCTTTTTCTTATGTTTGTAAATATTGTCTGTTATTGGATGAAAAATACATTTTGGTTCTGTTTTAATATGCTATGAATGCGGGTCTGTAATTGTGTTGGAAATGGGATTTAGTTCCTATATGTTCTTTCTGTATTATAAAGATTGCATACGATCTTTTAAATGTTGAAAATTTTTACCCCCACTGAGCTGTTAGGTCAGCAGAAAAATCAGCTGCCAGGCTATGGTCATCCCAAGCTTTGGAGGTAAAGCCATATACCGTTGTATCATCAGCATATTTACTCGGAGTATACTCTTAGGAAGATCATTTATGCAAAGTAGAAAACGGTCGAACCGAGAAGCCAACCTTGGGGGAACCTGCATTGATAGCTTAGGTCATTGAAAACTGGCCGTTAACACCTACAGCCAGGGACCTACGCGTTACAAATGACTTTATAATTGAGAAGAATTTCCAATTATTCCATAGCAAGAGGGCTTATGCAGTAACCCTTTATGCCACGCCTTCTCAAAAGCCTTTGGAATATCTAATGCGATCGTCCTGATGTATTTGTTGCCTAGTGCATCATCGATTGTGTGAATAATACCATTTAGAATATCAGCAGTGGACCGGGCCCATCAGAACATGTACTGTTTGTCGCTCAAAATGTCCTTATTGAAGTGATCAACAACCTTTTTGTTGATTATAGATTCAAAAAATCTGCTAATGACACCGAAGAACCTAATGAGTCTATGCAATTAGGGGAATGAGCGCTCACGCGCATTTTTGTAAACAGGGCATTCACTTGACATCTTCCACAAACTTTGGAAGGATTTCTCCTTCATTCAGAACTTCAATGAACAGATAGGCTAACCTATTATATATGTAATCTTTTTTTTAATTGCCATATGTTGTAGGGGTTGTAATGAATTGTTCTCAGCGTAGACCTGGCACCACTTATTAACAATGAACGTATTTATATCTATTTGCTACAGTAACAATTTTTTTTTATTACATTACGTAACCCCATCTTCCATTATACGTCACAACGATTTTGACTTAATTCACCAAACTAAACATATTCAATGTCACTAAACTGTCGACTATTTTTAGACTTTGGTTTTCAGCTGAACAGAAATGACAGGATGTAATATAGTATACAATGAGTGAGAATAGTCTTCTTTCAACTATCCTGTAAATGTCAGTTTCGAACTCAAGTAAAAAGTTGCGATTTTCAATGCTGATTTTCTAGGAAAGTGCATACTTATTTGTTGACGTCTGGTGTCGCTGTTGTGACTAAGTCGCTAAAACGAAGAACTTTCCCATTTCTGTCCGGAAGAAGACGAGGAATAAAAAGTATGTTAATGGTTTAACTATAATAAAAAAAGATGCTGAATATTTTCGAAAAAGAAATCTAGTTATAATTTTAGTGTTGCACTGGCAATTTTTAAATCTCATCGGCCTGTCAAAATCTGAATATAATTCAACAATTTGATAAAGTAGAAAAGAAAAGGAACTTTTCAAAAATTATTCAGTTTCTGTTGAAAGAATAGCTTTAAGTTATATGTTTGTTTTGTTTGCTAAATAAATGTAAACAGTTCTAACAATTTATACCAAAGAATTGTATTGCCATTATATATCAAACTTTTATTAAAGATTATTTTACTTATGACAAGAAATCGACTTCGCAAAATAATATTTGGAAAAAAAGCTCGTTAGATATTTTAAAACAATTCAAATATCTATGAATGTGTTTCCATTTTTATTTATTTCATTGATTATTCTGCAGTCGATTTTTCCTTTCTGAAAAATATTACCCTTTCATGCTAAAATTCTATTACCGCCATTTTAATTAAAGCCGGTTTCTTTGATAGTGATGAACTCGCACATCGGTCGAGGTTACAATGGGAGTAATCAAACACTGATTAGTCACCAATTTGTACCGAATTTTTGTTTTCTACCAAATTTTTGCAGCAGACATCGTCACGTAGCTTGCAGTTGAAATAGTCTCAAGTAGTAAAACATGGAACCATAGACGTTGACTTCGGAAGAAAATTAGGAAAATGTTCATTGTTATCTAAAAGCAATATTTATTAATGAGTAACTAAAAAGTAGACATGAATTATGGATAGATACATCAATGTTATGACAAAAATTAAGTAAGAAGTCTTTTTTATTCAGTGATAAAAATCAGTGTAGTGCCTTGAGTGTTTTTGTTTGAAAGAGAAATCATTCAGCAGGTTGAAATGTACATTGCAAAATGATGAGATAGGTAAATATTGTTACGAACCACCACCGCTTTCACCCTCGCCGCCCCCCTTATACTATTGAAAATGTCGAGTCATTACGTCAATACATTACTGACGAACCCGCAGGTGATCCTAGTAGTCAGTAGTAGTAGCAGAGCGTCTTATTCTTTTCCTTCGAGAGAAGCAAGAGCGCGAAGAACTATTTCAAGCAATAAATAAGTACAAAAGACAGGTAAGAAGAAAAAATAATTTTAAATGGATGGATATTGGGACCCAATCCTTTTAAATGAGTCTACGTTCAATTCTTGTGCTTGCAGCACAAAACAGGCAGTAACTAATATATGAAGAAAAATGGCAGCTTTACAGAAGGCGTGAAATCGTCTGCATCGGCTTAGATATACATTGCTTTTCATTGCTGCTCATGTAGGAAATTCAGAGATGAGGGTTTTTTATATTTAAAATACGAATTGAAAACATTAATATCATAAAAATAAATAAGACCTGGATATGCCTGTTAAATAAATTATTTGTATTTACAAACATATGTACATAAATTTAAAAAAAAGTATTAAAAATACTTAATGTCTTTGGGTAATTAGTTCACAGAAATTTCTATGGTTTAAAGAAGACTTCAAAATAATTGGCTTACAAATCAAAGCCATGGATAGCAAAAATTCACTGTGTTGTTGTTGGAGACGATTCATTTGGAGTCGTCGACTGGCCGTCAGCAGAGATTCACTTGAATTCGTTGACACATGTTTCTTTCAGCAGGCGCTCTTAAATAAAGAAAAAGCTATGTAGCTACGGCGTGGAAGCGCATCTCTCTGCTATTTGAAAGTCAACATCTGTGAAGTTTTATAAGAACTTTTTCCCGAAAGTACGCCCGAGAAAAATAGGCTTTTCTCTAATTGGTCAAATACTTCACATGGTGATATCAATTTCTAACCAATAGACAATTTAATTTAAACGGTGTGTTATTATGGAAACTTTTGGGATGTTTGTAATATTTTATGTCATTGGTTAGAAAATAAAGTTTGGGCGTGTTTTAATATGGTATGTATTTGAGTATGTAAGTGTGTTGAAAATAGGGTTTATTTCCTATAATACCCACACCTCATATTAAAGAAGAAGAAGACCATTCTTTCTCTATTCCGTCTTTTAGTCTTGTACCACTTTTTTTTTTAATTTAAAAAAAATAAATATACTCTTCACTTTGGTACCTAGAGTTTTTGAATTTAAACGAAGCACTAAGCGGGTCCATGCTTTCCAATCAACTTTAATCTGCAAAAATTTAAATGCAACTTCAATCGCTATTTACTGTCCTCATGATTGCTCTTCTTTTGTTCTTTCTTCTTAGTTATGTTCCTGTTCTTAACTCTTCCACACCTATTAGCCTCTTGTGTCTTAGTGGCTTTTCTGCCTTGCTTGGGGTGAACTCGCTTAAAAAATAGTAGCGACACGCTTTTAGTTAAAATAGAGACATGCACGTCTGTCTAGTTTGCCACTAAATATTTGATAGGATTTTTTTTCCGGAAACAAGGTAGAAATGTTGCTTTTAATGTCTTACATTAGTCAAGTTTCTTTCTTCGGATTAATCGATCTCTGTCGATTGGTTAAGGAGCGCCAATTTGCAAAGGAATATTGGCAACGTCTGGGCGACCAATACGAGAGTTTTCAATGACGATCTTCTTTTATGTGCCGTGTCTCTTCAGGACTGGGATGACCATGGCTCTCCACAACTTCTTCTCCTTTGTAGCTCTAGGCAATATTTATCCCCTTACTATCCTTCTCAGTTCATTTTTGGCATCCATTTACACAAGTTTGTCAGATAGTTTAATCGTTATTTTTCTCCGTTCTTTCGCATCCCGTATATCCTGAGAGTGTCAAATTTGCCAAGTCTGTTTTCCTCATTATGTGTCACAGAAATCCCGTGGAACTCTCTTCCGGCTTCTTGTTTCCCAGTCAACTTCAAAAATTTAAATGCAATGTTAATTATTATCTTCTGTCTTCTTAATTCCTGTTCTTTTATTCTCTCTAATGTGTTTTTTCTCATATTCTATCAGTCAGTAACCCCTTCAGACTTTATTGCCTTGCTTAGCGTGAAATGATGATAAAAAAAAAGAATTTCCAGTGATGATTTTCTTTTATGCATTTTCTCACTTCTGGAAGTTGATGGTCACGGCTCTCCACAATTCCCTATTGTTTATAGCTCTACATGCAATATTTATCCCCTTGCTGTCCTTTTCACTCCATTTTCTGACTTGCATTTTCTCGCTTTTTTCCACGGTCGCTCTTGCCTTCAGTATATCACGTGAGTGTCAAATTCGCCAAGTCTGCTTTCCTCATTATGTGTCACAAAAATCCCAACTCTCTCTGATTTCTGTTAATTTCATCCTCATTTCCCGTAAAACTTCCTCATTACTCGCTTGTTCCTTCCATGTTATTCTCAGTATTCGTCAGTAGAACGATATCTCTGTTGCCTCGTCGTTACACTTCATCTTTGAGGAAATTCTTCAGTATTCACTGAAACGATATTAAATAACAGTTGAGCACCCTTATCTTTTTTTTTTCCCCAATGTAATGTTCCTGTACGTTAATATTTTTATTTATTTATAATGGAAGACATATTTCGTCGCTATTGAAATACACCTTTGAATTTCTGTGACAAATTTACCAACGTTTGTTAAAACATTTCCCAGTGATTTAAATATCTGCGCTCGCTTTAATTTAAAATACCCACACGACAAATATTTCTAAATGATGTCTTTGCTTTTTTCACGTGATTGAAATTAAGGGTAAAGCAAAAGAAAATACAAAACACAAAGATTAAAAGTAAGAACGCTGTAAACATAAAAAAAAGAATAAATTAATATTGCCGTCAATCCGAACATAATTAATGGAGCTTATTATAGTTTTTAATTGATTTTTCAATTTCTGCTCATTAAAAAGCTAAAGTTTATTTAGGTCAGGTACGAGTAATTATTTTGTTTTGTTAGCTGGGAGAGGGGTCAATATTGATGGCCTCTTTAGGTCATTTCCTGCAGACTAGCCACATGAAAAGTATTTGAAAATAAAAATGGTTAAATTCCTTTTGTTCATTTAAATCGGTCATTTTGTCTTCAATGAACCCAGTAGTCCAGACGAGTTTTATGATGTCAAATTATTTATCTTATTGTCTGAATATTTTGCATATTTTCTCTCAATTAAGGTACAGTACACTTTTCCCAGACCCCACCCACCCCCAAAAAAGGACACTAGTGTCAGGGGTGTAACCCATGACAGACACAAAAGTTCCGAAATAAACTGAACAAATTCTGAATTTAATCAGAAAGTCAGATGAAATCAAAGGAGATAAATAAAATTTCCAAAGTTAGTCTCGTACAATCAGTAGATCAATTGTAATCGACATACAACACGTAAAACCCATTGATTTTACAATTGATTAAAACTGTAACAATTTGTGTGTTTTCTGAGGCTACATTTGACGAAATAGTATATGTCTCCCTTTCTTCTCGTCTAGCTTCAGAACTAAACTTTTTTATTATTCGATCTATGGTTATATTGGATATTTACCTCATCTCCTCACCGAGACATGATTTGACACAAGGTCGGGTTTATTGTACGGAACCCGAGCCTGTTTATTCGGGCCACGGTTGTATTTGGTTGCCTTCAAATCTGTTGGTTTCTATCAAATCTTTGACGTGTCTCACACATACTCAATGCCCGTACTAAATAGATTTAATAAGGGTTAATTAAGATGGAAAGAATTTTAGCTTGTTTTTAAGTTTCCACATCCTGGCATTTACGAAAATACGTCTCCTGACAAATTTAGTCAATCATTTCAGATTCCTCCTCTTTTTTGTGACCGAAGAGAAACTCGAAAAGTTTCATGTGACCTCGAAATAAACCTTTATTGTTATCTATACTGCTTCCGCCAACAAGTTAATGACCTGATTGTTAAGCCTCTTAGGACCCAAAGATTTTTTTTAGCCGTTGATGTCACTTAACGAGTGAATTCTTACTTTGCTCTATGATATATGAGCACTTTTGGTACCACAATCGGCAACACGTCAGTCTGAACAAAAATCGTTGATCAAAGTACGAATTGAATTTGTAAAATTTCCATTTTGTTGATTTTGTGAGATTTGATGTGCAAATCTAATTTGCAACACGTGATTACTGATTTGTTGTGACTTTCTTTGTTGACATGTATTTTGGGCGCGCATTTTTTGTTTTCAACTGTTGTCGCTAATGTGGATCAATCATCCATCACGCGAAGGCTTTATGCGAAAATAGACACAAATATCATAATTATGTTTTTCACATTAATCGCTTTTCGAATCCTGAAATTATTCAAAGCAATTAATTTCTTTTTGGTCATATTGAAATAATTCGGAGAAAATATTTTCCCTTTGTAACTCGTGCGCGTCCTTTATTTGTAGGTCAAAATGTTTTGCACGCGAAACATTAGCAAAATGAAAGTACACAGATTTAATGAAGTTTACAAGTCTGTTTAAAAGCAAATTGCTAATTTTCGAAAGGAAATCATGCAAATATTAATATGTCTAACTTGACCTAATATCGAACCACGGCCGCCGGTCAGGAACACATGACTAAACCTAATTGCACAAACGTAACATGTGCTTCAATTTGAGATGTCTTTACTCGACAAAGTACATTGTCGTATTGTACAAGGGCCACATACAGTCGAAGGAAGGCACACGTTTTAATATCGGAGATGTGCAACCGATAAGATTTTTTTTTTCGATTAATTGTTTTCTACAATGTCTCCATTATATTCAATATTGTCGATTTTATTCAGACAAAGGTGAAATTGACGGCTGATCTAAAAAAAAAATGACCTACAATCAATTGTTAACTGGGGCAAAGGGTGACTTGTTAATTTTAAAATCTCCAAAACAAAACTACACTCTATTAATCATCTAAGAAACCCCTTTCTGCCTTCCATCAACACGACTGATGCTACCCCCCCCCCTCCAGGCGAGTGACTTGTTGCACCTGACATGAGGTGGAAAGATTATAATAAATCCATTACTGTGTCTGTTGCTAAGAAAGTTCGTTCACTGTGTTGTGCGAGACAATTTTTCTCTCTAGAATCTATATTGCATATCTATAAGTCTACCATTGGTCCATGCTTAGAATATTGCTGCCACGTATGGTCTTGTTCTCCCTGCTATATATTTAGAGATCCTTGATAAAATGCAAAGAATCAGCAATATTATTGGTTCTGATCTGGTGTATTGGCTTCAGTCACTTTCCCACTGCCGTAACCTTGCCTTCCTTTGCTTTGTCTATAAATACTTGCAAAATGAAAAATTCTCTTTAAATAATGTCTTCATTGAAGTTAAGTGTAATAGCGTTAAGGCTAATCCGTATGCAAAGAAAATAAATTTCCTTACGTAAATAAAGCTTTTAGACATTTTTAAAACATTGCCACTTTACTCGTTACTCATCACTGATCATATCTTTAACTTTGTATAGCCAATAGTTTAAGAATATAATTTTTATGTAGCCAATAGTTTAAGAATATAATTTTTGTATAGCTAATAGTTTAAGAATATAATGTTTTATTCTATACGCTTTTATGAAACTTGAATGATTTAATTTTGCTACTACATTATAAGTATAAAAGAAAATAATTAAAATCTAGTGAAATTATACTTTTTCATTGCGTTTTTAAAAATTATTTTCTTACCTGTTTGTTGTCAGAAAATATTTAATTGCACTTAATGAAGCCATTTTAATTATTCTGAATTTTAAAAAAATATTAAAAGAACGAAATTGTTACTAACAAAAAAGGGAAAATTGATAAAGAGTTATTGAATTGATATTGTTAATTGATTGCATTTACTTTAATTTCTTTCAGCTTTTAATTGTCCTAAAAAAATTATAGACACCTCCAAACATCATGCAAACTTAAAAAAAAACCAGTAAAAATGCCAGCACCAGATTAAAAAAATAAAAACAATTAATATTTACTCAATAAGCATGGAAACACAGAAAAAGAATGAAAAAGAATGAATCCGTATCGATAGCACAAAACTGATAGATATTAAATTGATATTAGATTAATATCATATTATTCTCCCGATATGGAAGAGTAGTCAGCCATAGAAAGTAATTCAGAATTGTTTCCTTTTTGAACTTTCGTACAAAAAATAATGTAACATTTGTGAAAGAAATTAGTACAATAAAATTATTTTTAAAATATTTATGCGAAAATATCATCAAATTCACATTTTTCTTCAAGCACATCTTTATTTAATAAAAATATCTCTTTTGTCATCAGTAAATGGGAGAATTTCAAAAACGCACCGAAAAATTACAAGTAAATTTTTCTAAACTAAATATTCATTGTAGATTTTTCTCTCTGTTAAATCTGAAAGAAAATAATGTATTTTATTTAATTAAGCAAGTACCAACTCTCATTAAAACTTATATTTTTATAGAAATAAAATGACGAAGAGAAACGGAAGGTAAAATAGTAAACAATTAAAAAAGAAAATTAACAAAATATTTAACGCTCTGAGAAAGCAATGTCCCGGGAAAATTGGAAATGAAATTAATGAAAACAAACAGCATAGACAACATTTTAAAATGGGGAGAAAAGCAAAACATCACAATGACAATCAAATCTAACACAGAAGAAATGTCCTGGTCTCCAAAACACTTTCAGTTACATTTCAACCCTGACTACACTAAACTAAAGTTGCCGGCAGAAACAGAAAATATACCAATTTAAATCTAATCATTAGAAAGTCCATCTCCAAATAAACATAATGGATATATTGATGAAGAAATTAAGAAAGTTATTAAAATACTCATGGATAATAAACTATCACTAGATATTGAGGCTATACCTTTTAAAAGGGCTTCATTTCTGCCCGAATTTAATAACAAGTTTCTCAATTTTATGAAGCAATTTTTAAATCAGAATCACATCCCCAAATAGTGGTTTATCGTGCATTAATGCATTATGAAAACAAAAAGGTGATCCTCAAGACCTACTAATACATACAGAGGTATCTCAATTGGTTCCATTATGGTGAAAGGCTTAAGGGACATTAACTCGGCACCTCATCGTTTTATGAAAGTCAACTCATCACAACTCTGTTTATCGTTCTGGTAAAGGATGCAATAATCGCATAATGTCATCAAACAATTCCAAGAAATTGCTTAACTTTCTAATAGGAAACTTTATACCTTCCCTGTTGATCTCACAGCAGGATATGACCACATCAATAGGGATTTCTTCTTCTCATCAACTAGAAAGCGTTTTCCAAGTTCCGAATCTATCGAATGCAAAGATCGTATAGAGGAACTTTATCCGTGAACAAAAGCTTACATGTCTGGCGAGGAACCCAATACTCAAATATTTCAAATCTCACCAGGAGTATAATAAAAATAATGAGAGCCCCAGTCTATTTAATCTTTTTCTTGACTATGACCGATGCATTTACAAGCATACATATAAAGTACAGTTCATACCACATCTCAAATGAACCTACCAATAGAAGACAACGATCCTGCTTCCCCTCCCGAGGCCAATGTACTGATGATAAGGGGGATATACTGTCGATAAGAATGATTTTAAACAAAAATCAACATCATCGCCCAAGTATTACAAGAAATAGGATTCAAAATAAAACCTTTCCAAAACAGAAACAGTAATTTGGAATTGGAATGAAAATAGCGATGGCGCTGATACTCAGAATATATAATAAAAATTTAGGAGGTGGAATTACCAAATATCAAACACTTCAAATACTTGAGTGTATGGATCGATTTTATCAAATTTAGCATGGGGGCGGATAAAGAAAATGAACATAGACTATGCTGTGTCAGTGGTAGTTTCCCCCAACACCACAAATTACTGCAAAACCGAAATATTAATCCAAAAACTCGAATCATGTCCTTAAATAGCCTCGTCAAATGAAGACTTTCATATGGATGCCATGCATGGTGCCAAATCCGTTCAGAAATATCTATACAACCGCTTTCTCAGATCAATGGTTTAAAATGGCTTTGAGCGCGTGAGGGCTGAGGCAAAGATAATCATTCGTCGAAACTTGTGGACTGGTGCTACAGAATCGCAAACAAAAACTGTACCAGATAACAGAAACTACATCACTTGAAGACATTCAACAGTGGTAACAGCTAAAATGGATAGCACATGTAACTCAAAGAGAAAATAATGACCTAATCAAGATGTTAACGTTTCACATTATACTTCAAGTAAAAAGTTAGGAAGGAAACCTTCATCAAAAGCGTAAAGAGCAATAACAGCTACTGGACTTTAAAAACACATTTTCCTGAGAAATTGTTTCAAGAAAAAGATTTGATAAATTTCAACCGCCATCAACACTGACTGCTCGGTCATTGAATGCCGAATGTTTCCTTATAAGGAAACAACTGATACTAACATTTATTGTCGTCATTTTACTTATTTTTACTCCACACAAACATTAAAAAAATCATTCATAAAACAAACGCATCAAATTACGATGAATTTAATTTTTTTTAATTCATTTCGACAATTCTTTTTTTACGGGTTTATTAAAGAATAAATAAATAAACAAACAAATAAATAAATAAAGAACATTATGTTATTCGCAATGAAGCAGTTTTGAAGAAAATGCAACATTTTAACGCATTTTTTTTCTATTTTTTAAGAACATTTAAAATGTTGCAATTTCTTAAAAACTGCGCATTCTCGCTGCAGTGTCTTTGAAGTATTATTACCAATTGCGTACAAAATAATGAACTTCCTTTATTTATTTATTTTTGAATACACTCGTCAAAAATATCAGTATTCTTTTTATAACTCATCATCACTCAAAGGCAGTTTTTCTTTCATTTCAAAATTAACCTTTCTATTAAAAAAAAAACAAATAAAAAAACAAATAAAAAACAAATAAAAAAAAAACAAATATCATGTATGTAAATTTTGTGTTTGAATCGATAGCTCCTCCCAAATCTTATTTCCAACTGATTGACTATGACGTTTTTTAATCGATATTATTTACGTTCACTTTCAAATGATGTTTACTGTTTGTTTGTCTTTTTATTCCAGTCCTTTTGTTCATTAATGATGTCACTTTTATGAAGCCATTGTAATAAAAAGGCATGAGAAACATTGGACGGCAATTTGGGCAGGAAAAAAGAAAATAAACTGAAAACAATACCAATCAATCATTAGAAAAATACATTTTAACATTCATATAGCAATAGATTCAATAGAATTCATTTTTATCCCCATTTGCTGTCGCTAATGAGGCTAAACATCACGCGAAAGTAGTTTTCTTTAATTTCAAAATTAACCTCTTCCAAAAAGTAAGAATCTTCACATTATCATTATCAAAATTTTATATTTCTTTAATTAAAATCGATTTACTGCTTATACACAAAAAATATAATATCTCTAATCAACTGAATATAAACATTTTTAAATCGATATTATTGCTTATATTCTCTTTTATTGTTTTATGTCTATTTTTTATGCTTTATGTCTATTTTTTATTCCGGCCCTTGTTCATTAATGTGTCACTCTTTTGACTCCCTTGTGAGAAAAAAAAATGACATATGAACAACACTGGACAACAGCACTGGACTAAGGGACAAAAAAAAACCTATTTCGTGTTCGTTAAGAAAATAGATACATAAATAAATGAACGCTAAAGGAACGAAGAAACTGGTTGGAATTATGTTTTCATTATTGGCACATTTATTAATGATGGTGAAAGATAAGTTGATTTCTCGGGAGTCTAATCTGAGGCAATGCTCAGCAAAATAATATGTCGGATTGTGACTTTTACTGTGTATTCGGTCCGCATTCAGGTGAATCTCTTAATAAAGACAATAGACAAAGAGAATGACAAATTAACTATAAAGCACATTTCTATACATATATTATATCTCCTCAAAATCAATTACCATGTTTATGTGAAATGAAAATAATTTGGGGAAAAAATTGATTTTATCAAAGTTTTTTTTTCTAAGAATAAGATCGATTTGCTTGTTTGAGATTTTATATAAAAAGTTAATCATTAATTTTTTAAATTAAGCATTGAAATCTTTGACATGTGAACTTAGCGAAGTTTTATTGAAGTTCAGAAGAAGTAAAAAATACATTTAATGATGTTCAGAAGCAGTAAAACTACTTTTAATGGCGTTCAGAAGAAGTAAAAACTACTTTTAATGGAGTTCAGAAATAAAAGAATATGAAGGGAATGAAGATGAGACACCGTGACACTGTGTACATGTGGCGTAGTGGGTCCTAGCTGGGAAGGTCTGAAATGAGGGAACTAAAGTTTGAATATTTGCCGTAGTAATAGCAATAGAGTAATGAGAAGCTAGCAACGTTTCGCTTGTGGGAAAGTGATTGCAGGGTGGAAAATAATTCAACACTCATAAGTCCGTGTCATCTTTTTTGAACTGGACAGTAATGACTGAACATCACCAGCCCAGATATGACAGCAATACACCATTCTTTGTCAGATCTGGCTCTTGTAAACAGCCTAGCAGTAAGGGCTTAGGTATTTTTCTGGGACGATTCAAAGAATCAGCCATTCTTCCAGCATTTTTTCGCGATAGCACCGAATACACCCGTTCGATTTGAGTTTGGGAGTGAATTTTAATCCCAATAAACGTTTGAGGAAAAGAGGCTCATTGAGAAAACGCTTGCTCATCAAGACTGGATTTCATTTAAAGTTTGCTTGGTAGTGAGGAAATTTTAAGAGATTTTTTTTTTAATTATGGTGAACTGGGTTAGCAAACAAATGCCTATGATTCAATCTACATTGTTGGTTGATTTATTTTCTACGACTTATCAACACTTTGCAGGCTATTTAAAACCAGAAAATATTTTTAGATTGTAAGAATTTTCTTTTTGAGATAATAATTGTTTAGTGATACAAGTTTTACTAATTAACCCATTGCTGGTGGGAGAAGAGGTGGATTCATACCTTTCCTAAGAGTATTTGCACGTAAGTGAATATAACGAACCCAACGGGAATTGGAACTCGGCTCTACGATTAAGAATTCCGATCCATTATCCATTACACCACCCGCACATCCACGTTTACAGCGCCTTGTATTTCAAAGTAGTCTCTCATCTAGATACTGATCAGGCTTGACGTTGCTTAATTTCGGTGATCGTACAGTGATCCGTGTTTCAGCATTCTTGCGCTGATTGGAAGTCTGATTACGAAGCAATTTGCATTATAAAAAATGCTATCGGATTTCTTTTTGTTTTGTTTCTTTTTGTTTTGTTTTTGTTTTTGTTTTTGTTTTTTTTGTTTTGTTTTGTTTTTTTCAAAATGAATCTATTAATTATCGATCTACCCTTAAAGAACCTCATTGACATTGCTGTAAAAAAAGAAAGTGTATTTCTCCTTTTATTTGATCCTCTTGCGACCACGCCCTGTTGGTTAATCAGTGTTACGTGAAAAAGAAATCAGAAAGAAAATACAACTGGTTATTGGTAGGCACAATAGTCTCTGAATAGACACATATTGTTATTCTTCTGTAAGAAGATCCTCAAGTCATCAACATTCACTTACCAAACTGACCAGGGTACTTCTTCCCAGATATCACCATAACTAGTAATTAAAAGAGAAATAAAAGAGGAGGAGAAACGTCGTTTTTAACAAGCTATCGATCCTTTGTAAATTCAATATTTATTGAATGTTCGCTTTTAGTTTGACTATGAGTTTATTTCATCAAGCCGAATGTGTACCGACAAATAATGCTGGGGTAAAACATTGATTTTAGACAATATCCGGTTATAAATATATCAACGACGTTTATTTTTAATCGAAAATAGGCAAAGTTTTTCACTTAAATAAGTTGAACAGATAAAAAAGCGATATTGTTTCCTTTACGAAGACGTATTCTCTCGCACCTTAGTTCATTTAAAGATTGCCTATACTCTGCTAATATTCTATTGCAAGTAGATGAGCTATATAAGTAACAAAGAAATCCGCCCTGATAAATATTAGTATACCATTCCAAGTTAAAATTAGTATAAAAATAATACTATTAGTATAATAAATAAACTTCTAATGTGGTCATTTAAAACTGCAGTTTATTTACTTTTTTCATAACCAATACTTTGTATGTAAGTCAATTTTTATGAATGTTACTTTTTATAGCATTATTTCAAATGTTGGAGCTGGTATTTTTACTTTGACTGACTAAGATCTGGTGTAGAGGCTAGTACTTACTTACTTTTAAGAGATACAATTTCGAAATTTTTTTGTAAATTTCCGCAAATCAACAGAAATTCTTTGAAAATTCTCTTTTTGTACTTCGTCTGTATGTTCCTATTCTTATTGTACATGATTAGTCAGTCAGTTATGTGCCATGCGTGATACACACTTAGGCGATCATGATATATGACTGACGAGGCAGATTATTTCCCGTAGTGGGTTGCCATTTCTTTCTGCGGTAGAAAAGGCTATCCTGCTATTTACCTATTGTCTGGGGGCAGAAGAAGAGTATTCATACCTTCAGACTGGAATTCGAACTCGGCTCTCCAATTCCTTAACCCGAGCCGCTATCCATTACTCCACCGTGCCTCATACTTGCAGGATACTTAAATTAATTATTAAATTCTGAATATTACTACAGTGACACTTAATCAACGCAAATTTGATCATTGGGGCTTACCATAGATCTAAGTGTGAAGTTCTCCGATATTGAAAATTCAACTAACCCAATTAAAAAGGGAATAAATAAAAAAGTAAACATCAATGTGTTAATAAAGCAAGAGTAATTACATCTGTTCCGAACTCTATAACAGGGACCCCTCACCAAGCTTTCCACCGACATCTGTTCCGAACTCAATCTACAACGTGGACCCCTCACCCAGTTTTCCACCGAGCGACCAATGAATACTCAACATTGCGGCCCCGTGTTCTAATTTACGTTGGCGTGCAGCTAAAACAGGGAATGGTACGTTAAAAAGCTCCCAAGGAAACGAAAGTTGAAAACAAACGCCACATCGAGAAACGAAGATTCAAACCCCCTTTTTCAATATATGTACCGTGTTTTATTCTGGGCTTCACTTGCTCGATCTGAGCGAGTCTGTAGGGCAACTTCTGCCATGTCGTGTTAATAGATCAGCTCTTCCTTTCGACTCTTTCTCCTACCAACTCTCCATTCATCTCAACATCACGACGCGTGGCTGGCAACACGAACGGGCGACATCAGAACTACCCGAGTAACAGTTTTCCTCCTATCAAGAGCGAACCAGGACTCACTACCTTAATCCCAACTGTGACTATTAATATAGCTTTGTGGCTGGACATTCTCAATATCCAGCTTCGTTGTCACTTGACCCCAGAAGTTTTCTTTTATTTACTTATTCATTTGTTTTCTTTCGGTCAACTGGATACCATTTAAAAAAACCTGATATCAAAGACCATAAAACTCAAAACACTTGAGATCGAGACAAAATGACACCTTCCTCTCTTAATGTGGCTGTCCCAAACATACTGTCATATTTTAAAATATTTAAAAACATTACAATATTTTTATTGATAGAGTAAAAATGCTTATTATAATAATTTGAGCTATTTTCTTAAAATATTATATTTATAATGCGTTACTGTGTTAAAAAGAAAGAAGTTTTCATTACAGTAGTTATCATTCTAAGTGATTCTGTGTTTATAAAACAAAAAACATGAACCATAAAGATCATATTTTATTTCAACAGATTTTCAACTAATTCTGATACATTGGATACCTAAAAGAAAGAAAAAAGTAAGTTAATCATTGGCTTATATGAAGAAAAAAAAAATATATATATATATGTATCACGAACACAATTCGACAGCGCAATAATTAAATGGTGACAATTTAAAAAAAAAATTATATCAACTTTTAAAATTATTTCCATGCAAAAATTCACCCAGTACAAGGTTCAAGAGTCACTCAAGGTAGATTTTTTTAATTATTTCACCTCAGGCAAGGCAATAAAGCCACTAAGATGCAAGGAATTAGTGAGTGCTAGAGAATATGCGAAAAATAATATACTATTAAGGAGAGCGGACAATAAAAGAACAAGATTTAAGAAGAGAAGATAACGATTAACATTGCATATAAAATTTTGAGGATCAACTTTGACTGGGAAGCAAGATGTCAGAAGAGAGTTCCATAAGGGAGAAGTGTGAGAGAAGAAACTGTTAGCATAGAACTTGCAGTTACACTTAAACATTTCAACTGTAAAATAGTGAGACCTCACCGCCAATCTAGTACTGCACTTAAATTCATAAAATCTAGGTACCATAGAGGAAGGTTCATCCGAACAATGGCCATGAAAGTATTTATAGAAAAGGCACATGGAAATTACGTTACGGTGATTATGATGGCTGAGGTGTGGTATGAGCAGGTAGCAAGTGAGGATAGATAACAATTAACACTTGGCTTGAAGAGGTTAGGATTTTATTGTTCAGGGAAGTACCCGCGCCGGAGTTTGTTTCACAAAATATCAGTTATTTGGGAAAAGCAGGCTAAGTGAAACGTTTTCCTTAAAATTGGAATACGGGGGAAATGAGATTGATTCAACTCTGTGGAACTAGCATGGCGTATTTTAGCAGTAAAGAGGTGAATTGGTGGGACTAAACACGGAGAGCTCACCTGGACATTTCTCATTGAAATAGCGATCGAGTAGCAATAGGCTTGCGGAGAAATAGGCTACAGAGTGAAGAAGATCTCTCCCTGACAGACAACAAAAATGCGTAAATGATTTTTTAGTTCTACCAAGGCTAGAAAGTAGGTACATTTGGAGTTCAGAATTAGCTTAATGAATCAGCTTAAATTGGCAACAAACATTGTAATTCATCAATTGTACTCAGTTCTTTTGTGAATCAGGCTGGACGCGGGAAAGTATAAAAAGCGAGGATATTGAAAACAATGATTGCATTGGATAACTTACTGAAGCAAAGGGCGTTCTATCACAACACTGAGCCTCCATAAATAACTCTACAAATTCTAATATCTTTTCTCTGTAGGGTTTAGGGTTAGATTTTGAGTACATTAACATCGTTTCATAAAACGGTTACGAATTGTTTTCTTTGTTGTTCATCATTATTGATCTGACAGCATTGACAACTCTCTCTCTCTCTCTCTCTCTCTCTCTCTCCATCCGTTTGCTCACATATTCGTGTTTGGCGATTTTAACGCCCATCATACTAAGTGGCTCAAAAACGCTACTACTGACCTGCAGGCATTCAAACCCTAAATTTTTCAATTTCTCAATCCCTCACGCAGATAGTCGACTTCCCCACACGTTTCACCTACAACCGGGGCGGTAAGGATTCTCGATCTATGCTTTACTTCCATCCCCGAGTCCTGTAGCGCCAATCAGCTCTGCCATCTTGGCAATTCTGATCAAGCTGTAGTGTCTATCAACATCTCTTTAAACTCCACACCCTGCAAAGAACCTACTACTACTAGAACCCCGTTCTGCTATCAACGAGCAAACTGGGACTCGTTCCGGGATTCCCTTCGCGATGTCCCCTGGGATGTTGTCTTTACGCCCCCTGTTCAAGAATGTGCTTTCGAGGTCTCCTCCTGGGTCAAAGCTGGAATCGAGGGTTTCATCCCCTCAAAGAAATATAAGGTCAAATCGCGCTCCTCCCCTGGCTTATCCGCTGTTTGCTCAGCTGCCATTGCCCATAGGAACCACTTCTTCCACCTATATCAAAGTGACATGTCTGACTGCAATAGATGTCTCTTTGTCTCTGCCCGTAACGAGTGTACGCGTGTCCTCAATGAAGCAAATCTCTAGCATGAAAGAACGCATTGCATCTCGCAAATTCGGCTCCAAGGATTATTGGCGTCTCTGCAAGAGCGTACTTAATAATAGCAAACCCTCTATACCGCCTTTGTTCAAAGGTGTTCGAAGTCCTGACCTCTTCTGTCGACAAGGCTGAATGCTTTGCTCGGAAATTCTCATTCAATTCAACGCTCGACTCTTCCGGTGTATCCACACCCGATTCCCTCCTTAAAACTGAGGCTCTGTTGAGCGAGCTGCACATTACCCCGTCATCGGTATTGGGCATTATCTCTAAATTAGGCCCCACAAGGCTAGTGGTGCAGATGGGATACCAACCATTGTCCTGAAGAAATGTGCGCCTGAACTGGCCACTGCCCTCTCCAAATTATATAACTACTGCCTCAAAGAATCTTGTTTTAAAGACTCTTGGAAGTCCTCATCCATTCCTGTCTTTAAGAACTCTGGTGACTCTTCTGACCCTTCTAATTACCGTTCTATCAGTCTCCTACCCCGCTTCGGCAAAGTCTTAGAAGGTTTAATCAACGCCGAAGTGGTTAACTACCTTACATCCCATGATCTGCTCTCCAACAAGCAATATAGTTTCTGCTTTGCCCGTCCTACAGCTGATGTGCTTACAGCCATCACTGAAATTGTTTACAAAGCTCTTCATAATAACGGAGAAGCTCGTGCCGTGGCTCTAGATATCTCCAAAGCGTTTTATAGGGTTTGGCATTCCGGCCTTCTTCGCAAGCTTCAGGGTTATGGAATTTCAAGTCGATTGTTTGACTTAATACAATCATTCCTGTCAAACCGTGAATTGAAGGTCGTTCTCAACGGATTCTCCTCCAGCTCCTATCCCACGAACACAGGTGTCCCCCAAGGCTCCATCCTAGGCCCTACTCTGTTCCTTATCTTCATCAATGATCTTCCTGACGTCATAGATTCCCAAGTAGGCATCTACGCAGACGACACTACAATTTACTCCTGCCTCAAAAACAAATCTAGTGTCGTTGACAAAACTAACCTGGTCGTTCGTCTCGAAAAGGACCTCCAATCGGTTGTGAACTGGGGCAGGAATTGGCTGGTTAACTTTAATGCCTCAAAAACAAAACTGCTCTCTATTACTCATCACAGAGAACCATCCCTGCACCCCATTAGAATGTCTGACGCTCAACTTCTCGAGAGCTCCTCTTTGCGACTACTCGGTCTCACATTGACTGCTGACCCGAGATGGAACAAATACATTGAATCAATAGCTTCGTCCACCACAAGGAAAATTGGCTCTCTGTGCCGCGCCAGGAAATTTTTCTCGCCGGAGTAGATCCTTCAAATGTACAAATCAACCATTCGCCCTTGCATGGAATATTGCTGCCATATCTGGTCTGGTGCCCCTTCTGTTTGTCTCAAGCTTCTTGATAAGATCCAGAGACAGATATTCAATGTAATTGGCCCTGATCTGGCATCTCGTCTGCAGTCGCTCTATCACAGACGTGCCGTCGCCTCCCTCTGTCTTTTTTACAAATACTTTCATGGTAACTGCTTTGATGAGTTGCTTTCGCTGGTTCCCAGACTTCATGAATTTAAGCGTTCTACTAGGCTGGCATCTCACTCACACCCTTTTACTGTCAAAACTGTTAAATGTAGCCGTCTCTTCTATTCCAATCTCGCACCTCTCGCCTGTGGAACTCCCTCCCCTTTTCCTGTTTCCCTGATAACTATAATCTCCAACTATTCAAATGTAATGTTAATCAACGTCTCCAGATGCCCTGATCTATCCGCTATCCTTCTCTTCATCCTTTCCTCTATCACTCCTATTTGCTCTAGCTTCAATTTTCTGTAACCCCTTGCGTGCTAGTGGCTTCCCGCCTTGCTTGGGGTGAAACGCTTAAAAAAATAACAAAAATGATTCATTCCATTTACATGAAATCAGATTTTAAAGATAGTAACATTTGATAAAAATAAAATATCAAAAAGTTATTTTCTTTTCGTTAGAAATTATTCGCGTTGCTTATTATTTTCATTTAATTATTTATATTTTTGTTGGATTGTATATATATATATATATATATATATATATGCGCGTCTCGCTTAACGTGGAATTTATCAAAGTTTTTCGGCAGAAAATGATGACATCAAATATGTAATGTCTATTACCGTTAATATATTTTTCTCATGGTGTCTGTCGATTACGATTTAGCTACAATAGCGACAGCAGTTGAAAAGAAAAAGTACGCGGAAAAAAAATAAGAAAACTGCCGGACAATTAATTAATTAATTAAATCATCGTTTACTTACTGAATCGGCAATGTTTATTCTGATTTACAAGTTTGTTTTTTTTGTTTTTTTTAGTTTCATTTTTATGGAAATAAAGTAAATAATTACAGAAGATAATTTTTTGCTTAAAACAATTCTTTTTTTTTTTTTCTTATGAAATCAAATCAGCGTCTGTTGTGAAAATGCTTTAATTGGCTTTGGTGACCAATGTAAATTAAGAGATTGTAAATCTCATGAATTTTATGAATAATTTTGTCTCCTCATGACATGTAGAAAGCCTATGTGTGTTAATCGGAAAGTCTAAAACATGTGATCATTTATAGAGAAGATACGAGATTAGTAAAGAAAATTGAAAACCGGTCATGAAATCGAGTACTAAAAAATTTAACTTAGAAAAAAGTAACTTTCTAGTTTTGTAAACTGTTTCAACGGCAAAGACTATGATGGGTGGTGCCTTAAATAATTATCTTAGATATTAGTTTCAAAGAAAATTAGTAAAATTAAGGAAAATATTACTTACTTTACGCTTAAAATATAAAGAAAAACACCTTTAAACCCAACAAAGTATGTTCCACTTGTTAACAAGGTCATAGATCAAACAATTGCAGTTACGCTTGCAACGCCCAATTTTACAAACAGAAAAAACAACCTCAAATTTAATTAAATAGGGAAGCTCAAAAGTACCAAAATATAGAAACTGGTTTCATTTAAGTTTAAGAATAACCATGAGGCTGGAACATTTTTTTTTTTTTTTCGATAACCAATGAGGCTGGAACATTTTGTTTTTTTTAATTTTATGAATAAAATTATTTTCTTTTTAATAAAAACTAATAAAATATTTTTTATATTAATAGGAATCTAAAATATTTTTAAAAATAAGAAAAATGAAGAAATATTTTTATTCATTGCATTTATTCCATTTTTATTTTTTAACTTTTCTGTTTTTTTTTTTATTTTTTTGTTTCAACTATTTCAGCCATGGAGTATTTATGTACATTAAATCAGGTCTATTTTAGTTACAGTAAAATCCCTGACAACCTAACTAAGAAGGCCTTCCGGATATTAGAAATTGGTTACAATGTCCGGATATGAGAGGTTATATTTAGATAAAAAGTAAAGGACTGAAATTGGGTTTAACATTTATTTTCAGTGTTTTCTAGTAAACAAAATAAGCTAATGGCGAGTGAAATATAACGGAATTGATTTTAAGGAAAAAGAAATAAATTATGTAATGTTAATGAAAATTCATTAAATTAAGTATGTCACGTATGCAAAACAAATAATGTAACGAAGATTTTTTAATCGCTGTTGTATGATGATTCTTTCTCTTCTAATGTCATTCTCAACTTTTTCTGCATTTCGTTTTGCTTTTGTTCTAGATTTTTTTTAAACGAAAGACACTTTTTAACTCTGCGTGCGTTATTGCAATTGACATAGCTGAATGCTGGCTTTATTTCCATAAAACTGACAACCATTTCAATAACTTTTTCAATTTCAATCCAGGTTTCATCACAATCATGTTTTTATTTCTTTGTTCATTGTGACAGGGTGAACGCTGGAGGATAGTTTCTTTGGAAGATTTTATATCATACAATGTTGACTTTCCTATGTTGAACTCAGCCATTACTTACAATGAACACCAGCGTCTAGTCTGTTTTAAAATTTCCACTTTTGCGATAACCCCAAAGTTGTTGTTCTTTTCCTCTTATTCCCATCATCTTTTGTGCTAATACAAATCATTAGGGCAAAATAAGCAGAAGCAATTATCCAAATTAAATTTCTTGAAATATAGAAATTTCAAATCAGTTAAATATCACCCAAACAGTTCAAATACACACATCAAAATCATGTCCGGATATAAGGGATTATACTGTATTTTAAGAATATTTATTAAACAAAAGAAAATGCGGCTATAAAAGGAAACAAAACTGCAGAAAAATAAGAAAGACTCATTGAATTGATACTTTTTATTGATTGTCATATATTTACCTTCTTTCACGTGCCAATGTCAAAGAATATTCTAAACTTTTCACATATCATAAATTATTATTTTTTATATAACCAACAGGGAGGTAATTCAGAATTGTTGAATGATAACCTCTTTGATCTTCCGCACAAAAAATAATTTAATGAATGCAAAAAGAAAAAAAACACATCTTTTTAAAGTACTTCTGATGAGAAAATAGAATGAAACTTGACATTTTCCAATTCTTCGACTCCATATTTATTTAATAAAAAAGATCGCTTTTGTTATCAGCGACCGAAAGAATTTCTAAATCATGCTGGAAAATTACAAAAATCTTTCAAAAATAAACATTCATTGTGGATCATTGTTAAATATGAAATAAGATAAAGTGTTTTTAATTATGCAAGCACCAAAACATCTCAACAAAAATTACTTTTGAGTTTTTACTGAATTGAAAAATATTCAAGACATTCTGAAAAAGTATTTTTTTACTAAAATATCTTCAAGAATTTTTCTTTATAAAATTATATAAAACAGATATTTTCATCACCACCAATTTTAAAAAGTATTTCTGATGTATCGAATTGAGGTGGAAATTAACACACAAAATTATTTATACAAGTAATTCATTCATAAATAAGTGTTGAAAATTCCATCAAAATCGGATAATTCTCTGATTTTGGGTATTTAAAAAAAACAAAAAAAAACAGGGGGTAACGTTTTTTGCCTTCATCTAAAAAAAAACACACAGACATTCAGTTTGGCAGTACCTAGCATAAACTCATTAAATTAATTGGAGGTCATCTTACATCATGTATTGATTATCATAAGATTCCTTGGGTCAAAGATTTCTCATCAAGAAAGAAACCTTTTTAGTCAGCTCATTAAAGTCCTTTCACTGTTACAATGAATTTACTAATTTTGAAACTTCTGTTACCGGTCATAGGTTTGGTTAATACATTTCACTTAACAAATGACGTGAAGTTAGTTCAAAGTTTTAGCACTGATTTTCTCGGAACGAACGCCGCTTTCTTTTGCCTTTTATATAATTCTATAATTTCTTTATCCATGATTACGTATTCTTAGACTTTCAAATAAACACATATTTGCTTTCTATTTGCTCAACATGTCTTTTTTATAGAATAAAATCACTTTTGCTAAAATGTTAAGAGTTTCCAAATGACGTTTTAAAATTTCTTTACTGAATTTTTTTCTGTAAAAAGGCAATTTCCGTACATTTTTAATCTGTATGCTTCTTATTTAACCCATATCTGGTAGGCAGGGGGAAAAAAGCTGGATTAATATCTTTCTAGAGGCTATTTGTGCAAAAGTATCTCACTTCACACGTCCTTCTTTCAGACAAACAAAATAGCTTTCACTTCTTTAGATCAACCTCTGATGTCTTAACAGTTATCATTAATGGCGGGGCTTGGGCTGTGACTTTAGATATCTCGAAGATGTTTGACAGGATTTAGCATGCCGGTTCTCTTCACAAACTCAAGGGCTATGGCGTCTCCGGGAGAATTTTCAATTTGATCCAATCTTTGTTAACAAACCGTGAAATGAAAGTTGCGTTGAACAGCCACTCTTCGAGTTTATTTTGCATTGATTCTTGTATCTACTTTCTTTCTTATTCTTTATCAACAATCTTCCAAATGCTGATCGCGGTATTTATTCTGATGCTACAACTATTTCCTCCTATCTTAATAATAGGTTCGATCGGTCGGAATAAAGTAAAATTGGCAGCTCACCTCGAAGATGGCCTTTAATCAGTTGTTAACTGGGGCAAGAAATGACTAGTAAATTTTAACGCCACCAAAACGAAACTGCTGTTTTTAGTCATCTTTTCTGCCTGCAGTCAGCATGGCTGATGCTAATCTCCAAGAGAGTAACTCAATGCGCTTTCTTGGTCTCACGTTTTCCAATGACATGAAGTGAAATGATTATAATGAATCAATTCCTTAAACGCAAGTCACCAATCTACCACTGGGTGGCATGGCACTAGCGTTTAGCGCTGGTGTCCCGCTGTTGGACCGCCGGCGTGTTCGTCTTGTTAGTGTTACCACTGGTGGATCGCTAGAGGCCTACTGGTGGCTGCCACCAGAAGACCGCTAGCGTTGCCACCGGCGTCCCGCTAGCGGGCCACTAGCGACTTGCGTGTAGGGTTGCTAGGGCTGCTGCTAGGAAAGTTGGTTCTCCGTGTCATGTTAGACCATTTTTATCACTAGAGTCCACCTTGCATGTTTATCAATCTACTATTCGACTGAATATTGCTGCTACATATGGTCTGGTGCTTCTGCTATATATTTTGATATTCTTGACAAAATCCAAAGAAGGACATGTCATCGATCCTATGCTGGCATCTCAACTTCAGTCACTTTCCATTCTCAGTAATGTGACTTCCTTCGGCATTTTCTATAAATACTATCATGGCAGTTGTTCTGTTTTTACTACTTGGTGCTTCAACCAAATTAATTTAAACTTGTACTATATTGGCAGTTAGGTCTCATCAATTCCTGATGAAATACATAGATTCAACCGTAAGTTCTATTCTAATAGTTTCTTTTCGCACACTTTTCACCTGTGGAACTCTCTACGGACTTTTTGCTTCTCTGTTGCCTACTATTTTCAAAAGTTTAAGTGTAACATCAATCACCATCTTCTGTTTTCCTGATTCTTTTTTTTTTTTTTTTTTGTTCTCTTTCACCTCACTGAGATCTTTCTCATTTTCTTTCACTCTCAGTAAAAACCCTTCAGTCTTAGTGACACCATCGCCTTGCATTGGGTAAAAAGATTTATTTTTTAAGTGAATGTAAAGAATTCGACCGGAATTCGAACACGACTCATCGTGTTTTCCGTTCCGAACTGTTAACTACACTATTTGTCATGAAGCGACATTTTCTCATTGTGATTTTTATCAAGAAACGTGTCAATGTGAACAAAATTTATTTAATAGACATTTTTTTTTTTTTGCAATTTTATTTAGTTATTTGCTGTTTTTGAAATAAACATCGTGTTTTCAAAACGTGATTGTCTATTTTTACTTAATCTTTCCCGCGTACTTTTTGCTTAAAACTGTTGTCGCTGTTGCGAAAAAATCAGAAGAGATGGACATTTTCACTTTTATTGATTAATCTGAAATGAATATATTTCGCGGGAAAAATACCGCAAACAACAATTTGCAGCCTTGAAAGTTACTTTCATATTTTTGTTGAATGAAATATTCTAGCGAAAAAGCTTGGTAAAGTCCCCAAGAAGTCGTAAAAATAAATGAAGGATTTCGAACTAAAAGAACATTTCATTTTTGTATCAATTCTGAGATGTGTTCATTTTAGCTATCCGATAAAAAAAAAGATGTTATTTTTAAAATATGTTACGGAAAAGCAATTACCTTATTTTTCTGGAAAACAAACAAGTCTTTTGCAATTCGATATTGGAAAACATTGGATGGATAATAAAATTGGCAAAAATACATTTTATCTCGAAAGAATGGTATTTAATGAGTTCCCGCTAAAATGATACGGGTTCAAATCTCGTCGAAGACAATTTTATTTTCTATTTATGCTACCTTTTGATGGTCGTAGAAAATAAAAACGTTCTAAGTGTTACGATATAAAGCAATATACGTAGAATAAATGGAGAATAACAAAAATTAATTTGAGAAATTGATACATTTAAAAAATTGCATCTAAGAAATTCTGAAAACGCGAAATTTTAAGAAAAATCTCTCCGTATAAAAAAGCACAAAAATGGCCATTTGCTCCCGGAAGCCACTGAAGCCGGAAGTGATTTTATACTTTTTGCCAGTCGGACACTTTGAAGTTAACATTAATCCTGGTCAGCAGCTCAAGTAAGTTGAGTGGGTAAAAATTTGGCTTTTTAAAAAATGTTCAGCTTGTATTCAAAGTAATAGAGATTTACAAAAAAATATTTTTTAGTCCCTGTTTCTTCTTATGAAGACAATTTTCGTGTGACACGAAAATAGACGAGACACAGTAGGATTTCTTAATGACTCCTTCAATTCGGACTGTTAATCCAACTATTACTCAAATTGTCTACTTTTTCTCCTTTTATTTCTGGTTCACATATGTAACAGGAAAAACAAGAATACGCGCGAATATTTAACAATTTTTTTTTTTGCCTCTTGTTATTTGAAGAGTATAATAATTCTAATATCTACATGATTCTAATAACGATGCATTCCTAAGAGCTGAAAACTTGAAGATTAATAATTTGATATTTATTTTAAATACTTATAAATTTTATTTTCTTCGTAGATTAAAAATGAAATAAATTTTACTTTATTCACTCACTATAGATATCGTATTTTTATAATTTTAAATAAAAACACGTTAGTCTTTTTATGGACTATATTAATTAATACAATATGTTGTAATAATCTCTCCACAAAAAATCGAATCTATCTAATTTGTTCATTTTACCAAATCCTAATTTATAAAGATTTATTTACAAATTCATCGATGTTTGAGGCGTTCCTTTTGTCTCGATTTAACCGCAATGATGGCAACAATCGTGTTTAAAAGTACTTTATGTACGTTTGTAAAGTGTTGATTAGTACGTCGGGTTGATCAATTATAGAATGTACTGCTTCTCGAGTGTTGTTCTCACCAATGTTGAAATGGGTTAAATAGATAATGCGGCTGCGTGTTGAGAAGGTAATCAACATTCATACATAATTCTTAAAACATCAAGGAAAAAGAACAATGAGAACCAATTTTGTTTAACGAAGAAATATGTATATTAAATTCAACAATAATACAAAGTAGTTGCAATATGAGTGAAAAAAGGAGAAAAAAGTAGCTTCGCCTTGACTGTAAGGAAATGTCTTATAGAAGATTTGTCTGAGTAAAATGTTCAGAGTTCAGTGTTGAAAATAGAATATTTCTTTCAGAAAATTGTTCAGTAGTTGCAACTTACAAAGTTGATTTAACTTGGTGTGTCCACTGAGAACTGGTGGTGTGTCACATAAAGTTCTGTAGTGTGTATGTACGTGCGGAGTGAGTAGGATGAAATACACAAGCGAGTAAATGAGAACTATTGTCTCTGGGTACCTCGACTGTGGTTCTGAAATTACTACTACTGGTTTTTGGGAATGCATCCAATATTTATACTATCTGGAGTGGCTCCAAAAAGAGACGCTTTAGTACATTTTTGAATATGCATGAAAAATATCCTATTGGACGGAAAATGGACCAATCAGCGATTTTGTAACAAAGCTTGTTTTGAACAAAGTGTAGGAACAAATTTACTATGGTGGAATGCGATAGATAAATTGTCCTGTTATTTTAAAGTATGTATTTATTGACCAATTAGAATTGGAGAAAATGTAGGCGTGGCACTACACGTGTATGAAAATTTAAAATCCGATTGAATCAGCAAAGAAAATGAATAAAATGACAAAAATAAATTCCTACTTTAAAAACTGATGAATGATTTTTTTTCAGGGGGATATGTTTCCTAACATTTTTCATCACATCACATCAAATAGAATACCAAGAAATGAATGCTTACCTCATGTGCGAAAATAATGCTGACAATAATAGAATAAATAAATTTTGAACAACTATTTTTTGTTATAAAATATCATCTTTTTATTTGCTTGGCGTGAATTTTTATATATGAATGGGAAACAAGAAACTTATTCATTTTTTAAATAATAAGATAAGAAAGATTTTCTGAAAAGAAATCTTCTCCATTATGACAATGTAACGTCAAATTTGACGGACAATAAAAAATATTAAATCTTTTTTTTTCTTTTTACTATTGTTGATTTTCGTTACTTTACGTAAACAATTTTCTCATTTGAAGTTGTTGCGTGAAACTTGTTTCAATATCTTCAGCGTTCGTCAACTTCGGATTCATTGAAGATCAAATATAACGGCCATTTTTGTAATCCCCCAAATGATTTCAGAATTACTAAAACAAAAAGAAAAAAACTAATCACATTTTGAGCAAAATTTATCGATGTTTTAAATATTCTTCTTGACGAAGAAAATATTTTTCGCATTTCTTTAAAAAGATATTTGTTGTGGTAGGATCCACCTAATTTGCATAGTGGAGTACCGACCATATAAATATGGTTGGTACCGGGAAGGAATCGGAAGAGATTCCACCAGAGACTCAGCCCGACTGCGACTCAGTCAGCACACATTCCAGGAACGGTCTTCCCGGGAATATACAAAAGACTGTATGTAAATATTGTGTACACTTTCTTGTTTCAATACATTTTGTTCTAAGTACATTTTGTGTTGCATTATTATTCCATGCATTAGTCAAGTTTCAACAATATTGTTCACATTTGAGTTAATTTGCCTAAATGCACGTATTAATTTTTCTTGATAATTTAGAGAATCATCACATTTTACTGAAATATTGAACATAACTTACCTTATAAAAATTGGTTTCTAAATTGTGCCTTGAAAAAGATAAAAATGTTTATTATGATAAGGCATTATTATTTACTCATAGTACCGGTGAAAATTTCACGGGTTTTTCAATTTTAATTTTCTGAGGAATCATAATCCTTAAGTTAACGACTGAATAAGCTACTTGCCCGTTCCATGACTATAAAATACTCGTGGAAATTCCTTAATTGCATCGTTAAATATTCGAGTTCAACAATTTTAATCAACATTATTTACATTATTCGGACTATTGTCCTCATCTTCGTCGCCATATTTATTACCACGTTTCGGTCGTTGTACGCTCCGGCCTTCTCCAGGTGGCGAACTGAACGCTTTATTTCGCTCACCGGGGTAGACTGTTCTAGTTCCACGTGCCATGGAAATGGCTAATGGGTGTCAGTTATCAGTTATCTCCTTTTAATTTCCCTTTGAAAGTTCTCCACTGCCTTAACTGAGTATTGAACTCACACTCTTTGGGTCCTGTCACTGTCTAACCAACGCCTTTATCCACTGTGCCATGTGTCCTTGTTGCAAAAACAATCATAATTATGAATGCAGGTAACTGACCAGCTTTTCTTTTTCACATAGCAGGCATGAATGACATGAGAGCGTTATCACCTCTTTCTTCCTTTTTTTAAAACCAAAAAACGTCTCTGTTATGTCTTTTCCGCATTTCCTCTCAATCAATACGGTATAGTTCCTTAGTTATGAGATACTGACAGAGTGCAACGTACGTGAAGAGATAGAATAATTTCATTGGAAACAAACGAAAGAGTACTGAACTGTTACGTGAAATCTGTCATCCTGCATGGCACTGAATACTAGAGAATTTCTTCAAAGATGAAGAGGCTTGAGGCAACAGAAATGTGGCTCTACAGAAGTATGCTGAGGATACCATGGACTGAACATGCGAGCAACGACGAGACTTTAGAGAAAATGGAAACAAAAAGGAAACTTATACTTTACATGAGGAAGAGACATTTGACATTTCTGAGGAAGGAAGGCTTGGAAAATCTGATGCTCACGGGACTGATTGAGGGCAAGAATGACAGAGGAAAACAATGCATTCAGTAAATGGATTGCAGATGAAGATTTAGGAGAAATTTAAAAAATACAGAATTTATTTAGAGCTACAAAAGATAGGAAATTGTGGAGAGCCATAATTTATATCCCCTACCCTGATTAACTGCCTAGAAAACATTTAAAAAAGAAGCACATTAGAAAAATCATTTTTATTATTTTAGCGATTCTCTCACTACTCATCGCCATTTCTATGGAAAGTGCTCGGACGACCTACATTCCTTAGTTCCACCAAGTCTAATTTTCACGGCTAGTACCTGCCATGCCATTTATATAGTAGCAAACCACCCACATTCCCTGTCTATATCTCTGAGATGTGGTATTATGTTCTGAAGATCACATGGCCCAGTGGATAAAGGCATTGATCCAGTGACTAGAGCCAAAGAGTTGTGAGTTCAATACCTGGCCACAGCAGTGGTGAACCAAAACTTGGAGAGTTGAGTCGAAGAGAAATAACTGAGACATCCGGAAGAGGCATGACACGTGGAACTAGAACAATCTATAGAAATTGTAGGTTCGCTTCGAAATTCCAATCATCTGAAGATGACCAAAGCGTACAACGGCCGAAACGTTGTGAATATAGCAATGAAAATGAGGATAACAGTCCTAATAATGTAAATAATGTAGGCACCACATTCTCTCCGTATTCCATCAGCGAGAAATAAGTTCCACTTCCAGCGAACCACTGCCCAGAGGAACAAACTCCCAAGAGAATGACCACTACAATCTTAACTTGTTCAAGTCTAGAGTAAATCGCTATCTTCAACTCTTCGAGTGGCTCCTGAGCCTTGTACAGGATGAAACTTACAATAAAAAAAAGATTCTCTTTTGATGTACCACATCCGAACAAAGGGATCATACTGATATCCACAATTTCCTTTAGTATCTGGAAACTGTGTATTACCATGATTCTCCTTGGAATAGGTTCAGCAGACTATATAATAGTCTAGCGAGATGCGCGAAATCTAAGTTGTTTGATTAATTCAAGCTCACCTGCCAGGGCGAAATCACGTGTCTTTCTCGATCACAGTTTTTTTTTCTTGCCGGATAATGCCGAAGCAAAGTCATTGATGTTGTGCACGAATTCGTCAACTAACAACTAAAACCTAAATAAGTTTATCTTTTCTAATATTCTAAACTTTGTAAATATGTAACTAAATTTATTTTTGTTTTTTTCTCAACAAATGTGTCTTTAGTTTTATCCACTCATATACATAAGTGTCAATATATCACGAGTATAGTAATGCCACATTGTGATGTTAACATAAATTTCCCAAAACTTTTCCCAATAAAAGATTCTCACTATTGAAGGAAATCATATTTTAAAGATCCTATATTGTGATTAGAATAATGTATCAAAATAAATAAATCACATTCAAAAATTAAATTAATTTTCCGGATTACCAATTATAGATATTTATTTGCTTTATAATTTTAAAAAAATTTCCGTCCAAGACAATGAAAAAGCCTACAAATGTACAGGATGGTCCGAAAGTCTTGTTATTCCTATCTATCTCTTTTTCTTCCAAACTATAGGAATTCGTGTCAGCCATCTGAAATAGAAAATTATATTACGTAGATGTGACAAGACTTTCGGACCACTATGTACTTATTTATTTGTGAAGTATGTTTCTCAAAAACTGACGAATGGCGTAAAAGTGGTTGTCGATCATGTGTGTTTCCACAATCGCGACACCAGTTGCAAAGAAATTTGTGTAGAAAAAAGCAAATTGAGGTTTTGTTTGCAACTGTTGTCGCTATTGTGGCTAAACGAACATAGACGGACTGTATGCTTCAACCTTTTTCGAACATTGGAGTATATATTATCATAAGAGGGTGGGGGGCTCAATACTAAAAATGATCAAGGTAAGTTTTCGTTAAAGGTGCCTCAGTCATTTTTATTACAGAAGACCATACACGTAAGAAATGAGGAAACGTTGATTTTTTCTTTCATTGGAGAATTAAAAATTTCAAGTCTTCCCTGGTGACAGTGTGATTAACACACGCTGCTGCGTAAGATTTGTACCCAATTTATTCATAGACTATATAAAATAATATATTTCTTCTCCAGAGGAAAAATATTATGAACGTTTACTGTTTCTAAATTAAAGATGTTTCCATGTATAAGCTTCCTTAATGTCGCTAATGGTTTAAAACGCTGAAAACGTTGAAAGGTTACAACATTCAAGAAACAATAAACATAATCATTCTTATATATGTGGTTCTACATGAGAGAGTATGAATGAAAATGTGAGTGAAAGAAATAAAATAAAATTCTAATAAACGTTATAAAATTTGGCGTGCCATTCAGAAAGGCTAATGGGCCGCGCATGTGACTGGTGGGCTGCAATTTGCCCGCATAACTGCTTCAGACTGTAAGGGAACCACGGTATTAAGCACAAGAATAGACATCAATATTAATGAATGCAAAATATATAAACTTGTAGCCCGCATCACCACAATTATTTATCTTTGACTGAGAATGACGTGGAAAAGGACAAGCAAAGACGCTGGAGGTTACCAAACATTTAGCGGTCACAATGCAATTTATATTTGACGTAAAACAGCACATAGTATAAAATACAAGACAGAACGTAATAGTTCAAAACATAACAATTAAATTTATTAGTGTGTTGGTGTGCATGCATATAAGCTGAAAGGCTTGAATGAGTTATGTCTCTTAGATTTGGAAATATTTGTACCGGAGCTCATAAAGATGAAATAATTATTAAACTGAAGTTTTAGAAGAATAAAGTTCCTGTTGCATGTTAGGAAATGTGAATTGGTAAAGTTGGTAAGAGTTCTGAGAGTTAAGAGTTCGTACTTATGTGAATTGGTAATGTTCTTTAACGTCTGACCGCTCGGTCAAGACGGGAGCTCTTGAAGATTACATCTTGGCAGCAAGGAATAAGATGAGTGAAGAGAAAACAGAGAGAGCTTACACGTGCTTTGTTTATATAAGGTGGTGTATCACGTGACTGGCTCAAATCTTAGCGTGCGGGAAATTTAATTCCTCGCATGCAGGATATCTGATTGGTCGGAATTGACCAATCAACGAGCTAGTTTTGAAGAGATTAACCAATGAATGCTTGTCGCATGATTTGTATGTATGATGGTGATGATAATTACTACAAACTAATCTTTTTTAATCTTTTATTAATTCACCCCAAAATAAAAAAGAATTTATATTTACTAATATTCACACCAAATTCTCCCAGATTAATGCCCTTCCATTGCACTCCGGTTGGGTGTTGACCTTTGCGATCGCCCCAAACGTGGCCGACTCGGGCGCGCTATTTCTAAGTCTGAGGTCTACGTTCGCACGATAAACATGCCAAAAACAGATGTTTTCTTTTTTTAAAATTGTAAAAATCCTTGTAAGTACCCCGAATATCATCCACACTTACAAAATGTGAAGAACTCCCTGACTTTTGGTAATTTTTCAATCTGAGATTTGGAGTTGTTGCGAGGCAAGATAAACAAACTTTGATTTAAAATTTATAATTTCATGGGGTGAATTAATATATACGATAAATAACTTTACATTATTTGCGGTGAATCAACAGAAAGAAATCCTTTCAAATTTTCAAAATATTTAATTTCATGTTGTGGTAAGACAACCCGATTACTTCCCCTTGTCTTATGATTTGTATAAAAAAGTCACACCGTCTTAGACAAAATGGAAAGGCTCCTCAGTTACATTCAATGGAGGCAAATTAAGCCGAACGAAACTCTGAGTTTTCATTACAAATTATTGAACGTAATTATGGATAAATACCTTATACAACAATGTCTTGACTTGGACTCTCCAGACCCGTCTTCTACTAACGCCTGGCAATATTGGAAGCGATTATTCGAAGGATTGCTTGAACTGGAAAATAGTTCATCCATTCTTATTAATGCTCCACGTTTCTATATCCGTACATGCAAATATTTTTCACTACAAAACTTACCAGAGTGCCATGGACGTTTTGGATGAAATTTTTGTGAAGAGGCGAAACATAATATTTGCCCGGCATGTATTATCAACTACCCGTCAATTCCTTGAAGAGGGGTTACAACGGTATCTTCAGCGCTTAAAAACCTTAGGTCGAGACTGAGTGTTTTAAGTGATGATAACAGAACAGGCAAAGGACGAATTTATCAGGCTTCTTTATAAATCGATTAGAATCGAACTATATCCGTCAAAGAGTGCTGGAAAATAAACTAAATTTAGCTACTGCTCGCGAGCAGGCATTTACCTTGGAGATGAGAGAAAAGCAATTTAGTTCATACCTACAAACAAGTGTTCCAGAGGCTGCACTAATTACTCACACTCTTACTGGTCCATCAGTTCAAACCACCCAAACAGGGGAAAAAAGACAGTCCTCTACAACAAACTTTCTCGTTTCTGTCCCTCCGCCAGTTCAAAATCTCTCTCTGGAAGACACTGCATACACTGATAGTGCTGCAGCCAGACGAAAATGTTATTTTTGTGGTTTCAAACTACACCCAGGTTGTGTTTTCCAGCCAGGGAAACTAAATACCACAAGTGCAGGAAGAAGGGACATTTCTCTAAGGTTTTGTCGATTAAGCTTTTTTGCACCTGGTTCGAAGGCTCCTATTGTATCGTATCAACTGCAAACCTTAAATGTTTTTCAAAGGCTATATTGGCGGTAAAAATAAACGGGATAGAAATGAATGCTCTAGTCGACACAGGAAGCTCACAGAATGTTATTTGTGCTGATATTGCAAAAGGAAATTATACATTGTAATAGTTAGGTGGTTATAGCGAACGCTTCACTATCTTCGCAGGTTAGAGGATATATTTTAGCCGGTCTAGAGTTAAATCAAACTAACTACACTGACACCAAACTTTTCGTGATGTCAAGTCTGTGCTGCGATGTCATACGGGACCATGATTTCATCAAACAGCATTCTAATATTAATCTGCCTTTTGGAGTCCCTAAACCGGCGTTGAACATCTGGGGTTTGGCCGCTATAAATGTACAATCCTCCTCTTTTCGAAAACTTAACCAAAAACTGTAAACCAGTGGCCACCAAATCTCAAAAATATTCTCTTGAAGACAAAACGTTTATTCAAGCAGATGTAACAAGAAGCTTAAGAGAAGGAATAATCGAAGAAAACAAATTACCATGAAGAGGGGCACAAGTATTAATAACGTCCTCTGATAATAATAATAATAATAATAATAATAATAATAATAATAATAATAAAACTAGTACTTCTTCTTCCCTTTATAGATTGAGGTATTTTTTAATGCCATGTACTCTCAAAATGTCCGTCCTGGGTATGTCGATAAACTACATCCGCATCCTGGGTAAGACGATAAACTACATCCAACAGCAAGGCCTCTGATCAGGAGGCTTTGAGGAGCATGGAACCACCTCTTAATTGCTGGATTTCCCAAGTCCACCCTTACTAGAGGTGGTAGCACCTGTTAGGTTCCTGCTATGGACAAATAGTTAACCCCCAAAACTGGGCTTAAAACACTATGAAAGTGTAAAAATAGGTTTTAATATGAGAAATACTTTGTAAAAAATTATAATTATTTATAAAGTTTTCAGTTATGACTTACAAAAGCAAGTAGCTTTAGTCTAACATTGATTTTTTTTCTCATCGTCGAATTAATCAAATGCAAACAAGCATCACTCGAAACAATTAGAGAAAAAATATTCTGTAAAATCTATATTAACATGATCTAATTTCTGTATCATTGTTTTATTATTATTATTATTATTATTATTATTGTAACATAACAAAAATGGGACCTCACAGCGCACTTTTTATGGAAAAAAAGAAGATAAAATTTTTGGTATTTTTATTTGACATATCATAGGTAATTAAAGCGCGGGTTTGCAAATTTGGTGACATAAAGTATACTTGGACAGTGTACCTGGCAGTGTATACTTGGACAGTGTACCTGGCAGTGTATACTTGGACAGTTTATCTGGCAGTGTATACTTGGACTAAGTGTACCTGGCAGTGTATACTTGGACAGTGTACCTGGCAGTGTATACTTGGACTAAGTGACCTGGCAGTGTATACTTGGACAGTGTACCTGGCAGTGTATACTTGAACTCAGTGTAGCTGGTAGTGTATACTTGGACTCAGTGTACAGGGCAGTGTATACTTAGACTCGGTGTATCGGACAGTGTATACTTGGACTAGGTGTATCTGACAGTGTATACTTGGGCTCAGTGTACCTGGCAGTGTATACTTGGATTAAGTGTACTTGGCAGTGTATACTTGAACTCAGGGTAAACAGTGCAAGTAATAATTAAGAAGTACTAAAAATAAGAACTAGACTAGTTATGCGTAGACATGGGCAATTTGCCCTCGTAGATTCAGTTCGGAATTCTCCGTAGTTTACCAGGATTGACATACATCGAAAAACATGATTAAGGCCGGAGAACACAACGGCTGAAATGTTTTAATAGCAACAACAAAGATGTCCGGATGTAAATAGTGTAAATAATAACTCCTCATCTCAGAAATTCAGAAGAATATTTGAGAATAAGGTGTGACTGGATAAATGCACGTTCATTCTATGATAATTCCCTCATGTAGGCTTAGTATCCAAGTAAACAGCCTATGGAAACATTTGATTAAGAAAGAATAGGCATTAAGTTTAAAACTCCAAATTACACGGCCTGGTTGTTCTACGGAATAATAGAGAAGCGTATAGAAGTGTTGGTTAAGTGTTGTTTGTCGTCGTCATTTACATTTACAGCCAATGAAATTCATTTCAATAAGTAGAAGGGGCATCACAATGATGAAATAACAGAAGACGAGTTATTTCCTTTGGTATGGACAACGGATTGAAGAATGTTTAGCTGCGTTGATTGAATAAAGGGTTCAGTTCGAAATTCCGAGTATTCGAGAAGAACAGAAAGAAAATGCAACAGATGAAATGTTATGATTATAGCCCTTGAAAAAAGGAGATCTTTGCACCAACCTAATAATAATAATAATTCAGAAATACAGTCATATTTACAAATTGTTCCATTTCGACTAAAAACTATAAACGTATAAATGGTGTTTATATAGTAAAAATGCTACAAAGTTTTTGCTCATAAAAAAGCTTGCACGTGTCTCGGAACTGTTTGAAATGTCGAATAGAAAAAAGGCTGTTTTTCATAAATAATAAATAGATCTTTTAAATTTCAAGGAGATTGTAGAATGTTAATCTGAACGTTGAAGTTAGTCACCAATGTTGAAGTGGTTAAATAGATAAATGTGGCTGCGTGTTGAGAAGGCATTTAACATTCATGCATAATATTTAAAATATCAAGGAAAAACAATGAAGAACTAATTCGTTTTAACGAATAAATATATATCTATTAAAATTCAACAATAATATTAGGTTGGTGCAAAAATAATGTCGTTTTCTCACATATGTTACTATGTGAGAAAACGACATTATTTTTGCACCAACCTAATACAAAGTAGTTGTAATATGAGTGAATAGGGAGAAAAAAGTAGCTTTCCTTTAACTGTAAGGAAATGTTTTAAGGAAGATTTGTCTGAGTATAAAGTTCAGAGTTCAGTGTTGAAATAGAATATTTCTTTAGAAAATTGTTCAGTTGTGTTGCAACTTTCAGAGTTGATTTAACTTGGTATGTCCACAGAGAACTGGTGGCGTATAAAAATAAAGTTCTGTATCTGTGTGTATGTACGTGCGGAGTGAGTAGGATGAATAACACGAGTGAGTAGATGAGATCTATTGTCTCTGGTCTGTACTCAACTGTGGTGCTGGAACTACTACTACTGGTTTTTTGGAATGCATCCAATATTTATATTACTTAGGGTGGCTCCCAGCAAAAACGCGGGATATATTTTTGAATGTACACGAAAAATACTCGAATGGACGAAAAATGGACCAATCAGTGATTTTATAGCAAAACTTGTTTGTGAGCAAAGTGTAGGAAAAAATTCAGTATGGTGAAATGAGATCGATAAATTGTCCTATTATTTTTAGTATGTATTCATCGACCAATCAAAATTGAAGAAATGTAGGCGTGGCACTACAAGATAATGTTCGGCAAAGTTGGACTTCGTATCTGCAATAAGACGGAGTGTCAAAAGGGACGGTTTTTCCCATGACACCGCTTTTATTTTAACTACCGTCACTAATCGACAATATTTATTGTTTTTTAAAAGCGATAATTAAAATTGTAATAATATTTAAACACATGATGAAAGATAATTTATACACTTTTTTTGGTCTTGAGAATTGATAACAAAAATACTAAACACTATTGATTTGATTGTTTATTTACAAGAATAATTTTATATTTGCAACATTCTAAGTACTAATACATTTGTAGAGGACCGTTTGGGTTTGAGTTTTGTTGAATCAGAAACACGTGCTATTTATTCCTGCTAGAAGGTCCAACTACAAGAAAATGGCCGGACTCGAATTGTTCAACCGAAGATGAAAAGAAAACAAACAAAGACCGAAATATATATGTCAATAAATATATGTAATAAACAACAAATTTACAAGTGGCAAAGACATCAACATTTGTGTTTGTGTGTGAACGTAAAATATTTGTATTTTGGTGAATGTTTGTACGGATGTGTATGTGTGTTTCATGGCGTTTTCCCATAAGTGGGAAAACGCTATCTTTTGCGAGAGATCACATTGTAGAGGTGTTTGCTGAAATGAAGAAATGAAAAAGAGAACGAGGTAAGAAGTTGCCCACTATTTATAGTGTAGGGGGAGCGACCCCTAGTGACAATTAGGGAATTAAGGAGGCGCTAACTCCGACACATTTTTTTATTGAAACTAATGCAATGTAATATTTATCATTTATCAATTTATAAAGAAATAAATATGAAAAAATGTTATTCGTAAGTTTATAAACATTTTCTAAATTATTTAAATATGTGAATCAGCTATAAGGAAATATTTATTATTTACCATTTTATCGTTTTAATCAACCGGCAATTAGCCTATGTTTTACCAATCATTCAATTAAATAGTGTAAATAAACAGTGTAATAAATAAATGTTTATTTTTGTTGTCAATTCTAAAGGACAAAGAAAATGTCTAAATTCACTTTTTTCATATGTTTAAGTTTTATTCTAATTCTAATCATCGCCTTTTTAAAACAAACATTGCCGAGGAGTGAACGGAGCAAAAAAAAAAAAAAAAAAAAAAAAAAGCGGTATCATTGTTGTGGGGACGAAGGTTGATGCTGCCAAATCTTCTTTTGTATTTGTGATAAAAGATGACGCATTGTTGCGGTTAGCATAGAGTCATATAATGACGATTAAAATAAAGTCATATAATGACATTTCAAATGAATTAACAAAGTTCAGCGCGGGCGAAAAAAAAAATAACGATTATTTGTATTTTCTACTTTATTTTCATTTGTTGAGAATTATTCCTTGACGTCTTCTGATTAGTCAGAATATTATTATATATTTTTATATTTGGCGGCAAATATTTATTTTGTCATTTTATCTTACCTTTTTTGTTTTTAACAAAAGTGATTATTTTGTTGAGGCAAATTTTTAATAGGATAATGCATGCGTTGGAGTTTGTTCTCAAAAACAGAGTGAGAATTAATATACGACCAATTATGTATAATTAAAAACAATGTTTTCATTAGCCAAACAAAAGCAAATCGAATACAAAAGGAGTGAGTGAAGGTATGTATGGAGAGATGTCGTTTATAGTGTGAAATTCCTACGAAAGATTGTGTGAGACTTACATTTGAGAAGAGTTCATTTAGTCCTCCTTTATTGCAGTGAATGCTGGACAAACTCTTCACAGATAAAGAAGAGACTTGAAATAACAGAAATCCGGTTCAACAGGAAGATGCTGTGAATACCATGGAACAAACATGGGAGCACCAACGAAGTTTTAGAGAAAATGGAAACAAAAAACAATACTTATACTTAACATCAGAAAGAGACGAGTTAAAATTTCCAGAGCACATAATGAGGAAAAAGAGATTGGAAAATTTGATACTCACAGGACATATTGAAGGCAAGGGGGACAAAGACAAAAAAAAAAAAATTATAAACTACCTAGCGAGCTTGAATGGATGGTAGAACAGGGCTTAGTATCATTTCAACATTCTGCTGAGAATCAGTGTAGTAGCTGTGCACTTAGCTTAACAATATTTTCAACTTAATTTTACAATGCTAGCACCTCATTTACCTAGTTACCTTCAAGTCAGCTGCTATAATCAAAGGTGAAAGGTCACTTGTGACTCTATCTGTTTGCTTTATGACAACAACAGTTTGCAGACAAAATGAATGCAAATACGTAGTCCATTATAAATGCATAAAAGTTCCATAAAATAGAAGACCGATATATGAATATAAAATTCGTATTTTTTTTTTTTGTTTTTTTGGTGGGAGGGGGTTGATATATATTGCATATGAAGCAATTAAAATATCAAAGAGAATATATTTTTAAGCGATAATGTCAATGAAGAAAAAAAGGTTTTAATTAACTCCATCAATCCTGTCGTATCAGATAAAATAATGTATACTATTCAGAATAATTAACAAATAACATTATACAAATGGTCAAAAAAATGAAGTAAGTCATTTATATCAAAATGTTAAAATAATTCTAAATTCTTCCTAACGAATAATATATTCGATGTCAACTTTAAAACTAAAATTATTTTTTAAATCTTGAAAATAAAAACGAAAATAAAAATTACAGTAGAAATTATTGCAATTCGAAAATATTGTCGATATTTAATCGTTTTCGTGAAATTGATGCATCAGAAAAATCTATAATAATGAAAATGATGACAAAATTAAGGACTGGTTGCAAAAATCTCCTTTTAACGAAAAAAACGGCCGGATAACAGACTCGAATAGAAACGATACTTGAAAAAACTGGACAGGACAAGGACTCAAATAGATACGATACTCGGAAAACCGGACAGGACGCAAACTCAAATAGAAACGATACTCGGAAAACCGGACAGGACGCAGACTCAAATAGAAACGATACTTGAAAAAACTGGACAGGACAAGGACTCAAATAGAAACGATACTCGGAAAACCAGACAGGGCGCGGACTCAAATAGAAACGATACTTGAAAAAACCGGAGAGGACGCGGACTCAAATAGAAACGATACTCGGAAAACCGGACGGAATGCGAACTCAAATAGAAACGATACTTGGGAAAACCGGACAGGACGCGGACTCAAATAGAAACGATACTTGAAAAAACCGGACATAATACGGGCTCACAAAGAAACAAAACTTAAAAAAAAAACAAAAAAAAACAGACAGGGCACGGACTCACAAAGATACGATACTCAAAAAAAAAAAAAAAACATGATACAGATTTACAAAGGTACAAAACTCGAAAAAACCGAACAGAACACGGACTCGCTAAGATACGATACTAGAAAAAAACCGGACAGGACACGGACTTGGAAAGACAGGATAGTCGAAAAACCAGCAAAGAAGCACAGTGCATACCAATAGAAATAACTCTACGCACACACACACACAAAATTCTTTGATAATGGTTTATCAAAGTTGAAAAAGCTCAGAAGACACTCATCAATTTATGTTCAAATTCTCGACGGAAACCAGAAAAAATATTATGAATCATATATAAAAAATAAAGATGATCTTTAACCAAATGTGAATAAAGAGAACATCTGTCCAAATGTAGCCAAAATATATGAGTGAGTGAGTGAGTGAGTGAGAGAGAGAGAGATAGATAGAGAGAGAGAGAGAGAGAGAGAGAAACAAACTGAAACAGACAGACAGGCAGACGGACAAACAGAGAAAGACAGACAGAAGAGCAGACAGATAGATGGAAAAAGAAAGAGAAAGTGAGCGGAGGCAGAAATATAAATAAAATAAAGATCTTGGCTGCATAATGCAGCCAAGATTTTTATTTTATTTATATTTCTGCATAACTGTTGATCGTTTATCAAGTCACTCAGCTCAGCGAGCCAAGGGATTGTCATAGGTCAAGAATTAAGTCAAACATTACTGGAATATTATTATTATTATTAGTAGTAGTAGTAGTAGTAGTAGTAGCAGTAGCAGTAGCAGTAGTAGTAGTAGTCATATTCCTTTAAAATATTTGCCTTTCGAACATCAAATTTTCTAAAACGTCTAAAACGAGAAGGAAGCTTGTGATGAACGGCTTGCGAGTTCATTTAGCAAGCTAACCACTGTTAATCGGACCTGAATTGGTCCTCTCCCCTCCATTTATGGCCGGGGGAATTATTAGTGACCTACTTGTTAGATGAAAGTTATGTGACGTCGATCAAGTGTCAATAATGCTGCCCTAGTGAGTGTTTGTCTAGTAATTAAGTGTGTAGTAATCAACTCGCAAGCAGACGTAAGTTCTCCAAAAAGGATACAACAAATGCAGGGAGGGTAAAAAAAAAAAAAAAAAGTAGTTGTCTGCTGCTCCTGCTAACAACACCCACGTTTTTAACTCGCTAAGTTTTGTTCATTTTTGTCGACCTTTGGAGTATTTTTTCTTTCTTTAACAAGCCAATGGAATAGGAGATTTGATCATTTCAACTCGACAGACTTTAGGACAGGTAAGTCTTATTCTAAGAATTCAATGGCATAATGTAAAATTTTTATTTACTTTTTTGCAGATATATATATTTTGATAAAACCTGAAAGATATTTATTATCTCGTCCCTGTTCATGTGCTAGTCAATTTCTAGTTAACCTTCTGTGTAAATATAGATATCCTAATATCAAACAACTTACGGTCATGCCACACTGAAACACCGGTTCTTGTGTCACCGAATTTGAGCAATGTCGAGTTTGGTCAGAACCTAGATGGGTTAACGCTTGGGAATATCAGGTGTTTTAAGCTTGAATGTTTGGTTTGGTTTATTTTGTTTTACGGCATATCAACCTCAATGGGTTATTTAATGCCGGCAAGATATTTTTTACAAAAATGTATTGATGGTAATAATTTTTCTTCAAAAATTTATTTATACAATGTATTTCTGGGGTTCCATTTTTCCACTTTCATAGCGTTTTGACCCCAGCTTGGGGGTTAAAATTTACCCATTGCCTGGACCCTACCAGGTGTTACCACCCTAGTCAGGGTAGACCTGGGAACACCAGCAATTAAGAGGTGGTTCCACGCTCCTCAAAACCTCCTGATCAGAGGCCTTGCTGTTGGATGTAGTTTATCGTCATACCCAGGACGGAGCTTGGATGTGAGGTTGATGTAATGGATAATGATTCGGAATTGGAAGTCGAAGAGCCGAGTTCCAATTTCAGTCGGGTTCCTTATATATGTGCAAATACCCTTGGTAAAAGTATAAACCCAACTGTTCTCCCCCATCTATGAGTTAATCCATACGACTTTTATTAGTAAATCTTTATCTTCAAAAATTCTTACAATCTAAAAATATTTTCTGGCTTTAAATAACCCTCAAAAGGTTGACAAACCATAAAAAAAATCAATCAAACTAATCCGAAACACAAGCGCAAGTATATCAGATTGTGCCATACTCTTCGTTGTACATATATTGAAAAATATGCAAATCGTCTCGGAAAGAGAAACCAGAGACCCGAGTTCGAATTCCAGTCGTGTTCATTACATTCACTTAGGCGCAAATGCCATCTATTCTACCCCTACCAACCTACGGGTTAAATAACAGGGCAATCTGGAGCCTATAGCCTTGGTTGGCAACCAGTCTCCCACAGAAAGCAACGGCAACCCACTGCGGGGAAATCTTCTGCCTTATCAGTCATGTATCGAAAGAGTCATGATCGTTCAAGCGTGTATCCCGTAGGTGGGCACTTAACTGACTTTTCTGTTGCAAGGATGGTGATATTTCTTAAAATAAAAAGTTCATTCTTAGCTGAGTGCCCTAGAAATACATTTCCTTGCTAAATAGAGTTTGCCTCTGCCACTAATAATACGAATGTACATACATACATACATACATACATACATGCATATATACATGCACACATGCATACAAACATGCATATATATAGACATACATACATGCATACAGACATATATATAAATGCATACATACATAGATGTGTACATACATGCATACCTATATACATTCATACATACGTGCATACAGACATGCAAAAATACATATGTGCATACAGACATACATGCATACATACATACATATATACATGCATGCATAAATGCATGCATACATACATGCATACATACACGCATAGATGCATGCATGCATATAAACATGAATACATATATACATACATGCACACATGCATACATACATGCATACAGACATATATATATGCATACATACATACATAGATGCATACATACATGCCTATATATATACATTCATTCAAACATACATGCATACATATATACAGACATGTATATATAAATGCATACATACATAGATGCATACATACATGCATACATATAAACATTCATTCATACATACATATATGCTTACATACATGCATACAGACATGCGTATATAAATGAATACATACATGCATACATACATACATGCATACAGATTTTCATACAGACATGCATACAGACATGCATATATAAATGCGTACATACATACATGCATACATACGTGCATACATATAACACAAAAAAGAGAAGCTTCAGATGATGTTCAACACCAAAGAATAATTCTAGTTAATTGGTAACCAAAATGTTAGTTTTAACTTGCACGATGACTTAGATCACGTTTGAATTAAAACAACTCATTTTTCTGTAATCCAGTCGAGAGCAACAATTTATGTTCTCTTTGACTCTAGTGTTTTGGAGGTGCACCAATATACCGGGTTATGTCATCAGCATAGAGATTCACAAAGGATCTGAGTATACGCTTCGGTAGATCAGTTATGTGAAGAAGAGGCTTGAACCGAGAAGCGAGCGGAGGCCTGGCGTTGATCGCTTAGGCCTCGGAAGACTGACCGTTAACAACTACTATCAGAGACCTACTCGTTAGGAATGACTTTATAATTGAGAAGAATCTTCCAGTAATTCCATAGCTAGAGAGCTTGAGCAATAACCCACTATGACATACCTTGTCAAAGGTCTTTGAAATATCTAATCGTCCTTAAGATGTATTTTTTGTCTAATATCTCATTGATTCTGTGAGTTAGTTTGACATTTAGGATATCAGCAGTGGACCGAAATTCTCGAAATCTGTACTGTTTGTCGCTCAAGTGGCTGTTCCTACTGAAGTAATCAACAAACTTCTTATTGATTATAGCTTGAAACATTTGTCAATAATATTGAGCAGACTGATAAGTCTATGCTAAAATGGAGATAAGCACTCACAAGCATTCTTAAAAACAGGGTATACATTTGAAGCCTTCCACAGACTTAGGAAGAATTTCCCCTTCAAGCAGCAGTTAAATAGTTTCGCTAAGATCAAGGATAACTCAGGGTTGAAGTAGAGCTGGCTGTTCGGTTTTTGGTGTAATTTTGTCCTGGGGTATAAAACTCTCCATGCCAGAAATGATCCATTCCTAGATGAGAACAGGAGATTCGGAGAAGAATAAGTAGAGCATTGTCACACAGTACATAAGCTCATTCGGTGGCGCCTCACTACCAACTGACCAACCATAGAAGAAACTGTTAGGTACCTTCTACTTGATTGCCAAGTGGATTTAAAGGCAAAGAAGCTGTTTAAAATAGCTGAACACTTTCTAGACAGGCTCGTATAAAAAAAGATGTCAGATGTAAACGGAAAACGGTATCAGTCAAAGAAGTTACGAGTGAAATGTAGAAAATAGCATTTCCCTGGGCTCTGTTATTAAGATAAAATAAAGTTTATATTACTGGCATGCCACGATGGCTGATTGAAAATTAAATGACTCCCCCCATCTCTACTTTCTTAGCCAGTCAGCAATTGCAAAAACTTAGCTGTTACACTTACTGTCAACCTCGACAGTTATAATTAAACCCTGTACTAAACTATAAAGGATTATAAGATGCAGCATATACTCGCGGAAGGCTGGAGAAAATATTGACTGAAATGAAACGAAAAAAACTACTTGTGAGCTAACACTACTCACGAAAATTTTTGCTAAATTACGGTGGTGTAGCGGATAGCGCTTCGGAATCAGAAATCGAATTGCCGAGTTCGAATTCCAGTCGGGGATTTTTATATTTTATTTACGCACACTGACTATTGCGAAAGGTTTCAATCTATCTATTCTCCCTTCCAGCTATGGGTTAATAATTAAGACTTGTATCCGGAAAAAAAACGTTAATCTAATATTCACTCACCAAAAACTTATTCTTACAATCCAATATATATTTCAGCTTTAAATAATCCACAAAGGGTTGATAAAGCGTAAAAAATCCAAATCAATCAATCAATCAACTTTGCTATATTAGGGTCGTTGATAAACTAGGTTTGGGTGAATTCGAAATTTGTGTTTAAAAAGAAAAGTGGCAGATGATGACGATTACCAGCGCCCCTTTTTGTTAACAGATAAGGAATTATTATTTATTTGTTTCTGGTCACGCCGACTTGTTGATTAAATAGATAATGATGAGTGGATAAAGATAACTTCACTACAAGGTCATATCAATCGGACACCCAGTGATAATTAAACTCACTAATAATGACTTGCGTGATGAGCAATCCTACCAAGCGAGTCCGCTGTCACTCTCCCGAATAACTCTCTCTCTTTCTCTCTCTCTCTCACACACACACATATATATAGCGATTTTCCAAGCGTAGCTTGGATGTGGCACAAGGCCGAAAGTATGGGGCACTCAGTGAGGATCGAACTCACTACTCATTCGTAATTGTGCTAGCGAGACAAGCTTGCTAATCATTACACCGCCTCGTGGTACCCACACACACATATATATATATTGTGTATATTTAGGCAGCAATTTTTCATTAATGCATGTTTTATTAAATAATATAGACAAGTTTTGTCTATTTATTTTTAAGTTCCTTTCATATTGTCTGATAATCTTAATAACATTATCATTGAAAGATGAAAGGAAATCACCATACTGATACATGTTTAAATTCTGTCTAAGCTTTCGACTTAAGCCATTATCAAAGATGACAATTACTTTTCAATATATCAACCAATACACGGACGAAACAATAATAATAGTCTCTTTTTGTTGCATGAAAAATTTCAAAGCAACGACAAACTCCTGTATACGAGACGCGGAAGACCTCGATATATATATATATATATATATATATATATATATATATATATATATAGATAGATAGATAGATAGATAGATATGAAGAAATATAGTCTTAAGGTGTGCTATATTTATGGGATAAAGTGCTCAATATCAGAGATAGAGCGTGTGTAAATATAAAAGTGAACATTGAAGTCAACACTTAGAGGCGACAGGCTGTTTCATGCTGGACGCAATCGTCAGGCCACACTATTGCGTCCAGCATGAAACAGACTGTCACCTCTAAGTGTTGACTTCAATGTTCAGTTTGATATATATATATATATATATATATATATATATATATATATATATATATATATATATATTAAAAAATATGGTTTTAATGTATGCTATATTTATGGGTAAAAGTGCTCAATATCAAAGATAGAGCATGTGTAAATATAATCTTTTTCATGGTTGAACGCAATCTTCAGGCCATCTCTCTCTCTCTCTCTCTCTCTCTATATATATATATATATATATATATATATATATATATCTGTGTGTGTGTGTTTGTGTGTGTGTGCGTGCGTAAATCTAGGGGTTACATGAATGAGCATAAGGAAAAATAGTTTGTTAATGCGGGGTTGGGGTGGCCAATAACTTGTTCGGCGAACATGATCTTCCCACAATTCAGATATTCAGTGGTTCAGTGGAATGAGGGTCAATCTTCTATCTGAGTAAGGTGTGTCTACCTTGAAAATCAGAATTCGAAATGTTTTTTTTTTGTTTTAACTGAGCTTGAACCCCAACCACTAGCATTAGTAGTATACATACAGTTACGGCCAAAATGTTCAGAACGGCATTGTTTTCGTCAGAAAAGTAGGTATAAGTTTTTATGAAAGTTGTTTTATATTCTACAATTCTCACAGACAATAAATACGATATTAATTGTTATTGTCTGAGATTTTGGTTTAATTTGAGAGAATAATACAAAAGTTATGGATGATTTAGTGATTTACTGCAAAACCCATGGCGGCCAAAATGATCAGAGCGGTTGAAAAAATAACAAAATAATCAAAAAATGACAGAGAATACTGGAATTATTTCATATTTAGTGTGAAGCCCTTTAGCTTCAATCACACTTTGACATCTTCGACTGCATGAGGAAATTAAATTTTCAATTTCTTGCTGGGTGATCTTATTCCATTCTTCCTGAAGGGCATTCCATAATTGTTCATTTGTTTTAGGATTTCTGGCTTTCGAACGTTCTCCTAGAATATCCCATACATTTTCAATAGGATTGAGATTTGGGTTTTGAGCAGGCCAATCCATAACAATAACCTTTTCAGCCTTGAGGAAGTTCATGACTACCTTAGCCTTGTGACATGGGGCATTGTCCTGCATGAATCTGGGTGGTCGCTGAGTTGAATTTCTCAGCACAGGCAAGACATGATCGTTTACAAGTTGTTTATAAACTCCTGCATTTACCTTTGCATGTAATCGCACCAAAGGGACCACACCATCTCCAGATATCATCCCCCAAACCATGACACCGAATTTAACACTAGTCTTAAGGCATTTAGGCGACACCGAATTTAACACTAGTCTTAAGGCATTTAGGCGACAATTTTTCACCTACTTTTCGACGAACGTACCTTTTCCCATCTGAGCCAAATAACATAAACTTAGATTCATCACTGAAATGCACCGTTTGCCATTTTTCTTGAGACCACAACACATGTTCAATTGCAAAGGTAAGACGACACTTTTTATTCTTGGAGCTGATCAGTGGCTTCACTGCAGGTGCTCTTGCTTGTAGGTTATGTTCAACTAAACGACGAGACAGTTTTTCGAGATAAAATTTTCTTCAGTACAATGCTCGTTTCACGAGAAACAGCAGCAGCAGTTTTAAATCTCTCCTTTTTAACCAACTTTACCATAGCATGATCTTCTCTCTTGGTCGTTTTTCTTGGCCTACCTGTAGACTTTCTTGCTTCACACGAACCACAATCATCGTAGACCTTAAGAATACCGTGAACAACTGAATATCTGAATTGTGGGAAGATCGTGTGCGCCGAACAAGTTATTGGCCACCCCAACCCCGCATTAACAAACTATTTTTCCTTATGCTCATTCATGTAACCCCTAGATTTACGCACACACACGTACTGAACATTTTGGCCGCAACTGTATATGGCCTCTTCTGTTGCGTACATTGTCGCCGTTTTGTGCTGGTACTCATTGCTTTCACTCGTGCCATGTACCAGCGCTACCCAAAACCGTAGTATTATTTACGCCGTCACTTAGTGTTGGTTTTGGTTTTGACGGCCAAACTGGTAGGGTGGGGGACCAGATCCTACGGGGATTTCGCCCAGGGGTCGTTTTCATTCTACGTAGATTTCGGCTATGAGATCTTGGCAGTCGTGGTAACTTCTTTTTTTTTTTTTTACTGAAAACTAATGTCAAGGCACAAAGCAACTTTGTTGATATTTAACACGAGGAAGGGTCTTACACATTTTGTTGACTGGATGATTAATATGAATGGAAATAAAATAAGAGTGAGTAGAATCAGTTTCATGTGATTGCTTGCTTGTATATATCTCAGCTATTGAAACAAAGATCGTTACTTACAACCACAAGCCGAACGCGTCGCCATATTCCTTAAGAGATCGAAACCATTACTGCATTTGCTTCCTTTTTTATGGAAGAGCGTAGATTGCTGATGAACCGGAAGTTCTCCTTTATTGGACTATAAATTACCAATTGTGCGATTAAAAACGTGGAAAGTTGTAGCAGATAGATGACACACAAGTCGATACGCGATCAGTATCTGTTGGGTCACCGTGGAGAGGGGTTATGATGTCGAAAGACCCGAAACCTCTAATAATATTTGCGCTAAAACACTGAGGATTATTTAAATTGTTCAGACTGTTGTCTTCATATTTATTAGCGTGTTCACGACGTTTCGGCTGTTGTACGCCCCGGTCTTCTTCAAATGATTGGAATTTCAAAATGAATCCCTTATTTCGTCCACCGACATCGATTGTTCTAGTTCCACGTGCCATGCTTCTTCCTATTGTCTCAGTAATCCCTCTTTAACTCAACTCTCCAAGTTTTTATTCGCCACTGCCGTAGCCAGGTATTGAACTAACAACTCTTTCGGTCAAGTCGCTTTTATTCACTGGGCCTTGCTTACTTGAGGACACCAGTGCATGGATTTTAAGGACTTATAAACTTAATGTCTCAGTAACATTTTTTACCAGAGCTCATACTGCAATTTTCTTGTTATTATTGCTTTTCCCTAGCACTCCATATTACTGGTTCCCATATTATATTCATTTCTATGCTTGACATAAAGATTTTTGTGTCCTAACACATGCACTGATTCCTTAAGTTTTCGTATTTTCCGAAAAATTAAGGAAAAAATGTTACTGAAACATTCAGTTTATAAGTCCCAAAAATTCATACACTGGTGTCCTCAAGGACACATAGCCCAGTGGATAAAAGCGTTGGTTGGATCCAGTGACTTGACTAAAAGAGTCAAAAGGAAATAGTTTGAGACATCAGGAAGAGGCATGACACGTGGAACTAGAAGAATCTACCCCGGTGGACGAAATAAAAGGTTCAGTTCGAAATTCCAATCACCTAAAGAAGAAATTATAAATAATTACAATTTTTCTTTAAAGACTTCTGGGAAGTAATAAAAACTGCTACAATCAATATTAAAATCCAAACAGTAACAAAAAATGAATGAAAGGTTTCTAGAATATTAAGGAGCCAATATTATCATATAAAATAATTTATTCAGGTTGATATGACATTTTTTAAACTTTTTCCCTTTTTTTTTTTTTTTTTGCATATATATCTAGGATTAGATTATAAATAAAAATGGCCACACATAGTTCATATAAGAAAAACCGGCAACCCAGTGAAAGTTATGAATATTTTAATTAGTACAACTATTATAAAGTGAAATTCACACGTTATATTGCTCACCCTCAACATTTACGAATATTCGCTGACCAGTTTTATTGTGAAAATATTTTGTATCATAAAAGATGACAATGCAAACGCCAATTCAATGTGTATATAAGGAAATATTTCAGTAATTTAAAAAAGTATATATCCTGAACTATGTAAGTAAGTAGTCGTTAAGTCATTGTTCAAATTTCATTCCATTAACAAAAACAACTACACCAGTAAACAAGCCCGTTTTTTATGACGCAGTCAACGAAAAGGAGACTGATGACCTCGAAACAGTCATGGCTAATCGCTTGTTCCCCTTATAATTATAAGAGATGATTGATAGGGGGTCATTTTGCCACGGGTCTGTAGTAAATCTAGGATTCTTTTCTGCGGGGTCAAAAGTTAAAGGAGCCGAACATTCTGATAGTCGGCAAATGAATTCAATGAAAAAGTTTAGCGCTAAGACTTTTAATGGATTCAAAGAAAAAAAACCTTTGGCTGCTTTTGACGCAGGAATTTCTTCTGCTTCTTCTTCTTCTGCTTCTTCTTCTTCTTCTCATTATTATTATTATTATTATTATTATTATTATTATTATTATTATTATTTATCGTAATTATTTGTGCATAACTCATACTCTTATATGATACGCACACCTAAGTTTACAGAATTATCTAACCTTATTTTTGCGGCAGGTGGGGTGGGGAGTGCGTTGTGACTATATCAAGTAATCACTCTCACATTCATGTAGTTGATATATAAATGATGTTTTTTTGTGAGAGTAAGTGTTCGTATTCTTTGTGTAAGAGTTCGTATGTGTGTGAAAAGGTAAGGCAGTAACCCATTTTCCCTCCAAGTGTTGCTGTCTTTATACATTTCATTAAGAAAGCATCTCACTCTCACTCTCTCTCTCTTTATCTATCTATCTATCTATCTATATATATATATATATATATATATATATATATATATATATATATATACATGATCTCCACAACCCAAGACAAAGAAAAATAGTTTCGGTAAAATCAAAATCCCTCTGGTTAGATTGAAACATGACAATTTGGGAGTAGTTCTTACTTACCTTTCGTTTATCTAGTCTCATATTCTGATTACTTTTCAGGCTTTTTTTATGAAAAATTATTAATAAAAGACGCTTTCGTAGAAGATATTTCCTGAGGAGATTTTCTATCTCATTTACATCGGAATGCCACAGGAATTTTACGCGCTCTCATATTGGAATAGTAAGAAAAAATCAGTTTAAATGTATGTAGACTAGCTCGGTGGCTAAAGTTATTGCGTAGTTCCCACAAGTACAATGCCTTTCTTTACGAGATGAGGTAAACAAAAAATGATTTTCAAAGGATATCAACTATCTACATTTTAAAACAGGTACAGCACTTTATTTCCCTCCGCTTGGCTATGTGCAAGGCTAATTTTACTGTTTCTCCCACAGAAGCGCGATACCTAAGTTTTAAAAATGAAAAATCTTTCTTATATATATATATATATATATATATATATATAGATAGATAGATAGATAGATAGATAGGCAGACAGACAGACAGACAGAGAAAGAAACAGAGAGAGAGAGAGAGAGACGCATATATTTTACAGTTGTTGATCGACCCTAAGTATAAAGCATCACTTAATCAGCAAGATGTTCTTTTGACAAAAAATTTAAAAATTGATTAGATCGACAAGCTATCTCCCCAAACTTGTGGGTGAGGAGAATCAAGTCTTTTCTGGAATCCACAGATTTTTATTTATTTATTGTAAACAAAGTACGTCTCGGTTTTGGTGCGAGATTTTTGGATAATTTATTGACCTACTAAGAAAGAAGTGGTTTTTCACTCTAACTCTTCTTTTACCTAAATGGAGTAGCATATGTTCAATTCAGAACTGACCACTCAGTTTTTACCAAAGAATGGAGTCCTGAATTCGAATCCCAAGAAGCTCACAAAGAAACGCCCATGAAATTTATTCCCTTTGAAACTCTTTGAATGTAATCAGAAATGTTAAACACATGAAATCTAGAAAGACAACCTAAATTTGTCATGAAGAGCAGGTGTTCACTTAAAAATATCGCTGAATACATATTTGTTTTGTCCGATGTGTAGTTAATGAAGTCATCGACGATTTGTGGATGTTATCTGATGACACCATCCGTTCCTGCCATATATAAGGTATATTTGGTTTGGATATATATTGGCGTTATGTAATGAATAAAAGAAAATGTCCAGTGTTGATGAATAGAAAATAAATCTTTATTTAACACAATATAATAATACAGAAGGATTAGGTGAAAGTTGAAATTTCAAGAGTTCAAGTGTTGACACCAGTTTGGGGGTTAACTATTTGCCCATAGCTGAGAACTTACCAGGTGCTACCACTCCGGATCAGGGTGAATCTGGCGACATCAGCAATTAAGAGGTTGTTCCACGTTCCTCAAAACCTCCCGATCAGAGGCCTTGCTGCTGGACGTAGTTTATCGTCTTACCCAGGATGCGAATGTAGTTTATCGTCTTACCCAGGACGCGGATGTAGTTTTTCATCTTACTCAGGACTGGTTATAGCATGTACTTAGCAAAAAAAATGAACTTACAATAAATAAAGCTCTTTCTCAAGACAGCTCCAGATTTGTTAATATAGGACAATTCCAGAAATGTTTTGTCTAAAAACGAAAAAATATATACACATTTTGCATTCTATTCCCCAAAATATTTCTGCTAAGTAGCATTGGTAATTAATGACTCATTGCCCGTCCGTTTTCAACCAAATTGGCCTCTTTTAATGAATTCCTTTCTCCCGCAATTACGCTCAGTACAAACCACATTGATAAAATGTTTCTCTTATTGGCATATTTATGTAATAACCGGCTAATCGTTATTATTAACAGCTACCTTTCATGTTGTGCACAATTTTTCATTTGTGGGATTGGGATTGGGATAAATAGCCACTAAACTATTGTCAACCTTGTTTTATTCAGCTTAGAAAGATATCCAAAGATAACAACGAAGCCAATCCTGTTACACATAAAAAGATAAGTCAATTTCGTCCAAGAAATTGGTCGGCGTATCTATAAGTAAGTTGTGAAAAGCTAACAACATTGAATTTTCATCTGCAAGCATAGGGATTAGGCAGTCAGATCGTAGAAATCATCCGGTAACACTGTCACAAGAAATACTTTCAATTCTACACGAAGGTTACTTAAAAACAGCGGATGTTGTGGCGAAAAAATAAAACGCGTGTTGTATTTTGGAAAGTTTATGGCAAATCTGTTCTTGCAGGGAGAGTTACGTTGCAAGCTACACTCTTGTTGCTTGACGTGCGATAGGCTGAAATAACTTCAATGTCTGCCACTGACTTTCCTTTTTAGAAATAGTAATGTCAAATGAGACAATTAAAGAGGGGGGAGCAGTAACAAATGGGTAGACGTCTAAAAAAAAGATAAATACACACTAGTGCCGTACAATGTAATTGTTCCTCATTTAATTCATGACTTCAACTAATATATAAAATCTTTTACTTCAAGTGTTTATAGTTCAAACATTGCCGGCATTATACATTTTCAATTTTTCGAAATATATTTAAAGTGGCAATTTAATGCGTTAAAATGTTGGAATTGGATGAGTACCACTTTTCAGAGAGCAATCTGACCAGCAAAAACAAAGACAAAACAGTTTAAAGTTGATTAGATCGACAAGCTGACTCTTCAAAGTTGTTGTTTAAGGGAATCAAGTCTTTTCTGGGATCCATAGATTTTTTTAAATTATTTGAAGCAAAGTGCGTCTCTGTCTTTGTGTGATATTTTAGGACAATTCATTGACCTAAAAAATCAAGTAACATTTTTTTTTAACTCTAATACAAGTTAATAATATCAATCTGTGCATAAATATTCCTACAATTTTTTACGGGCATTATGCTAGCTCTTGATAAACTTTACGAATTCTCCTTAAAAATATGAAAAATAAAACTACTCATATTATTTACTATAACAAAAACCCTCATATAAGAGTCGACGTTCCTTAAAAGTGTAATTCTTATGATTATCATTTAATGTCAAATTCGGATTTTATATCGGAACAGCAACTTCCTTAAATGACCAGTTTTCCTCAGTTACAAGATCCAAAGAACCTACAAAGTGGAACTGATTCCTTCTGACACGACATTAACTTCTTGACAAATCTTTGCGAATAGGATATGACATGATACAGCTTGAAGCCGTTGTGAATGCCTTCCTTTTTAAGAGATCAGAAAATAATTGATGGATTTTCCAAATGACTCAGCCTGTAACACGACAGAAATATCAAAAGTTCAATCAGTACAAAATTCCCCATCGTCAAAAATCATCAGAGAGAACGGAGTCTTCTTTTTTCTACTTTTTTAATAAAAAACATTATCTATGAATTTAGAGCCTTGATTTTCGAAACAGGTTTATATTTATTTTTTTCACAAGTGCTTTCGTCCTGTTTCTTATCAACTCATCTTTATTTAATGGATATATTGAATAGAAGTATAGTTATCTACCCTTGGATTTATTGATTTGCAATCTGTTGAGAAATAGCCAATGTCTGACTGAATATTGCCTGTAGGAGGAGCTTAGTGTTATAAAAATGTTTTTCCTATGCCTAACTCGAAATTCAATTTTTATCCCAATGTTTGGTTGGGCTATCCTTTAACATTAAATAAATTACAGGAAATACAGTTGAGAGATTATACTATGTACATCATTAGGTCTATAAAGATATATACAAACATAGGTGTATAAACTTTATAAAAATATATACAAATATAGGTGTATAAACTCTATAAAGATATATACAAACATAAGTGTACAAACTCTATAAAGATATATGCACACACAGGTGTTAACGACGGTGCTCAGTAAAGTCCTTCTATTACACTCCTGTTGGGTTGACCTTTGCGGTCGCCCCAAATGTGGCCGACTGAGATGCGCTATCTCTAAATAGACATTTAAAAATCGATATTCAAGATTCTTCCTCTTCCCCATATCTCGATAATTTTAAAACCAGAACGAGTGAAAGCAACTAAAACCAGAGCAATATATTTTATATATTTTTTTAAAGATTTTGTAGCGAAACTTATTTTTATCCTCATTTTAATGGTACAGCATTTATCTTCCAAACAGAAATTATGCAACTAATTTAAATTAAAAAGTTAATAATTAGATAGTATTTATACTTTTTTTATAGTATTTTATGCGTGAATACTTTGGTATTAAAATGTGTTTATCGTGACATTAAGTTGTGTTGGGTTGACTTTCATAAAACATGATCCAGAGAAGAGACTTAAACTTGTATCTACTATCATTGGAGTTTATATCATGTACCAACGCATATACACTTTTTTATAAGAACATTTCGATTGGCAGAGTTCTTTATCTCCATTCCCACTGACACTGTCTTCACCGAGGCTTCTTTTCCTAACTACCTGAAAGCGATGGCAATAGTTTTCTAAATTTCCAGAAATAAGCGATCGTCATTGTATTATTATCTTCTGTTTTTTCTTCTTTTTTTTTTTTTTCCTATCTTCATAGTTTTGTTGTTTAAAGAAATAAGAGAGAAAGCAGGATAAAAAAGAAAGAAAGGCAGGGTCGACATAAATAAGCCTCTTCGTAGTAAACGGAGAAAGATAACGAATTCTCTTTATACTGTTATTATAGATGGGCTCGAAATTTGATTAGACAAAGACGAGAAATGTTCCAATTAGACAGAAATCTTAAATAAAACGTGCACTGTGTAACATCTTAAGGTTACCATTAATTGTATTAACATACAACTTTTGTTTCAATCACTATGTTTTAGACGATCAGTTCTCTGACAGTCCTCAGGTGCCGATTATAAGGGGTGGGGGTTAATATCACATCAGGAAGACCAGTTAATGGTAGTGCTGTGCGAGAAAGTAATATTCCTAGCTTTTATCCCCACCACCATTATTGGTATTATTATAGCCATGATATAACACCGTAATACACGGACGGAACGGAATAGCTGGAAGAAAATGAATGATAAACATCCTTTGTTTTCAGAGAGAGTTTTATACTACAAAGTAATACAAACAATTATATACTCATTTACACGTCTCCACGTAGAGAAACTATAACAAGTGTATAGCACACAAGTATAGCGAAAATGGAGAAGAGAGAGAGAGTCATGTAGTAATTCTCAACAATAATTAGAGGTGTCGGAGGATTCGTCTGTGTTTCTGGAGAAGCCATATTTAGAATTACCAATTCGAAAGAATCGTATTTATCTTCTGATATCATTAGCGAGGACATATTCTTCAACCGGGAAACCACGAGTCATTGGATTTTCCCAACATGAGAACTGCGAGCTGGAGATAGTTTCTATATATGGTGAAAATATATTCCCAAAGGAAAACGGCAGTATGAACTTTTGAGCGGACCCTTTGGTAGTTTGCCCGGGCGAAGTAGATATAACTTCACCCGTTCTAAGAAAGCAAACGCTCGGTTTGACTCCTGGAAACTGACTAATGGACTGCTTTCGTCAGTCTATGAACTGAGGTCACTGAGTGGCCGTCACGTGACCCACGTAACTTCATCTCAATCAAAGGGATATAATCGCCTTTTGCATCGCTTTAATTTTCAATTTCCCCATTTTGCATCCTGCGGGATTAAATGACAAAGACACATCTGACACCGGATTTAGCTTCTAGGCTTAGTTTAGTTGTGTTATATATATATATATATATATATATATATATATATATATATATATATATATATATATATATATATATATATATATATCCTTGTGCAGGTATGCAGAAAATAGAAAAGAACACGTTGGGTGCATAATCCGGGGTTCCTTAAAACAAACTGAAATTCAATGCAAAGCGATCTGTATATTAAACACCCACTTAAATAAACAAATAAATAAATAGCTTATTCCTAAAATTTCGCTTGAAGATGAAACGGGACTAAACAACACAATCCAACTTAATTTTATTAATTATTTGGATGATTTCGGCTCTCGTTTTTGAAACATGAGAACTCTTATGTAGCGAAGGAATCATATTTTTAAACAAAAATATTATTATAATATATATATATATATATATATATATAACGTGTTTATATGTCATTAGCATGTAACTACATTCTTTCAAGTGGTGAGGATATGAGTCTTGAAAATCAACGTTTGAAGTTTTGACTTTTACCTTAACTCCCCACCCATCAACATTTAGATACTTATGTCAATATAAAATGATGAAAATAGTTTTCTTATATTTTGTTATTTTTCTCAATAAACATTGAATAACAAAGATTAATCTTATATATAAAGATCGACGTTTTTGTGGGTGTCTACTCGAAGCACTGAAAATTAATTAATTCACTGACATCAAATAAATGTGATTTTTTGTTTTATTTCTCTACCTGTGCAAGGTGGCAAATTTGACATAAAGTCGGTTTAACATTCATTTCCAATTTGGTCTTTTGTGATCTCCATTATAAAGAAATGGCGGAGGCACGGTGAAGTAACTGGTAATGGCTCGGATTGAGAAATCGGAGATCCAAGTTCGAATTCCAGTCGAGTTCATTACAGTTATTTACGTGTAAATACTGAATATATAAACGCAACGTGCATCAGATTCACAGAGCAGATGAATGCTACACTGGTCCTTAGTCTTCTCCTGATATTTAGACCTTATATCGAGTATATGGACATAAATGCTGAACCAAACGTATGCCATCATTTCTGACACCAAGTCTGTCAGATTGGGTGACAAGTAACGAATGAGGCTAAATTTTGAATAGACTTTTCCCCAATTATTAAACTACGTAAATCCAGCTTATTTTAAAAGTAACATTAAAAGTGACAGAAATGAATTTTAAAGAAAGAACTAAACATCAATTGTAAGAAGAAAAAATGGATGGTTTTTCAGGCAGAGTAACAGCCCAAGATGCGAACGACAAATTGTAAATTCGAAAATCAAACAAGTACAAACATTTAATTGTTTTGTAAATGTTTAAAGAGAAGAGAAAGTGTGACACTGAGATTCGAAAGCACATTGGAATAGCGAAAGCTATCTTCCAAAAGCCACGCAAATTATTAAGAAACGGGAAAATTTCGTTCGAAACAACGAAGCGTGCTAAAGTGTTATGTAATATCGATCAGGTGTATGGCAGTAAATGCTAGACAATCTCCTAACAGATGAAAAAACATATAGCAATAGAAAAATGGTTCTACATAACGATGCTGGGAATACCATAGACTGAACATGTGAGTAATGAGGAACACTTAAGTAAAATGTAAGCAAAAAGAATGCTTATAAATTTAACACTGAAAAGGTATCGTTCGTTGGGCATCCGTCCGTCTCGGGAGACGATGGAGTAGCGCGGGATTTACAGCTTGCTTGTCAGGAGGATCAGTCCCTGAGCCCTGCACTCCCAGTAGAGCAGGCAAGCTGTGGTGGGATAGCACCTTACTGGCTGGGGGTGGCCCAGCTTGAGGCGGGCAGTAGCTGTCTAGTGAGACGCGACGATCTCTCCCACCGACGGAAGTGACCCCAGGCGCCCGTATCCTGCGCCAATCGGGTTTAGCTTTTGACTGGTGACTGTCACTTCCCGTGTTGTGCCGATGTCTTGCGACGTTACTGGAATGTCCTCTCCAGTGTGCTACGAGCCTGGGCGGTATTTATGGGGAACTAGGGCTGTCCGGAAGTCTAGTTCCCCCTCTCGGCCTTGCTAAAGGAGAGGATGAACCAATACAGTTTGGTACCAGTGCAGCTGCAGTTGCCGGAAGGTAGAACAGAGTGCCGTCTATCCACCTTAGGGGCTCCACCGGATTTGTGTAGGGTTTACTCCTTGGCCTTTTCTTATCCCGAAGATTTCCACAAGGCAGTGGAGCTATTTAACCCATAGCTGGGGTTTGGTTCATGGGCACCAGGGCATGTCCACACAAACACAACGGTGGGCCTGCATACCGCATTAAGTGGGGGGCAACTCCTCCCCAGTCCCCTGTAGTTTAGCTCGAGTCCGCAAGGTACTCGGTTGCCATGTGTCGCCAAAATTTAATCTTTTACTTTAAAAAACATACAAAAATATCTCATTTTAAGGGTGTTTTTTAAAGAAATGTAGTGTGTTTCCAAACTTTTTGCTTGTAGTGTATATGTGCGTGTGTGTGAATAAAAAATTTCAGATAGAGTATATCTGTAAAAGGACAATATCTATAAAGACAAAAGGAACTCTTATCTTAGCCGACCTGTTTTGTCCTTTGAAGGACTTCATCGTTTGACTTCTCGGAGGATTAAACGAGTCGGCTAAGATAAGTTTTCCTTTTGTCTTTATTCACACACACACACACACACATATATATATATATATATATAATTAGCTGTAACATAGGAGAAAAATCCATTCTTCAACGAACTTTTAAGGTTTTACTTTGGGTGAGAAAGTGAGTGACAATAAATTTGTTTAAAAGACTTCTAATGGTTTAAAGGCACCAGTTTGTTGTTACGATGATTCAATTACTAGCATTGTTTTGGAATATTATATTGCGTTAAATGAGGCCATATATTTATGTGATAAGTTCCTGCGGTCAAATTATGGTGTGTTCTATGCGATGCGCCATGTGGTTCGGTTGGAACTAAAACGCCTTTTCGCCAGTATAGCAAAAAGACGTTCTTTTTGAAGTCACTGATACCTAAAACGGAATCCTATTGAAAGCGGTACATTTACTAAATTTTTCGTTGACGACTCGATATTTCTTTCCATATGTTTGTAGCTTAGGAATTTTCAACACCAACATAGAATTATTCTATTGGTCCATTATTTTCCCTCTATTTCAAACGTGACAATGTTCTATAATACTTCTGCTTTCAAAAAAAAAGTATTCAATGAAACTGATTTTTAAATTTACAAGATCGAAGGCACAAGCGTTATTTCTTCTTGTGGTATCTAGCGTGTAGCTCACATTGTCACCGGGATTTCTTCAGTCACTCTCTAAAAAGAAAGATTTAAAATATTTGCATAAATGTAAGTTTCCCCACTTTCCTTCACTTGCTTTTCTTTATCAATTTTTATTTATTTTTTGTGCAACGAAATATTTTCAGAGTTGCTAAATAATCTGCAGTGACTCGATACGAAGAATTAAAACCGTGATCATCATGTCCTTCAGTTCACTGTTTTAACCACCCGACCTCTCGCTAAATGAAAGTCATTCGAATTCGGCCTAAGGACGGCATTTCACCCACTTCGATGAGAACCAGTTTGTATGAGCAGAATCGATTGATCGATTCAAAGTTCAAATCTCGAACTCAAAAATGTGTCGTTCGATGTTTATGACATATCGATTGAAACCCAATCCTCAGGCCGAGGTTAATGCAGCGAGAAACGCTATACAACCGAATGTCTTTTTTTCCAGCGTCTCCGAACAGATGTCTCGTCTGATTGCATTCAAACGTTCTATGTAATCTAAGCATAACTTTTTGCGAACTCTTAGAAAGATTGAATTAAAAAACAAAACAGCTTTTGCCATGGATCCATGAAAATACAAACATATTTTTGCTAAGAAAGATGAACTACGATGTAATGTCAGTCTTCTTATATGGTAGTGAATGCTGTAAAATTTCCTCACAAATGAGGAGAATACTGCAGACATCAGATATGATTCTCCAGAAGGATGCTAAGAATACCATAGACGTAGAATATGAGCAACGAGAAAGTTTGAAGGAAAATAGGAACAAAAAAGACAGCAAAAGATCATTGAAAGTTCTGATTTTGGTTTGTTTGTTTTCTTTTACGGCATATCAAACTCAATGGGTTATTTAATGCCGACAAAATTTTTATTGCTGGTAATATTTTGTTGATCACCCTCCCTATTCTCCATCTGACTATTATCTACTTCACAACTTGAAATAAGAACGAAATATGCGCAGACTTAGCAGACTTCATCTTTAGCAATGCCTTCTAACTTAATTTAAGTCATTATTATAACTATTTAATTATGTGTCCAATGTTGAAATTGCTAATCAAAATATTTTAAAGACATTTGTAAACGTCTCTTAACCTTTCCTCTTTCAGCGTGTCATAAATCGACTACATTTCGAGCACTTTATAGTAGGGCGTGTGGTGGCGTGGGTCTTAGGTGTTAAAATGACCAGTTGACTTACCTTCATCAAGAAGATTGATGAAGCATAGTAAATAACAAGGAAACTCGTAGGTAATTTTAACAAAACAATATAAGAAATTTATTTATGAATTTACGTACTTTAAGCTGTGTCAGTAGCTCGTTTCAGGAAAATAAATCAGAAAATTTAAAAGTCTTTTGTTTTGTTATTAAGAGAAACGTTTATACTACAGATAAATGATCTGACACAAAATGAAATTTAAAATGTTTAAAACAAACGATAAGAGAGCTCATTACTCACAAAAGGGTTATACGGTCACATACATTCAAAGGGTTATACGGTCTCATACATTCAAAGGGTTATACGGTCACATACATTCAAAGAGTTATACGGTCACATACATTCAAAGGGTTATACGGTCTCATACATTCAAAGGGTTATACAGTCGCATACATTCAAAGGGTTATATGGTCACATACATGCAAAAGTAGATGAAGAGATGTATTTTGAAATACTGAGCTTTCTTGGATTGTTGAAATTAAATTCTTTGAAATAACAAGTGCTTGGTTAAGGCCGAAAATATAATCAGAACGGTTGAAAAAATAACAAAATAATAAAAAATGACAGAGAATACTGGAATTATTTAATATTTAGTGTGAAGGCCTTTAGCTTCAATCACACTTTGACATCTTCGACTGCATGAGGAAATTAAATTTTCAATTTCTTGCTGGGTGATCTTATTCCATTCTTCCTGAAGGGCATTCCATAATTGTTCGTTTGTTTTAGGATTTCTGGCTTTCGAACGTTCTCCTAGAATATCCCATACATTTTCAATAGGATTGAGATTTGGGTTTTGAGCAGGCCAATCCATAACAATAACCTTTTCAGCCTTGAGGAAGTTGTTTATAAACTCCTGCATTTACCTTTGTATGTAATCGCACCAAAGGGCCCACACCATCTCCAGATATCATCCCCCAAACCATGACACTTCCTCCACCGAATTTAACACTAGTCTTAAGGCATTTAGGCGACAATTTTTCACCTACTTTTCGACGAACGTACCTTTTCCCATCTGAGCCAAATAACATAAACTTAGATTCATCACTAAAATGCACTGTTTGCCATTTTTCTTGAGACCATAACACATGTTCGATTGCAAAGGTAAGATGACACTTTTTATTCTTGGAGCTGATCAGTGGCTTCACTGCAGGTGCTCTTGCTTGTAGGTCATGTTCAACTAAACGACGGGACACAGTTTATCGAGATAAAGTTTTCTTCAGTACAATGCTCATTTCTCGAGAAACAGCATCAGCAGTTTTAAATCTGTCCTTTTTAACCAACTTTATCATAGCCTGATTTTCTCTCTTGGTAGTTTTTCTTGGCCTACCTGTAGACTTTCTTGCTTCACACGAACCACAATCATCGTAGACCTTAAGAATACCTTTACACTTTTTGACTTAACAATCTTTGCAATAGACCCAATACTTAAATTATCCTTCTTTCGAAGCTTAATAATCTGCTGACGAATTGGAACGGAGTACGTGGCATTATATTAACAAAGTACACTGCAGATATTCTTACTAATGTTTAGTAAACAAACCGTCACGTAAACAAATTAAAAAAATGACAGTTCGCCGGTTAAATATACTAAAACACGGAGTAAAAGCAACCGTTCTGATCATTTTGGGCCGGCATGGGTTATAAAACAACATATAAAACAACTTTGATAAAAACTTATACCAACTTTTCTGACGAAACAATGCCGTTCTGAACATTTTGGCCGCAACTATATATATATATATATATATATATATATATATATATATATATATATATATATATATTAGTCACTAATTATTTAATTAATTCTGGAATATGTTTGTTAGTCGTTTATATTTATGTCTGTTTAAGCATTTACTTGACAGGTAACTTTTTTTGATGGAGTCTAATTTGTTGACAGGGGATGCACTGTAATCTAAGCTTCGACAACAGGAAAGCAGCTGTGGTATTTTAGGAATTGAAAGCATGAACGTTGAATATGTTTGTGGAAGGTTAGGAGGTGAAAATTTGTAAAAATACTCGTTCACAAATGAAAAGGAAAGGAAAAGAAAAAAAACAGATAAAACGTAAATCCCAAATGTTATATTCCAGAAATTGTTGAAGAGTTTTACAAAAAGGTTTTTTAGTCCAGTTATGGCGACTGCTTCAGGGAATAGACTAGACATAGGTAGATTTCTTAAAATGATTTCTCTTAATAATTCGTCTCAAACTGTTACATCTGTCTGCTACTCGTATTGTCACGCGGACTGACTACTTGATAAGCTTTATTTTTATATATACCTGACACACGCACGTAGTAGTAGACACAAAATGCACATTGATATTTAACAGAAAAAATAAATATACATGATTAAAAGCTGAAATTTTGCAGGTGCATAATTGGATATATGTTTTAAATGCTATATCATTTTTCTCTTTCTCCAAGAATTATAAGTTAATTGAATTTAATCGTAAGTTGGTATCCAAGCTGTATGAATAACATATTAATAATTTTCAATGAAAAGATTTGATTTTGATTGAAATTGATTAATTAATAGAATACTTTCTAATAATGTTTTCAGTATAATTTGAATCTAATTTCTTCCTTTTATCAATTCTTAATCTGGTTTTCTTCACAAACACTAAAAATCTTTTAGAAGTAAGTAAAAATACTGTATAGCTGTGTTGCGAAATAAACAATCTAAATAAAATAGACTCGAGATCAATATTTTGTCCCCACCATCAATTGATGACGACACATATTCGAGATTAAAAATGTAAAATCGTGCCTTGTCGACTGTTCTGCATTGAACGAATGTAGTCGCTATATGGCAACATCGACTTAAATAGAACCTAACACAAAAGATCAAACACCTTTCTCTTGTGAGTATTCGTTATTCATTAAGCTTACAAGACACGCACACAAATGAAAAACACATGGCACACTTTCGTACCAAAATTGCTTAATTGGAGAATTATTTCAAACTGGCTTCAAGGTGTAAAATTGGCAGTTCAAAGAAAAATAATCTTTCATGAAATTCCGTAACAACGCTAAAATTGTCAAATTTCTTTAAGCTTTATTTTTTAAATTGTTATTACTTCATCTCACGCTGATAATATTCATTGTGCGTGGCAGACGATAATGGAGATTTTCTTTTACACCGCGATTTGTTTGTAACTTACTTTCCCTTTCTGCTAAGCAATCAAAACTATCGACTCAATAAAACTGTGAACTAATTTTGAAGATAAAAGTAGAGGTAACTTTTAATTATCTGGCATGTATAAATGGTATGTACAGGTTATCCGCAAATACTTGTAAAATCTTTGAAGTCATCATAAAATTTATATTTATTAAAGTGAGGATTTCAGTTAAAGGTAAAGTACGGGAAGTAGTATGAAGCAAAATGAATGTTATTTTTAAAAAATAGGCTTTTTTTTGTAGAGATTTGTAGTGACCCATCAGAAATCTGCCCTATTTCAAATCTTTATCATGGCCTCCTCAGCTACAGTAGCAGTTTTCTGTTACCATCACAGGACATGAAAAAATGACCTCAAATTTCAAATACATCATCGTTAGGGGATCAGCGTGTTGCGTTGCGTGTCGTCCTTAGTTTCCAGTGGCAATTCCTCAGTAGGGACCCTAACGCTGCACAATGGTTTTTAGGTTTCTTTTTACTAGCTTTATTTCAACGAGGGACACAGCAGTATACATCAGTTCTTGGGGAAAACGAAAGAAAGAGTGAAGGGATGTTGGCCAGTATTCTATCACTTCATGGCTCGTCTCATTTGGCTGAAGTTATGGTAGGCCAAGGAATTTGGGAACGGTAGACATTTTCACTCCTCAATTACGGCAACGCTACTATTCACGCACGTTTTCCGGCTTATATTAAGAACTTAAACGAAGACAGCCCATGTCAGGATTACACATTATGAGGTTCAAACCACTCCCAATCAGTTCATAGTATCAAAGTTCTGACTACTACATTAGGGTTTGGCATTTTTTTTCTAGTTTATGCTTTCTGAAGTGGCAGGACAAACATTGTCCGATGAAGGAAATCGCTTACAGAGTCCGAAAAAGTTAAAGAATTTCAAATTTTAATTGCTGTTTCTGCGTTCGACGATTCGTTTCTTCAAATCTTCAATAAGCGGTAAATGTTTCAAAGTGAATTTCCTTTTAAAATTTGTAAATTAAATTGCATAAATGCTTTCATAAAATGCTATGAAAGCATGAATTTTTATTGTATTTTGTTTGGATTTCATTCTTATTTTATTTAGTTATTTGACAGCGTGAATGAATTTGCATGATTTTTCTCTTATAAATGATTTAAAAATGATTTAAAAATGTCATCTTTCTCTCGCTTCCCCCTTTTTTTCCAGAACCCACCGTAAGACATGACGTAATTCAAGAATGGCGACGAAATGGAATGCAGCAAATTAAATGTTGATGTTTTATACAGACTGTCACCTTATGATAGTAAAGGTCGCGACCGGGCCCAAGAAGCAGCGAGACTTCTTCTGCTTAACACTCTCAAGATGGAACCTAACGTACATGACATTTTCTTCCATGACACCAAGGCCAACCCATTTCTTAAAGACGTCGACAGAGGTATCTTCCCATTATCTGGTTTGGCCACAGCTCTGGTTGCTGAAGTCTTGTGTAAATCCAAAGATGAATTCCGTTTTTGTTCAACCATTAAAAAGACCGAACTCTTCAAATATTTGTCTGATTCTTACTCTGGAGTTGCTTGGAAAAAACTTGGTTAGTTGAAATGAAAGCACATCCAGTATTTTCGCTGAGGGCAAAAATTAATGGGCTATCAAAATTTCAGGATTACATGTTCGGTACAAAGTCTATGGGAATTTATTTTCTATAATTCAATTAAGTTTCTTTATAAAGTAACTTCATATGGATTCATAAACTCTGAAAGTTTGGTATGAATGATTTCGACGCTAAATCTTGCTTCATGATTATCATGGCTTCCTTCTCAGCTGGAGTACAGAGTTAAGAATTTTTGTAGTAGAAAAAAGTGACACGCGTTTAATTTACTATGAAAATCTAAATCTTCTAAAGTTATCATTTCTCAAACAAAACTCCGATGTTTTAAATATATACACTAATATCAAACGTAATATTATTTAAGTCTTAAAAGAATATGAACCAGAGGCTTTTTTTACCGACAGTGTATACCAATTCCAGTTTGATGACAAACAATTCTTTATTTAGCTTAATTTGGGTGCAAAGTCAACTAGTAAGGATTGAATTCCCTACTCGTTTATAATAACCAGCTTGTTAACCACAACAAGGCGCCTGCATCAAAGGATATGTAGTTATTAAAATGGTAATGGGAGTGGTAGGCAAGAAATGTTATTCCCAGTCTCCATTTCCCCATTATAGGCATTTATATATCCTTAATACACGGACGGAACAGAATAACTAAGAGAAAGGAATGACATTCATGCATTGTTCTCAAATTATATACCGCTCTGTCATATAAGAAATTATAAATAAATATATAAATACATGTCCCTAATTTGTCTTAAACATAGAAATTATAACATATGAATACAAAAGTAGTATAAAAGGGGCGAGAAGCAATATGGTTTCACTTGTTATATATCTCACAGTGAAAACAGCCAGCTCCGATGGTCTCCTCTATGATCCTGGGGGTGAGCTCGTAGTTTCCATTTTCTACTCTTAACTCTCGTGGACAAACATCCGTAGTCTACATAGTAAATGGCGTGGGCAGATATGTCTTGCTTCTACGCGTGCTACATAACAACTGGGTTTTTTTTCAAACTACGAATTGATGCCATACACCGACCGTCATGTGGCCCTTGTTAATTCATCTCACACAAATTCTAATCTCCTTTTATATTCCTACGGGAATTTTTTCTTAAATTCTTTTAGAAATAGGTTCGTCGGGTGTATTGTTTATATAATCATGGTTCAAACATTTCTTGAAACAAGCAAAAGGTCGTGAGTTCAAATTTAAAACAGTTTAGAGTTGAACAAAACAAATTTTTAAAAAATGACGGGTGTTATGAAATTTTTTGTTCGCCATTGAAGCTGGTATCGTTTTGTTCTAAAATCGATCAATTCGCCACATATGTATGCAGAAATGTTCACATGCTGCTTAGACGAAGACAGAGAAATAATTTTACTTAGCACCACTGTATGAAGACAGAGATGACGCAGTTTAGTATATCTATCAAATATTTAAATATCTCCATTAGGTACAAAGCAGACGATAATTTTCTTTTTATGTAATTAACTCGTTACACTAATATGTTCAACATTGGGGAAATGTTTATTTTTATATTGTTTGAGAATATTAAGAGTCGACTCCAACTTTATGAGAAAACAGCAACGTAAGCTGGAATTCGTAAGAATCGGAAAATTTTGTTCTTTATATCAAATTGAGTCTTTTTCTTTTCAATTACCAAATTTTAATCGTTTGCCATAAAATATCTGATATATATTAGTGTTTCTGTAATAAAAAAAAGGAACAATGGAAATATTTGCTTACACTATTTATATTCGGACTATTGTCCTCATTTTTGTTGTTGTTATCACAACGATTCAGTTGCTGTGCCCTCCAGTCGTCTTTATGTGGACATCGATCTGGGTAACCTACAATAAAATAAAGATAACAATAACTACAAAAATAAGACATGAGCAGTGAAACGATAACACTCTTCACCCGTAGATTAAAGAAAGGGTTCATTTCAAAATTCCCTGTAGACGGATATACACCTGAGAAGGGAGCAATGGTCGAAATGTCGTTGTGATAACAAAGACGAGGATAATAGTCTGAATATAAATAACATAAATACTGATCCCATGAATTCAAACAGAAATGAAAATATTTACTCAAACAAATCAAAGAACCTGATCTATCGATTATTACAGATAAAATAACGACGGTTATTAGCATTATTATTATCATTAAATCTCCTGGTGATCTCATATTCTTAATGAAAGAAATTAGCTTTAAGTTAAAGATTAAGAAATTCCAGAGTGTCAGAAATCGTATGGAATTCGTCGTACTGTAAAAAAATCTGTTTTTCTGAAAGTATAAATTCGGAATTTAAGACAACTGAAACCATGTTGTATTCAAGAATCATTGCTTGGATTTTCCTTCCATTAAAATGGTTTGTAGTTTTATGTTTTGTATTCCCTATATGAAAATTAATTCTCTAAAAGCAAAAACGTTACATAATTTTCCATTTTACAATTTAACTTATATCAATAGAAATCTGCTTCATTTTGGGTTCGAGAATATAAGTTAGGAACATAATATTTTTGTAAGGCTATAATTAATAAACGTTTATTCCTAAAGATCGTTCGTGGAGGAAACTATTTTGTCATAATTTCAAGAATACTTCATCTATATGAAGTGTGTGCAAAAACGACGCCAGATAGAATAATGAAACTGCAAACAAAATGAATTAGATTTATTTCACTTCAAAAATTATAATTTTGACTATCATCATTTATTACTACATATTTTCCCAAAATTTCTATCCACCTTTTCATTTTATCGAAGAAAAAGGTTTCTGATTAAAAATATTGTTCTTTTAACGTCTCTCCACACACAACACTGTGATTGCTAAATTGGGACTATATAAAAAGTGATTGCTCTTCGTTGCGTCGTGATTTTTGACTGTAATGCGGCGTTGGATTTGTCGCGATGTCCTCATTTTCGACTACTCTACGCATGCGTCGTTTGATTATTAGCAAAATTGCATTGCATTTATGCACCTATGAAATTTGATTAGTACGAAACTTATGTGTGCACCAATCTCCTTAACTGATCGTTACTACATATGTATCTCAGACGTAGTACTATTGACTAATGAACGCTATTACTATTGTTACTCAAAACCAGCTGATACTAGGAACGCTTGACCATGTTTTTACTATGTTGTTCACCCTGTACAAAGCCCAAGAGGTAGATGATTATAGAGTAAGTGGCGCAGTTTATGGGCATCTATAGATGAGATAACGGTTAGACTCAATTTTAGGATAAGATTGTGGTCATGACGAAGCATTCCCTTGAGATAGTACGTAATAAATGTTCAAAAACGTTTTCATCTTCGCTATTAGCAACACCACATGGTCGAAGGCTTTACTAATCAACCCTCGTAACATATATATAATCAACGATTTTTAAAGTTTGATATTTTACCGGCTTACAAAAACAATGCAATGCCTTCCTAACTGCGGTTTTTACACTGCCTCTTACATTATTTACCACATCTTGTTTTATTAATATGTAGGTTACCCCACTTCGCTCTGCCAAAAGTGCTCATCACGGGGGTGCTCTTGAAGTTTATAAAAAGACAAATCATATTCTCTCTCTCTCTCTCTCTTCCTCTTTTTAACTCTTGCTTCCAGATGTAGTCGGACATAATATAAGAACACTGCCGGCGTGGCGTATTCGCTTCCTTGGTCCTTTAATGACTTTTGAACTCTTTCACTAACACCCGCACATACACACACGTGTCTTTAACACACAAGTACATTCCCATAGCTAGTTTCAATATTCTTTCCTTTCATTACATTTGTGTACACATGTAATTCCTTTTGTCAATAACATGCGTTGTCGCTTGTTTTATATTCATTGGTTAGTGTTTCTTATTTTACTCGGATTCGCGTGAGTCCGACAATATTGTTTACGAGATAAATGTTCCAGGAGCCGATAAATATTTAGTATACAATGCACACACATTCATATCCAAAGTGTTGATTCCCACATCAAAGTGGTGACTTATTTTTATCCGAACAACATAAAAGCGGATATATTTAATATCTTTAACGGTTGCAGAAGTAAAAAAAAAAAATAGTTACAAATTATAAAAATCGTCGAACTGTGAAGAAAATCTTTAAAGATTCTGGGCAAATCCGATGAAGATGTAATAAGGCCAGTAGGAAGATTCTATCTTGTTAATTTATGTCCTGTATTAAGAGAGACGTTATTTTAAAAGGACCAGTATTGGTCAAGCTATGAAACTTTTAGGCTTTGTGACAGCCGTAAGAAAGTTATAACTGAGTAAATAATTTAAAAAAAACCCTAACATTTATATATACAAAAATACTCGTAAATGTGAAAAACAGAAAGCCGTGGAAGCAACAAAACGAGTCTTATTTATTCTCTGGTTGTTATTTGGTGTTGTAGACACGAGAGAAAGTAATACTGAGTAAAATTGTGAGTTGGGGGTCAAATGTAGATCAAATATGGATCGGAATCTGATAGAAGGATAGGATAAAGAATAAGCAAATTTTATAGTCTTTCTCGTATCACTTTTTATAGATGTTAGCAATGAGTGTTCAGATAATTTACTAAGAAAATAGAAGAAATGCCGGGGGTTTTCTTACGTCGAATTTTTATTCAGTGCTAAAAGATAAATCTTACTATCATGGCCTGAAAAAGGAAAATTAACCGAAATTTTCTTTGGCGCATGTGTTGACGGCCTGCCCGTGTTAACTGCTTGTCCGATAGTGAAGATGTCACGTGTTATTATAATTATTTTTTGCACGCTAATTAATTTTTATTTGTTTATTTTTATAGACACGACAAAGTGATAGTATAATTCATTTTTTATTTATGTATTTTTATGGACACGACAGAGCGAAGAACTATCAAAAAAGCATAAGGTGTTGGTTCCTAAATCAAGTAGAGTAACAGATGCCATATATGGTCACCAGGCTTCCTTTAAAAGACATTCATAAGAAAATGGAACGAAATGATAAAAAGAATGAACGAAGACCAATATTATCGACCGTTCATTTCACTGAAAAATGCCGTTGTAACCTTCAAAGGTTCAGACGAAACAATGGTTAGGTGACTACTGGCGGAAACCATTTGAGATGTCAATAAATCAGAGGTGTTGTGATGTTTAGGGTTGGGTTTATAGGTGCTGAAGTGATTGGCACATGTCAAGTTCCAGATAGTGTTAAGGTGACAGCTCGTACATACAATGATTTTTTGAAGGCACAATTCAAGCCATGGCTCAAAACGCTAAACGCTTTCAGAAAAAAAAATGCACGACCAATCCCTCCACACACCACCACATTTATTTGAAGAATAATTACGAATAACTTAATGAGTTTCAAAGACACTCATTTGATGAAGTGGCTTGTGCTTGTCTGTCTGACCATAACTCGGTTGAAAACTTGTGGAGCATTCTGAAGAGGAACGTTTACACTGGCGGACAGCAATTTACTCCCATGATTGAATTAGGATTCCAATCTGTTTCATATGAAGAAATACTACATCTCACAAAATCAGTGGGTAAACGACTTCTAAATTTAATTTCAGAACGTGAGAAATACATTTCACATTAATGTTGTCTTTATAACTTTGTCATTCTGACATTTTTTGCTAAAAATATTTGTCTTTGTCGACTTTGCACATGTTCTGTAATGACAAGTTTTAATTACAGCGAAACTTACCTAATAATGTGAAACTTGGAAAATCCTCTTAGCCAAGTTCATAAAATTATGACCACATTATGATCAGACGTGCAGTCTACTATAATTTATATCTATTATGCTAAGTTTTATGCGCATTAGCAATTTTCTAAACATTAGGAAAAAATTAAAAATGACGCAAAAGATGTAGTGTATTTTAAAATTATTTGTTTAAAAACGAAAACAAAAAGTTCATTTTTTATATATTTTAGGCAAATATAAAAAACTTTCTAACCCGTGATTTCTGATTTTACGCTTGTGCATATTTCAACCTAGACTGAACAAAACTGAAGTTGAGAGATTTACTGCATTTAAGAACAATGTTGTTAGCGAACGAAAAGTAAGATTTAGGTTTCAAATGTTTTAAAATGAAAATGCAAGTTTAAAATTCGGCAGTAATATTCAAGCTCTAAATTATCAAGAAGTAATGAAAATTAAAAACGATCAACCAAAGATTTCGCAACAAATTCAATGAATTGATTGGAAATGTTTTAAGTCATTTAAAAGAAATTGACAAGAGATAAGGATAGCTATAAAAATAAGTTTGAATGGGGAACAAATATTTTAGCCTTTATTGAGGGGTTTGTATTAATGATGTTCACTTGGAATATTTTGATTGAATCAATCAGGAAATTCATGTTAAACAGACTGATATATACGAGACATTAGCATAATTAGATTGATATCAATAATCTGTTTCAAGATCAAGAAATTACTCGGACATTATGAGGATCAAATCCGTAATTAATATTTGTTGTCACTTCCGAATATAATGTTAAGAGTTCTAATCTAACTAGGATGGGATATTGGGATATTCCTGAAAGCCTGGTGCCATTAATTTGTTAACTACTTAAAAATTAAATGGCCTAACTTGACCTACTATTTCAAATTTTAGTAAACTGGGCTTTTAAATGCAATCAAATTCAAATACTTCTAGTTCAACCCTTAAACCCAGAGGCTATGCAACTGACCACAGTGAGTTTGTTTTCTGAGTCTTAACCTTATTCCAGATTTATTGTGAAAATAATATAGTGCATTTAATTATATGTGAAGTGGTAAAAAAGTAAATCCTGTCAATGCTTTCATTTTCTCTTCCATTTTTCTTTCTCCTTTGTAGGTTTTAGTTTGTATGCAATCGTCTACCCACAAGTTGTGAAACACGAATCGCTTGGCGTGTGCTTCAAGGATTTCATGGATAATAATGGGTACGTTGATCCCTGAATGATTTTCTGTTTCCAAAAGTTGACTTAATCGCAAGATTACATTGTAAAGTATCACACATCAATATCAAATATTCAAATTATACAACAATAATCTATACATTAACAAACTTATATATACCTACCTACCTACTTACTATGTTCGTGAGGCTTTCATTTTTTCTAAACGAAGGATCTTCAAACGTTTTAGACTATCGACCCTTTTAAGGCATTTTTGATCTCTCATCCAACTCCGGATAAAAATAATATTAATAATATTTTTTTTTTATTTAAGAATAAAAATTCCTTTTTCCTTCATTATTGTTTCTCGATAAAATTGATTTAAGCTTTACACTTTATTATTCCTTTAATAATTTCCAGTTCTCTTCCTTATGTTAGACGCGTTTTTGTTTTGGTAAGAATAAGAGTAATAAAAAGAAAACCTCATAAATAATATAGGTAATAATAATAAACACATTAAAATAAATAAATATCTCTTTTTATTGTCTGTTGTCTTCATTAATGGGGAGGTGGTGTTTGATGAGCAGTATCAAGGCCTTAATATTTTGTTGGAAATTAAGTTTTACTCGTAAGACACCACGATTTATTTATTGATCCTTCTTTTGAACGCATACATTTATCGACTCTCTGGATCGTTCCATCGACACTCTGGTGTCCATATGGAAAACTTTCAAGATCCCTGTTCGAAACGCTTCCGAAATATACTTTTGTTACAATGTCAAGATTGGCAATGCATATAACAGCCATTTTGCTGTATTTGTTTAGGTATGTCAAGTAATTATGTCATTAATGATCTCCTCTGCTTAGATTGAATCGGGGAAAATATGGACCAGTGTGATTTTAGGCTTGATAAAGAATAAATTCTATTCGGTTGTACTAAAGCTTGTGTTTTGTTAATGCAAAGGCGATGAAAACTTCGAAGATATGGCTAAGTGAAAATTTAAACATGTTTGCAAAATTTAAAGCCACGCGCTTTTTTAAAGAATATATTAGAAATCAATCCGTTCCAAGAGAATCGTGGTTGGTTTTGAAAACTTTAATATGAAAATGACGTGAAAAGTGGAGTCCCCGGATCATTTTTCATCGAGGCTTAACGTTTTTCACCGTAAAAATTACAATGGCACTGTGGAGAATTCATATCATAGCAGCAGAAATTAGCCATGTGTTCATGGAGATAAAAGCATACTTGACAAGAAATAGAACGTACACAAATAAGAGGAAAAGCATGCTAAATTGTATGTTAATTTTATACTATTTGATTATATTTTTGTGTGTATTGGTGTGCAATTTTTAGGTTAAACTTTTTTTATGGCACATGTGATAAAGGGGAGAATTTACTCCGTAGTATATCACATAAAGAAGTCGAACACGTGTTGCCCGTACCAAGCTTCGTGGTGAAGACATTGAATTTAACGTCTTTTGAAGGGGTGTCCATATTTTTGACAGGAACAGATTTTGTTGCATACTGGGAGTATTTTTATTATTTTTAATTTTTATTTAATTTATACAAGTTTTTTATGTTATTGTTTTATTTTATGTATACTTTTCATTATTATTATTATTTTATATTTTATTTTTATTTATTTGTAACAATAATTATATTCCTACAGCACATTTTATAGACTGGAATTTATTGTAATACACTGACGCGTGTTGAAATCCTCACAGTATTTAGCATCATGGAAGTTACCGCTAACATTTTTGTCGAGATTTACAAACTCTATGTTTCGTTCAATTATGTAAAGCCATAGATGAAATTTGAATAAGCTTATCTGTTTGGAGAAAAACTTTGACAAAACCCACTTCGGAGTTTAATAATTTCTTTAATTTAAATTAATTTTATAGGACTACATGGTAAACAATATTTTTTAAGAAAATTTCTTTTTTTCCTTTTAACAACGAAGAATAAATTGTTAGGATTTCTTACTCTTAAGCATGCAACATACAACTGGCCATGCGTAAATATTGCTTTCTGGAGCCAAATTCCAACTTTTTAAAGTGTTTGGCCTTGTGATTTGTTTATATTTCTCGCAAAAAGGGTGGACTGGAAACAATATATAAAAACAATACTGCATAAAAAGATATGCAAAAACAATATTGCATTTTTATTAGATAAGTATTTGTTATTTTAATCATTAAATTGTTTTTAAAATAGTGATAGTATTTTGTATGTTAAATAATAAATGTTTTAATTTTCCCCCAAAATTAATGAAAATTTATTATACTAAGCTACATACCTTAGTAAAACCAATTGTACTGTGCACCCCCTTACCTGTTTGCAAATTTGATTTCAATCGGTCAATGTATGGTTATTTCAGAGGGTGTGACGGATGGACGGAAGTCACAGAATGGTCCATTTTATAGATGCAACCAACCATTAAGAAAACGGTCTCTCTTTCTCTCTCTCTCTCTCTCTCACACACACACACACACACACACAGTCTCTCTCTCTCTCTCTTTATTTCACTTCGACCAATAAACATATCGATTAGAAATACTTGCTTATACTTTCCAAACTCGTTACAATCTTTCTGTTACCAACGTGATTATATAGAAACTTCCAAATATGTATTTTTCTGTTGATAGAAATTACGCACACTTGTTTTAGCCTAGACAATTTTAGTATCACACTAAATCTAATAGCATGAATTGAACCTTTGTGAAAAATCTCTTGCCATAATGCCAGATATGTAAGTGTTCCTTAAAAAATGATCAAAATATTAAGAACTAAAATTACAAGTGGACATTCTGTATTTGCTGAATATTCTCAAGTTTTATATTTCTTCCTCATATAGCGACATTTTGAAGTGATATATAGCGTTTGTATTGGCATGAGTTTTTTCCAAACAGTGTAGGCATCAAATGTAAAGAAACCTTGTCTCCTAATGCTTCTATGACTCAAACTTCTTTCTGGTAAAACTAATGTTGGATTTATTTCCTTTGCTTCCTAGGAAGAAATGGGCAACTCGCCTATTTGAACTGATTACAGAACCCGAGTGGACGCGTACCATCATGAAGCGGATAATTACAGGAAAATGCACTGAGGAACAATACAACCAAGAAATGAATGACATTTTTGTCAAGCTGCATCTTTTAGATCCACAGAAAGTTCTTCCGACCTACCATTATCTTCTCCAACAAAAAGGTTTGTATGGAGTTAAATATCGAACATGATAAAAGCATTTGTTGTTTCGAAGCGTTATCATCTCTTAACAATATTTTTCATTTCGTTCAAAATAACTGTTTCCAATTGCAATAAGGAAAGGAAAGTAAAATTGCATAAATCGAATAAAAAACTTGTTTTATTTTTATCTCCGAAAGTGTAAGAGACGAAATTTCTCGTTATCTGACAACTGATGTGATGTTATGTCTGGATTCAGTTTGATATGGGAATTATTAAATTTGACATTTTCTTTATTAGATTTTTCTATTATTCGTTGAAGGTGATGTCATAAAAAAATTAACAACTCCTTTGTTGAATCTTATAGAATGAAAACTGTAAATGTTTGTTAACAAATGTCAAAGTGCAAGTTTTTTTCGCTATAATATCTTCTTCCCTACAATTTCTTCTTAGCCATTAACTCTAACCGAAAAGATCTTACTATTCTTCTGTTTCAAAATATTTATCTTTATTTTTGTTTTATGTACCAAGTTAAACATTCAATTCTGGCGTCCATCTTTGAATCGTGGCTTACAAATCGAAGAGAATGTTTTCATGCAAACTTAAGATTGTGAATTTTACAAGTACGAGATTTGAAAAATAGATAATTTTCATTTTTATTTCTCTTTCTTGGTTTGTGGTAACTAATACAAACAGCTTGAAATGCAATCTAAAATTGCTTGAGCTGCTGTCCACTTCTCTCTCTGTGAAAGTAGATTGGATTTCATAGTCATTTTATTGTTTAGTATGGATCCCCTTGAAAGCAATATGTTCCATCCAGTGATGAAAGGTAAAGAAAAAGGATGAGGGTGAAACTGCGCAAGTTCCTCCTTCATAATAACCTGGTTTATTTACAAGTTTCCGTCCATAAAATAAGCCTCAGTGTCAGGCTTAGAAACTGATAAAAGTTCAATAGGAAAATATGTCATGGCCACGTCGAAGAATAAATGAATTGTGATATCCTCTTCATCCCCGACTGGTACACCAAACTGCAATCATATCTCTCCGTTGAATTCTGTCTTGCACTTTGCTCTATGCACTTTCAACTGAGCCCACCTACAATTCTTGCTGTATTTTGTTAACGAGTGCAAGAGGCATAGAATAATCTATTGCAGATTTGTATCCACTATCTGTACAATCTTATGGATACAGTTATACTGTGTATTAAGAGGATGTCTAAGTACCATTAAGACACCTTTTGCTTATGAACTTGTGAATATAATGGCTTGTATATGTAACCCGTTACTAGAACCCACTCGTATTATTTGTACGTTTAATCTTGAGTAATTGAAGGACCTAAACACAGTTTTGCAATTTTATTTCCTGTCATTGCATTTTGGGCTGTCAGGTGAATTTCTTTACGTTTTTCTTTTAGCTTTGTTTTACTCTATTTTTACTACTTGCATTGATCGGCCTGTTGTCCTCATCTTTATTGCCATATTCACGACGTTTCGGCCGTTGTGCGCGCCGGCCTTCTTCAGTTGATATTTGTTGGAGTTTAGAATCGAACCGTTTATTTAGTCCGCGGGTCGGGGGGGGGGGGGATGGGGGGCTAGATTGTGCTAGTTTCACGTGCCATGCGTTTCGGTTTGTAATTCCAACTAATATCATCGGATGAAGGCCAGAGCCGACAACGACCGAAACGTCGTGAATATGACAATAAAGATGAGGAGATCAGTCTGAACAATGTAAATAGTGTAACTATTTCAAATACCTCAGATGTCTCTTTTAGCTCTTAACCTATTTTTTAACCCGCTTTCTCCCATTTACTTTTATCGGTTCCTTTCCGCTTAATATTATAATATAGGCTTGTCGGTGTCGGTCAGAAAGAAAATGATCAGGATCAGGCAGAGATATTACATTTTGGCTAGAAAATGAGTAGAAAAGCATATATAGAGTCTCAATCAGCGTAATGAAGGGCGCGGTTCAGACAGCTACTACACTAACAGTCGTACATACAAGCAAGAGGAACACACACACACATACATATATTAGGTTGGTGCAAAAATAATGACGTAATAATGTCGTTTTTTGACGTATTTTTTAACGTCAAAAAACGACATTAACGTCATTATTTTTGCGCCAACCTAATATATATATATATATATATATATATATATATATATATATATATATATATATATATACATACATACATACATATATATATATATATATATATATATATATATATATATATATATATAGGTACGGTAGATTAAGGAATCGGAGAGCCGAATTCGAATTCCAGTCATATCCATTACATTCACTTACGTGCTAATACCCTTGGGAAAGGTATGAATCCTCTTCTTCTCTCCCCCAGCTACAGGTAAATAGCAGAACAGACCGGGTTGTATAGCCTTGGATGGTAACTGGTCTACCGCAGAAAGAAATGGCAACCTGCTGCGGGAAGAAATCTGCCTCGTCAGTCATGTATCTTTCGATACATGACCGCCTAGGCGTGTATCACGCATGGCACATAACTGACTGATCCTTGGGTAAGGTATGAATCCTCTTCTTCTCCACCTAGCTATGGGTAAATAGCAGAACAGACCGGATTGTATAGCCTTGGATGGCAACTGGTCTACCGCAGAAAGGAATGGCAACGTACTGCGTGAAAAAATCTGCCTGGCCTGTAATGTAACGAAAGACACATGACCGCCTAGGCGTATATCCCGCATGGCACATAACTGACTGACTAGATTGGCGACAAGGTCTCATCATTTTACACTTGAAATGGCGAGATGTAACCGTAAGTTCTATGCTAACAGTTTCTTCTCTCAAACTTCTCGCCTGTGAAACTCTCTTCCGGCTTCTTACTCCCCAGTCAACTTTGATTTTCAGCAATTTAAATCCAATATCATTCGTTATTTTCTGTCTAATTATTTTCCGTGCTTATTATTATATTATTATTCTTTCTTCATAATGTTTTTCTTTTTCTCATATTCTCTCACGTCCAGTAACCCCTTGTGTCTTAGTGGCTTTATTGTCTTGCTTGCTGTGACATGATTAAATAAATAGATATGATTCACTTAGCCAGATTTCGTAGTAAATTAAAGTTATTTAAGTACATACCGGATTTGTTTATAATTTTATTTTATACCGTCAGATATATAAATATAAATAGTAATATTATTATTATTATTATCAGACATATAAATATAAATAGTAATATTATTACTATCAGATATATAAATATATAGAGTAGTATAATTATTATTGTTATCATTATTATTATTATTATCAGATATATAAGTATAAATAGTGATATAATAATAATAAGTATTATTATGAAGAATTATAATTTAAATAACATTCTTTTTTTATTTTGTAAGTGAAAAAGCAAAATCCCTAACAAATTTAAATTCACTTCGAATTCCACCGAAGATTGGACACAGAAAGGTATAAAACTCAGAGACCGGATAAATTAAGTGAATTATTTTATTATAATGTTCTGTTCTCTTAATATTCCGTTCTCTAATTACAAAGACCGCTTGCCTTGGATACGTTTTCTTCCTGGGAATTGCTCCGGATATTTTTCCCGAATAAAAGTTTACCATATATATATATATATATATATATATATATATATATATATATATATATATATATATATATCACTTCAACCTGATGACTGTCATTGCATGTAACTCTGGGTAGCTGATTTGGTATTATATTATATTTGGTATTTATTTCATATTTTAAGCTTTTAGCTTGTTTTAGGCTTTAGCTTTTAATCTTACTGTTTATATATAAGAGGGAAAAAGCGTGCGTAGACTTAAAAGTCAACACTACATAGTTTTACACTTCAGTGCGATCTTCCGATAGTGTTCACATGGCCTCTATCTATAAACAGTCTCTCTCCGATATTGAGAATTCTTCCCCTATAAATCTCTCTCTCTCTCTCTCTCTCTCTCTCTCTCTCTCTATATATATATATATATATATATATATATATATATATATCTCTATATATATATATATATATATATTCACCCTGTCCACTGGGGCTTCAGAATACGCCAACTGCACCTCTGCTGAGGTGTAAGACCCCCACCCCCAGAAAAATGATGCGTCTGGGTAAGACGATAAACTACATCCGATGGCAAGGCCTCTTATCAGGAGGTTTTGAGAAGCGTGGAACTACTACTTAATTGCTGGTGTTCCCAGGTCCACCTTGACTCGGGGTGGTAGCACCTGTTAGGGTCCCAGCTATGGGCAAATAGTTAACCCCAAACTGGGGTCAAAACGCTATGAAAGTGTAAAAATAGGTTTTAATACTAGCAATACATTTTTGGCAAAAAATTATTACCAGCAATGAATTTTGAAAAAAAATTATTAGCAGCAATACATTATATATATATATATATATATATATATATATATATATATATATATATATATATATATATATATATATGCGTGCGTGCGTGCGTGCGTGTGTGTGTGTGTGTGTGTTACTATATATTTCACTCTTTGTCTTTTCTTTCTGTACCAGCTCTTCCACAAGTCAACCTGGAATTGGTAACTCGCAACTATTTAGGTAGTCCATTGGATTGGCTCTTGATCAAAGATGATGTGATCCGGGCGATCAACAAACCTTCATCTTTTAATTCGTCCCGTCTCAGCCTCGACTTAAATGACATCTTCTACGGCGTCACTGTTGATGAGTTTGTCGTCACCGAATGCCGCAATATTGGAGTGTGGAATGGGAAAAGACCACAAAATCGGAAAATGCCGCACCTGAAAGATCGCTGCAAACTTATGTAGACTAAAAACGCGGGCAATCATTCATTACTCTATGAGCTCGCGTGTGCATGTGGACTGATTTGTGGCTGATATTTGCCTTGGGCGCTTGTGGTTGGTGTTTCAGCCAAGTAGAAAGAACTTCGTGTGATGATTTTTCAAGCTAATTAGACCCTCTCTATTTGTAAATTTGGCGCAACATGATTTTCTAAACACAGTGCTTTTATTGGATTATGTGTCAAAATAAGCTAAGCTTAAACACTTTCAGCACCAAGGACAACATGAATACAAAGCATGAATTTCAAAAAGGGGGACATTAATTAACATCGTTTGTTGCTTAATGAGTAAAGCAGTAAAAAACATGAATTACGCCCATTAGATCTGTGTTAATATGTGTGTTAATGCGCATGTATATATCTCTGATATCTACATTGAAAGGGGAATTTTACGTAAAGCAGTTTATAGAAAATTAATGTCACTCACCATTGGTAGTTCGACCATTATTGAGCACGCTTTTATTGAATCCTTGTACCAAACTAAGATGAGTAAAGATTCAGCGGTTTGTTTGTTGAATGAGATGCGTTATTACCACCAGCATCAAGGATTAAAGTTTAAGCCACAGGTAAAAACGAGCATTTTGAATGCTAATTTTCAAGGTAGATATGCCTTATAAATTTGAAAGACTTTGCTATACCTAAGCTTATATCTGCCCAACACATCTGCGTGTTTGCCTTAACACACACACACATATATATATATATTATTTCAAACGTTATTTTTAGTGGATACCCATACTTGAGTAGACGCTCCGGGGTTATTTCTTCTATCGACCTTTGCACTCGAAAAACTTAATAAAGAAAATGTTCCCTCCGACATATATATATATATATATATATATATATATATATATATATATATATATATATATATATATTTCTAAATTATTTCAGATGTTATTATAGTGGATATGCGTATTTAAAATAGACGCTCCATTTTTACTTTTAAACAGTGTATATTATGTATACCGGCCTTAAAATTTCAGGAAATCTTAATAAAAAATATGTACTCTCTGGCAGGGAAAGAACCTGGATCTCCTTTTGTAGGAGAAACCAAAATTGTATCTGGTGTGCTTTACCATTCAGCTACAGAGCGCATCACAGTTCAGCGTGGCTCTAGTTCTTTATATGGAAAAGAGAAAATGTATTAGAGTTCAAAACAAGCTGTATAAATATATTTCTATTTTTGTAATTTTATTATGTAAATAAGGTTTAATTATGTGACACTTAAAACACAGTTGATCTTTCATAATTTTTAACAAAAAATGACTTATATCACATCAAAGTTTTATCATATGAGCTGCATATATATATATATGTGTGTGTGTAAATTTATAATTTATGAATATAAATATTTACTCATTCATTTTAAATTTAAATTTTAAACTTTTCTGTAAAAAAAAACAATTTTTCAATCCTTCAATATAACGTATTTATTCTACATACTCAGATAAATAAAACCTAAGTTTTATTATTTGATAAATTTAACATTCGTAAGAGCAGGGTCAGTGCAAGGGTCTCGTACTCCTTTAGAATTTATTATACAAAAATCTATGATACTAGGTTCCCAATTCTACTACAAAAATGCAAGTAGAAAAAAAAGCAAATGTTGATAAGATAGCGATGGTCACAAAGCACTGCCCGGGACCTCCAATCAGGCTTGTTTCCCCCGGTGGGAGGTGGGGTCGGATGTAGTACACACCGACCTGGGAAATATTGTACTGTTTAGATTTAAATAACTTTTATAAAATCCGCGAGTTTTTAAAACTGTTTATTATTTTATTTTTATTCAGTGATTTCATGCCTATAAATTTTAAAGTTTATCTCTACAATATTTTTTAGGATAAAGATCTTTTAGGAAATCAAGAACAACCATTGAGAATATTTAGTAAACAAGAACAAACACTGAAAGTGGTAAACATTTATTTATTCATTCAAGAAAATCGTGGATGTGTTGGACTGTTGGATGTTAGTTAGCATTTAAGCTGTGTTTGGTTTTATTTTCATAATTAGTGAAAGCTATATAGAATAATTGTTATTAAAATTGTAAATTAAATACATTAAAAATTGACTGAAATCAATTCAATTCACTTTGGAAGTGAGACGCTTACAGTGGATAGAAGAATGATTTTTAATAATGGATTGCTTTCTACATCTTTATTTTCTTTTAGGAACTGTTGCCAATTGAGTTTGCTGATTAAAAGAGCTGCAGTGTTGAATGTTTGTTTTCAGTGAATAAGGAAATCGTGTTCCATTGTCAATTCTTCCGTTTTTCTTCTTTTTTTTTTCTTTTTTGCAGTCAATTTCAAAAGTGCAACTGTAAAGTGGAACCTTTTTAGATTTTAGATTCAAAACGAACACTAAACAAAAGATTAAATTTTGAAATGTTCATTGTAAAAACAAATACAGAAAATAAAATCTCACTGTAAATTTCATTTATTAGTCAAAGTAGAATAATAAATGTTAGGATCTGTCTACATTTCTGAGATGAGGTTTTGTAATTAGTTACATTACTTATATTGTTTGAACTGGTGTCCTCATCTTTATTGACATATTCATGACGTTTCGGCCGTTGTAGATTCCGGCCTTCGTCAGGGGATTGGAAGTTTAAAGTGAACCCTTTATTTCGTCCACTGTGGTAGATTGTTCTAGTTCCACGTGCCATGCCGCTTCCGGAAATTTCAGTTATCTCCCTTTAACTCAACTCTCCAAGTTTTGTTCACCTCTGCTGTAGCCAGGTATTGAACTTACAACTCTTTGGGTCAAGTTATTGGATCCAACCAAGACTTTTATCCACTGAATATCCCAGGATATTGTCATATTCACGTCGTGAATATGGCAATAAAGATGAGAACAACAGTTTGAACAATGTAAATAAATGTTAGGACTTTTCCGTTTCTCTCAAACAATCATGCGAATATTTTAATCAATAAATGTTAAGATTTTTCTGTTTCTCCTGAAGCAACAATGATATGCATATTTTTGACACTAACCATATATTTTGTATTTGTCAAAATAGTCCTAAGAATGCATTAAAAAATTTAACTCTTTTGTCTAAAGATTTATATGAGACTATAAAAGAACAGTCATGTTCATAATATATTGTTTATAAACAGTTGTTCCTCTCAATTTTTAATTTAAACTTCTTTTAATTTTATTATTATTATTGATACTGCTATAAAGGTCATTTAGTTATATTAACCTTGTCCTTCAGATAATTCTACCAAATAAATGATAACTATTAGTCTGAAAAAAAGATAATCAATATTTAAGAGACAAGTTCACATTGCTTGTGAATATTTCAATGTATATTTCTATCATCATCAGAACATCTCTTTTTAGTCTTCTTAAATGCAGCAGCCAAAACTTTATGGAAATAAAAATCACCCAACGAAAAACTTAGTTGTTCAAAAATGTCAGAATTTTCTTTACTTGTTCCAGTTGTAATTAATATCCTTCAAATGCTTATATATTTTTTCAAATAAAAGGCCCCTGATGAATCAAGTATCTGCAAAAGAAATAGTTTGTTTAAATAAGAGTAAATTTCGGAAAAGAGGAAATTAAAAACAAAGATTTTGAATGCATTATAATGGTTTATCTTGAAATACTCATGATTTTGGTGTTATTAGCAAAATGCCTTCAGCTACAAAATGTCAGTTGGTTCTTTTTCTTTTCCGAGTAGAGGTGACCTCTGAGTCTAAGATTTTAAACCAATCTGACAGAATTTTGACATCACCAAAAACTCTGAAATTTTTAAATACATGAAAAAATATTGATTTCAGTCTTATTTGCTTTGAATTGAAAGAGAACGTTTTATTTTACGAGGTTTTTATTTAACGAGTAACCAATGTCAAACACGTTCAGTGCATCTCAGGCTTGGAGCCAATGAAATTGAAGCAATTCGCTGGACCAAAAATAGAATTAGTAGCTATGAACTTCATTTAAAATTTGCTAATTTTTAAAAAAAATCCTTAATTTATTGGAAAGCAGCTGCAGATTATGACATACTTTAATTGTTCTTCATTTAAGGATTTTAATTATTAATTTGAATCATGCCAGTTCTTCTTTCTCCCATGTGGGTGAATTGCATCTAAGTTGCTTATTTTATGAGTCATTCAGTCTACCCTTCTCCCCCAAACTGTTTACTGTTTTTCTCCCTATGTTTCAACTCTGAAATATTTTGTGGCCTCCTCCAAGTCTATCGTACATCTGCTAGATTTTTTGTTTTGCTTGTTTTTGTATCTGCATGGTTCTCCGTATCAGCTTCAAGGATTCTTGCAGATAAATTGAAATCCATGAGCCAGTCTTAAAAATAAATTCACTTCATGGGCTGTGTATGAAGAAACACATGATAACTTATCAGTGCATGTGTAAAAAACTGAAAATACCCTTTTTTAAATTATGGAAAGCCGTTATGGATCTTCTTGTTTTAGTATTGAATTCAATATTTGCTTTCCTTTAGAAACCTTTTTTGTAAACATATATATAAAAGCTATGTTCTTTAGATTCTTATTATCTTAACTTCCCTCCAAAACAAGTGAAGAAATCAGTTTTATGTAAGGACAAAAATAACAAGGATGAGGATACTAATCTGAGTAATTTACAGATTCATTTCAATAAACAATTTCCCTCGATCAGCTAGAAAATGATAAAAACAGCAAAAGGATGAAGACGTCTGAATAATATAGGGAATAATGACCCATTGCACAATAACGAACAAAATCAAGTGATAAAAACAACAAAGATGAGGATACCAGTTGAAAGTGCTTGTAGGATAACGACAATAACCCATTTAAAAATCTTTGATAATATTTCACATGTGATAATATCTTGACATATTAACTTGACAAATTTCTTCAAAATATTTGATTTTGTAACATTTCTTAAACAACTTTCGGTTGATGCATTCAGTCTTAATCAACAATAAAAAAAACCCATAAAGGATTGGCGAATTTTAAAAAATTTCTTATGTGAAAAGTTCATCTCTTCACCATAGGTACATACTAAAGTGCCCACATTGGACGAAACGCAACCGCAACTACTACAGTTTTCCTATTGTCATTTATATTTATAAAAATGTATATATATATATATATATATATATATATATATATACGCACATATATATATATATATATATATATATATATATATATATATATATGAAGAAATATAGTCTTAAGATGTGCTATATTTATGGGATAAAGTGCTCAATATAGAGATAGAGCGCGTGTAAAAGCGAATATAGAAGTCAACACTTAGAGGCGACAGATGCTAGATGCAATCGTCAGGCCACGAGTGCTGTTATTTTTCTTGGCTATTTATATATACGGGTCAGTGGTGCATTGTGGGTAGTCTATTTTGGCGGTTATTTTACTGGAAGTCGTTTATTTATTTATTTGTTAAATTATTTTGTTTGTTTTTATTTATTTCTAATTTTTATTTTTACTTTTTATTTTTTTTTATTTCTTGTATATTTATTTATTTATTTTATTTTTATTAGTCGGTGTTTTTATTAACGTAGTAAAATTTATATATATCGCTTATCTAATAGTTTTGTTTTGGTTTTGGAAGATAAGGCTATTTATTCAATTTTGCGGTTGATTGTTGTAGTTTATTCTAGCTATTTTTTTTGGCGGGAGCAGTTTTTAATTTGTTTATCACTTCATGTATTTATTTGGATTGATTATCTTTATTTGCTTTTTCTAACGGTTACTTTATCGGGATTGGTTTGTTGGTTTATTTATTTATTTGGATGAATTTAGTTTAATTTATTTTACTTGTTTTTTATTATTTATTTATTATACTGTATATTTTTATTTACACTTTTCTGTTTTCGATTTTTAAGTAATGTAGTATTTATTTTTCTTTTATCGTTATATTAACAGTTATAGATATTTTTTCGTTCGATTTTTGGTTTGATTTTCATAGTCTAACTAACATATATATATATATATATATATATATATATATATTATATGAAGCCAAATGTGGAAGAACATTGTCACCAATACCACTTGGATTCCACCAAGTACATAAATTAAAGTACGCCCCACTCATCATAGTTACAATAACTTGTACATCATAGTTTACCTGATTGTTTGCAATATCTGTGATCGAGGCAATTATTTTAGTGGGACTGGTTCTGAATTTCACCTTCGATTCAACAATCACAAAAAGACAATTAGAGACAATTCTAATTACTCTGCTACAGCACATTTCAATTTAACCCAATCATAAAATAGATAAAGTTAGATGTGTCCTTCAAGTCTCTTCCTTCAATTCTAAGAACAGCCACAAAAAAGCTTAAATCAAATTCATTATCCAATTTAATAACCACAATTTAGGATTAAATAAAGACCTAGGAAATTCACAATGATTATACTTTTTTTTTACACAAATAACAACTGAAACACCCTTTTTGTGTTAATAGCTGGACAAAACCTGGCTATGTTTGTATGCGTGCTTATATATTTGTCTCTGTGTCTATTTTTATTACTGCTTTTTGGGCATATATTTGCATCCACAGACATGTTTATTTATTGGATATTTACATAGGGATTTTTTTCTTTCTACTTTTCTCTTTCTCATTAATGCTACTACTATTTTTATAGTCATTATTATCCTTATTTTATCACTCAAAAAACATAGATAATATCTCCTTTAGTTGCAGGTTACCATTTTTATCATCTGATTGGCTTCCATTGGCTTATTTGAATATCAATTATTCAATGTCTGAATATTTTGGGGTTACATTAGCTGAAAGTAGTAAGACAGGATATTATACAATTTACATTTAAATAAAAAAAATCCATAATAAAGAACTTTCAATAGTCTTTAACTAAGCTTATATAAATAAAAACAATTCCACCCCAAATACACCCAATATATATATATATATATATATATATATATATATATATATATATATATATATATATATATATTTAGTTGGACTGATGTGAGTTTGTGACCCTGGGTTTCACGCTATTTGCTATCATCAGACAAACTTATTAATTTTTAAATTTTGGATTTATATATGTTTGTGTATAGCGGTGTTTTTATGATAGTGGGAGGAAAAATTGTCATTGGAACGCCACTCATATGTACGCAAACATACATACACGCACTTTCACTCATTGATGTATGCAGACATACATACACGCACGCTAAACTCATTGGAGATCACACAAACATGAACATATATGAACTGTGTAGGATTGGGCATTTATGCGCATCCATATGTCATTGCGTACATACATACACAATTGGTTGCTGTATTCAATATTGGATTATGTAGCGAACATCTTTTCTTAGTTACAGTGTCAACGCGCAGTCCATTCGTCTATTTTGTTTGCTGAATAATATTTTATTGCACACACATATATACGTATGCACACGCGTTCACACATCTTCTATCCGTCTGTTTTCTTTATTTTATGATGGGGTCTGTGTAAGACTATGGTAGGTAAAATTGCTATTATTTTTATTTTTTTTAATGCTGTTTTGTTATTATTTTAAAGCCGGTTATTTGCTTGTTTTTGGCGATTGCGCATATGTAAATGGTAGAAACTCCAGTTCATAATACTTATTAATATTTATGCGGTGGTATTAATTTTGCTGTCGGGGAGGTGGGAGGAAGTAAGTATTAGGTTGGTGCAAAAATAATGTCGTTTTCTCACATATTATGTGAGAAAACGACATTATTTTTGCACCAACCTAATATAATTGTGGACTGATATGGTAATGGTAATTGTGTTGCGGTAGTAATGGCGGGGGGAGCGGGTGATGATAATAACAATTGTAGCAGCAAATAGTTATTGTAAATTGGTAGAAGTGATTGTAGTAATGGTGGTGGAATGGTAATAACAATAATTATAATTACTATGATGGTAGTTTGAATTAGAAAATAATTGATGGTATTATGGTGTCAGTGGTTTCTCTTTTCATGTTTATAGGGTCAATGGCAGTTTATGTAGTAGTGTTGGTATATTTTTTTTTATCTGTTTGGCATAAATTGTGATAATAGGTACTTGTTTTCATGTCTGCATTTAGAAATTATTTTTGATCTTATGTTTAGTAATTTCTTTTGTTGGGTATGAGAAATTATTGCTACCTTTTCGTGTAGGCAAAGTAGGCATTTCTTTGTCATGTTGTTGTAGGCAGGTGCATTTTTCAGTATTTTCTAGCTTATTCTTGATATAATATTTCTGTCTTTTAGATAGCATATGTATGTGGATAGTGTAGTGCAGTTTGAGTATTTTCTGTTGATGAAAGGTTGTGATTGTTTTTTCTTTTCTTGAATGGTCCCTCAGTGGCACCAATGTAGTAAATTGTGCTGTTGTTTGCACTTACCTTGGCTTTATATATTATATTTGTTTGTTGGCAGTTTCCTTGGGCTGGACATGCTGTTTTATTTCTGCAGTTGCATTGAGGTTCCTTGGTTGCGTTATTGCAGGTTGTTACTTTTTTTGTTGTAGCTTTTTATTATTTGTGTAGTATTTTTTTGTGCAGCTGTAACTGATTTTAATGTTATTTTTGTTGAATTTTTTTGCTAATTGTTTTGTTTCAGGAAAGTGCTTTTCTATCAAGTTTAGGAATGTCCTTCCTATTTTTGTTTTGATGGTTTTATTGTATGGTGGGTAAACCAGAAAATGTTTCTTTTTCTGTTTTTGTGTTTTGGTTGTGGAGATGCATATTGTAGTTGTTGTGTGTATATATATATATATATATATATATATATATATATATATATATATATATATATATAGAAAACGGAATTTTTCCCGGAGAGTCCATTTATGAAACTGAAGGTAACATCAATCAGCTAAGTGACAAGATTTCTATTTCTATCAATATTATATATATATATATATATATATATATATATATATATATATATATATATATATGCAGGCTGCGGTGGGTAAATTGTCATTTTATGTTTTAAGCTTATGTATGCGCGTTTGTTTTGATTTTGTTGATTGCACAGTATAGTAAGATCAGTTGGGCACTGTCTGTGAGAAAAAGGCCACCATGATGGAATTCACTTTGACATAAATTTGGAAATGACATGATGCACTGCTGGAAGTTCTAATACAAACATTTCAGAGTGTTTAGATGTCAATCTGAGGACAGTGCAGAGGATTCAGAAAGAGTTTGATAATATATCCAGTCAACATCATAGTGTCTGGAGCAACCACTAGTTATGGACTTCATTCAACTTCCCATAGGTCCTCAGACTCAGCATGGAGGCCTACATCAAGTGCCTTGGTTGAATGACGATTATATTGAATAAATTTACTATATATTAAATAGTATTTCAAGATAGTTTGGGGTAATTTTGCTAAATAGATCTGTTAAAATGAGATGTCAATGTTATTCCATAATTTTTGTCATTTTTCCATAATTTAGACGACAATTTATCCATCGCACCCTCTCTCTCTCTCTCTCTCTCTCTCTCTCTGTGTTTGTTTATGGCTGTTTGTACTTTTTACCTGCACATTAATGTTGTCAATCACATATTTAATAGAAGTTTTTCTGATGTAGTAAACTGACTTGTGTGCAAATCTGTACGCTTTTCAAAGAGGGGATCTTGGGACTTATTCTAAGTTAAAACTTTATAGGCTATCACACTCAACCTTAATCTTTCCCTTGCCCCCTTGATGAGACAGTTCTAATGAATTTGAGAAACAACTGTTAATTATTGACTTGTGTCTGTGACAGGAGTAATTACATTTTAAGTCTAAACTCTTTTATTCAATAGAATAAGTATATTCCCTCTGTATGCCCTCAGCCTAACGACTATGCTTCTGATACTAACTCAGATGGGAGTAGGGGATGCACACACATCACCAAGCAACTTTCATTACCCCACTTCTACCAATGGGTCTTTCAGTCCTTACGTATATGAGCGAGCTTGCCTTGGTACCCTGGGGTCTCTGGCCAATATGATGTTTCTGGGCCTCAAACTCATACCCGACCTCAAATAGAAACTCTTATCTATGATCCATCGCTAAAGATGCAGGTAAAATGATTGGCTCTCTGTATCACTCCAGTAAATACCTGACTCCTCATGCTACCCTTTACCTTTATAAGAGCCAGATCAGGATGAAAATGGAGAAGTGTTGTCATATTTGGGCAGGAGCTGCCCAGTCCTCACTTTCCAGTCCTTGTTGAAGAAGAATTATTTTCCACCCTCCTACCTCTCCCTCACAAGTGGGATGTGGCAAACCTCTCACTGCTCTGTCACTATTAACATGGAAAGTGCTCAGACTAACTACATTCCTTGGTTCCACTAGGTCTAACCTTCATGGCAAGGACCGACCATGCCACTTACATAGTAGCAAACCCTGCATTGTATTCCATCAGTGAGAAGTAAATTACTGCCTCTGGGTCATGTGTTTAGTATGTCAAGCTTTGTAAATAAAGATAGAGATTTAGTTTGGAAAATAAATGCAACTCATTCCATCTACAATAGATCAAAATTATCCCATTTAAAGAACGAGAAACACTGTTAAATTTTTATTAGACATCTTAAGAATGCAATGCAAAATCCTTTTCCTGGACATAAAGCATAAATTCTTGAGGAATGAAAACTTAAAATATCTTAAATAAAATAGAAAGGTGATGCATTTTTTCCTAAATCCCTTTTTATTCATAAGTCGCTACCATTTGTCCATAGATTGAATGTGGCTGTTAAATCTGGTTAGGTGCTCCTGCTATGTATTTAGAGATTCTTGATAAAATATAAAGAAAAATCTGGCATCTTGACTTCAATCACTTTCCCACCACTGTAACATGGCTTCCCTGTGCCTTTTCTGTAAATATTTTCATCGTAATTGTTCTGATATGATCCTCTTTATGGTACCTAGACTTTATGTATTCAAGTGCAATATTAGATTGGCATCTAGGTCTCATTATTTTGCAGTTGAAATGCTTAGATGGAACTCTAAATTGTATACTAACAGTTTCTTTTCTCACACTTTTCACTTGTAAAAATCTCGTGGCTTCTTGCTTTCAACTTTGATCTTTAAAAATTTAAAAGCGATGTTAACTGTTATCATCTGTCTTCTTAATTCTTTTTCTTTTATTGTCCTCTCTCCTTAATAATGATTTTTTCTCTTATTGTCATACTCAGTAACCATTTGCATCTTAGTGGCTTTGTAGCCTTGCCTGGAGTAAATAATGTATTAATTAGAGCCAATTTGACGTTATTCTTATTAGATAGATTTCAAAGAAATATTTGAAGTTTTTTCAACAAGGGAAAATCTTAAAGCATTTGTCAACAGAACATTTTCCTTGTCTATTAGTAGAATGTACTTATTGCCTCATTAGTAACCATATTTTCTTTAGTTGTTCCTAAAAGGCAAAATGCTTCATTTTAGTCAGGAAATTGGTGAAAAATTGACATGAAACTTTCCTCTCAACTCAATCAACTTCTCTTGAAATATTTTTGTAGATATGTAAAAAGAAAAAAAAAAAGAATTGTAAAATGTAAATAAACAATTTGTTCATTGTCTCTGGTATAACTACTTGTGATCATTTGCTCTACAAAGGCCCTCTATACTCCAGTATATCATTCCAAAGCTGAAAAAAAATGCCCATGAGCTGGAACTTGTGTTCTTGTTGATTGGAGACTCAAATTTAGATTTTTACCCTTGACATGCAAAAGTCCTATTAAACCTTGCACCTCTATGTCCTCCTACTGTTTTACGGCGACATCACATACACATGCTCAATATTAAGATTAATGTGGCTGTTACAAGAAATATTGCTTACCCACCCTCATAGCATTTTTTCAGTATTCACAATGTTTAATTCCAGTCAATTTACACCTATCTGTACCTTATTTTTCAAACATTCCTTGTACAGTGATCCCTCACTAATTCAAGGTTCTACTACCGCAGATTCATGACTTCGCGGATTTTCAAAATATATATATGGAAAATATATTGCGTAGTTTCTGGAAAATTCTAGAAAAATCACGATATTTGAACACCTAAAACCTTCCATTAAACCCATTAAAATATTAATAATAAATATTATTTCCTGGTCTAGGAACAACAAAACAAGCGTAAAATAGCAATAGAAAGGGCACCGCCATCTGAAGAGACGTAAAATACAATTATCGGCTGCACAGAAGTCATCATCAGCTTCATCATCATCATCATTTCTCCTGTGCAGCGAATTCATCACCATCATCATTCAAATTTTACTTGAACTTCCATCGTGTTGAATACAGTAACAATCTTTATTTTTTTAATGTAAAGTGTTATTGCTTAACAGTTGTCCTTGTTATTAATAGAGTACTGTAATGGGTGGGTTGTTAACAGTACAGGGAGGGTTGCAAAAGTTCAAATACATGTTAAATAAATTCTGTAAATATGACATCCCTACTTCGTGGAAATTCAGTTATCACGGCCAGTCTCAGAACCAATCTACTGTGATAAACGAGGGATCACTGTACTTTAATTTTCAAAATAAATGTTCTGATATCAAATGATTCCACTTAGACTGTTGCTTGAGAATTTTTCTTTTTATAATAAAAGGGTGGAATTTATCCAGAGAAATGTTTTCTTCTTCATTTACTGCAATGTATTAATTAGCATTTCTATGAATTTTTCATCACGTTTTGCCAGCAAAAATTTAAAAAACAATAATTCTCATGTCTAGTCTTACTTGTCTAAACTTTCTGAATAAACTAACATTCAACTGTTATCTAATTCAATTGAGAAAATAGACGATGATATTTTCTTTGCTTTCTCAAACATTAATTTTAATGACCCAAATTATGTATCAAGACTTCACTCCTTCAATTTTTTACAAGTTTTGACAAAGGGGTACTAATATCTAAGGGAGGTAACTCTTCATTTTAGACTTCCAGTTACATAGCTGCCAAATGACCATTGAAATTAAACGGACAGGCCATGGTTAATTTTAATACATCTTGTAAGAACACGCACACACATTATATATATATATATATATATATATATATATATATATATTATATAAAGAGACCTTAATTTATTGCAAAATCTTCAAGATCATGAATAATTCTTATTATATGTCTTGCTCATCTTGTACACACACAATATTTCAGATGTTGCACCCAGCAGATGGGTTCAAGTGCACTTATATGGCCTAGATAGAGGATTAGAGCATGGGTTAAAACATAGCTGGTTTCTTGTCAGTTGTGAGTTCAATCTGGTAGCACTGAAAAATCACATATTCTATTTCAGTAGACAAAGATCACAAAGGTAAATAGGACTGGTGAGTATTAACTGATAGGAGTTATCTCCCCTAAGCATGAAATGAGAAAACAATTTACCCCCATGGATTGAATAAAGAGTTTGGTTCAAATTCCCAGAAAGTTACCAACTAAAATAGACACCTGAAGAAAGGCAAAAGATAGAAAAGCTCAAACACAAATATGACAACCAAGATGAGAATGCTAGTTCAAATAATTCTTTTACGTTCCATATCCCTTCAGGATGTGGGGGTTTAAGCCTCGTTGTAACTATTTAAACTTTGAAGCTATAAACAATGTTGCTATCCCTCTTAGTCCTGGTTCAATCATCCATTTACACAAACTTGTTAAGTAGATCAAATAATAAAGTATTGATCCTGAAATACTTCCAACAAGGATGTTGCCCTGTCAGCAGGGCTCATGATACATGGATTGCATTTCCTGGTATCTTCTTTCTTTCAACATTCTTTTCCATTTTCATATTGTCCATCATTAAAGTTTTCTATTTTCTGAAAAAGCCATTACATTAATATGAAACCTTGTTTTGGCAAGGTGGGCAATGGTCAGCTTTGCAAAATATGAAAGAGCATTATCTTGTATGAATATATGCTTTAGATTAAATCTTCTTGGTTGTGACATGTACCATTCAGTACTGCATTTATTTTGACATCCTAATTAATTTCCAAGCAATTTATAATTTTACTGTTTGCACTACTAGCTGAAAATATTACACCATCTCCTTTCTGTTCTTCTAAGTCATATTTCTATGAAGAACCCTTCGTCAGGTATATCCATTATAGCTCTACATTCATCTTGTTAAGAGATCATTTTTCATGTATTTCTTCTAGTAAGTTACACATTTCTTTTTATGTGATGTTTACTAACAGATTCTAATTTAGCTGCTCTTATGCATTTAATGTCAGTTTGCCTATTTTCTCACATAACTTCAAATATTTTCTTGCTGATGTTTTCAATTTCTTTTTTTTTTTTTTTCTGTTGAGCTTTTTTGCAATTTTCAAGTCTTCCTTTCACTCAATCATATTACAATATTTTATTTCTCTTCTAAAATGATAGATTTCTTATAGATCATAGCAAATTGTGTGTGTATAAATATATATATATATATATATTCATACATGTTTCATTAAATAATATAGACAAGTGTTGTCTGTTTATTTTATGTAAATTCTTTTCATATCGTCTGATAAGCTTAATAACATTATCATTAAACGAAGAAAGAAAATCACAATATTGATACATATTTTTTAATCCTATCTAAGCTTTCGGCTTACATAAGCCATTATCAAAATTGTCTATATTATTTAATGAAACATGTATGAATGAAAAAATGCTGACTAAATACACAATATATATATATATATATATATATATATATATAAATGGAAAATAATTCAAAATTCACAGCACCTGATCATGTGTAATTTCATCAACATAAACAAACTCTGTCCAATGAAGTCCTAAAGGACAAAACACCTCACATGAAAACTTTTTCAACTTTGTCATACATGCTTTCCCTATGTGTATGAGAGAGAGAGAGAGAGAGAAACTGAAAAGTAACTATGCCATAATATTCATTTACGATATGACAATTATGTTACATAATGAAATCTTACACACCTAAATAAGCCATTGTAAATTCTAGTATTCTAAATTTCAAGTAAAAACAAATTTTAGAAGCTGAAATTCACATGGAATATTTATCATATATCCTGAAAATTTTACCATTATTGGTTGCTTGATAAAAATTTTATCATGAAAACATTGATTTAAAATCAGACAAAATATATATATATATCTCAGTAGGTAACTACACTAAAATCATGATACCTAAGATTTAAATTAATTTTTATAAATTAAAAAAGCTTTCAATGAAAACTTTAATGGAAAGCTAAAGGATTAAATTTACTGTTTTCAGTAAGCAAAATACTCTGTTGTATTTCAAACAGAAATTATATTGATTAGAATCAATTTTCGTTTTTTCTTTCAGTAACATTGTTAAAGTCTTCTATTTTTGAGACATTTGCAAACAGAAGTTATTTCTTGATTTTAAAATTTCTGCAAAAATAAAATATACTTTTCTGAAACTTTATTTCAGGAATATTAGCTGATTTAAAGTATAATTAATCTGGTTTGAATAAAAAATATTATTTACTTTAAGTTTAAAATATCATAAATTAATTTTTAATGAAACAGTAGCCATGTTTATGTTTGACGAGGTGATGACAGATTCTTGTTTTACAGAGACTAACATAATTGAAGAAAATGATGTGAGCACCTGTATTCAGTAACCTTAAAAATTTAGCAAAATATTCTCAGTTATCTAATGTTTTATTGAATTTTTAAAATTTCAGATTTATCACTCTTATTTTCTGATAATGTTGTGTATGGTCAACTGTACTTACAAAAAATGGCACATTTATACACTAATAAAAAAAATTCAAAAATCTTTTAAAAATCTTGGTGCATCATGATTTGTATTAAGCTTTTCCATTTATGATTATTAAATATAGTTTATACTTAAAAATAATATAATCTAAAAGGCTGAAATTAATACAGAATTTTAAAAGATTTAAAACTATATAAATTATTAATTCTTGTAAAATCCATTATTCATTGAAAAAAAAGAAATTTAAGGCAATAGTTTCCTTAATATGCCTTATTTATAAAATCAATTAAAAGCTTTTCTAATTAAATAATGCCTTAGTTTTATTGCATTTTTAATTTACAATTCAGAGCAGATTTTAAAAAATGAGTAAATGTTTGAAAAATTTTTTTTAAAAAAAATTGATGATTTACATTCTCCAAAGTGTCCAGCTTTTAACTAATATAATAAATATTTAGATCAAAATTTCATAAAATTAAGTGGGAGTAACAGATGTAAATAAACAAATTTTTACCAAAATTTTCTAAAAAAATATTTCATAAATGAAGTCCTGAAAATCTCATTAAAATCCAACATTTATAAGAATTTCAAAACAAAATAAAAAAAAACAAAAAACAATGTGTTTTTTACTGCAAAAAACACTAAAATTCCTATAATAATCTTTGGACCACCACTGTTGCCAAAAATAAAAATATTTTTAATCAAAATTTCAAATATGCTAGAAATGATTAAAAAAATTTAATAAAATAATCAAAAATTACTTTGGTCTTTTCTCTTAATAACAAACATTTTGACAATAAAACTATTTTTTTATCAAGTTTGGAGCCTTTTTCATCATGTTATGCACTTTTTTTTTTTTTTTTTTTTTTTTTTAAGTAGAGTGGAGGTACCTATGTAATTTACATAGTAAAGGTTACTATCTAATGCAGGAATTAGTAATCTTGTCAATTCTTTCAATGTTTCCTTATTATCAGAGCAAGCATGAATACAGACTCTACATTATTATTATAAGATTATAAATTCATTTGTCAAGTTAGAGCAATACCATTAAAATGCCCCATTACGTATCTCGCTATTATGTACTGTTCTTACTGTGTTATGGAAAAAAAAAGAACAGAATTTAGGTCCTTATAGTATAAATGAAATGTTTAAATCCTATTTAGAAATATATTTTTTTCAATACTAAATTTCATCCACTATAAAGCTTGAGAATCAATCAAGGTAGAGAGTTAGAGTCAGAAATGGTGATGCTGAACAACATGTTGTATAAATGCTAACTGGTTTTATTTAAAAACTTGCTTTCAATAAAACTTCAAATATTTTGATATACTCTCTAAAGGCTTCATTTTAATATTTCTGTAAAAAGGTGTGACAGTAAATTTTCTGGATTATGACCAAGATAATTCTAAAAAAATACTACGATAGTCCTATCATAATGAAGATATAGAGAAAAGGAGTGGGGGAAAAATGTCTGCTGTAATGTTTCTCGAAAGAGTCTTTGATCGAAATATGTAATTGCTACTCTTTCTATTCTTGTTTATCACATAATAAACATAAAAAGTCAGCCTGTTCTTGAAATAAACAAATTTGCTTTTTTCTCACCACACATGGCTTTTAATTGTATTTGCCTGTTAAATTGAATTAAAAGCCGAGAATACAAGCCTGAATAATTCATCAAATAAATCAAATTAGATAAACAAACTTAATAAACAATTTTCTGTGGAATTTTACTGGCATAGTTTAAGATAAGCTTTTGTTTTTAATATTACAAGAAAATATGTGATGTCACGTATTTAAGATACATTTGAATATTATCATGATATTGGTAAATACTTTCAGTGAGATTAACAAATACCTGTGAAAGAATTCTTTTCTGGAGTGTGAATGGAGTTTGCCAAAATTAGATGTGACAAAAGAGTGTCTGATAAACCCTGTCTCTGTGGATTTAGGTAGCCTAGGGACACTGTAGAGTAGATAGAGAGTGAGTGCGTGTGTGTGTGTGGGGTGGTGGATAAAATCACACAGCATATTTTTTAAAAGTCTTCATTTCGTAAGCAAAGTAGTTGAAAAATCTATCTGATTACAAAGTGAACTGAAAAGCCTTTTTGTCAGGACTTGATGTATGTCTTTTTTATTAGACAAATATATAGTGCAAAAGTTCACAGAACACAATTTTGATGGCTAGAGATTGAATAAGTTTTTGAAATGGGTTTAATTGCTGGAATCTTCTGTAAGACATCTTGATTGGAAATGTTGTGGATGTCAAACCAACATCTGTACTTACTTTTTGTCAGAGATACAATCTCCCAAAGGACATTTAAACTGATATACAATGTTGTTTTTTTCCAAAACACTAGTTGATGGAGAAGAGTTATTGCATATGATTAAGTTAGTTGTGCTAAATATGTAATATATAATTAGTTTTATTTTTTTGACTGGAATCAGTGGGAAATATATTACTACTTGTGAGATTTTTTTTTAGCACTTTTTCATCTATATATATATATATATATATATATATATATATATATATATATATATATATATAGAGAGAGAGAGAGAGAGAAAAAAGATGCATGACAAAGTGGAAAAGATTTTTGTGAAGCATTTCATCCTTTTAGTCTGATGAAGTCCTAAATCATACATCTTTCCCCCCAAATTCTTCTAGATAGCTAAAAATTTATATTATATATATATATATATATATATACACACACACACACACACAGGGTGTATCAAAAATACTTTTACAAACTTTATGGGTGGCTTCTTCACACCAACACAAGGACAAAATTTCATATAAAATACTTAATTTTCGAATCATTAAGCTTAAAGAAAGTTTATGGTAGATGGCACTGTGTTGTCATGTAGACTGGGTTACATTTGTCATTTGTGTGCATTTATGACTAGTCTGTCTTCAATATTTAATGTGTGTAGTAGTGTGGTATCTGAGAAGTGTTCCATTTAAACAATGGCAAGATGTTCATATTGTGAGTATGCAGATAAGATTTTTACATATTGTTGCACAAATGGTAATGGATATGATACTACACAACTGTATCAGATTGTGTTTCCAGACCGAAGACAGCTGAGTTATCCAACCTTTGTTGCTGTTTATTGTCATGTTGCTGAGACAGGACCCATGGCACCACAAACTATGAGGAAAATTGAGGTCCACTTGTACACCTGACCACGAAGAATACATGCTGTAGGAGATAATCCAGGTATCACCATGTCAAGTGGCCCTAGCATGTCATGCAACTGATAGTACCATATGGAGCACACTTCAAGAGCAGCTCCTATATCTGTATCATTTACAACATATGCAGGATCTTTTGCCCTCTGATCACTCACAATGAGAGAACTTTTGCCAATGGCTTATTGCACAAATTGTCGATCTGTTGTTTGTCTCTTCCGTCCTGTTTACAGAAGAGACAACATTTGGAAGAGATGGAGTAACAAATTTACACAACCAACATTTGAGGGCAAACTGCAATACCCATAGTATAATACAGGCTAGATACCAGCATCATTTTAGGATTAATGTGTCGGTTAGAAATGTAGGTGACTGTCTGGTAGGTCCATATGTTCTCCCAGCATGTTTTACAGGAGCTGTCTAAAGGGATTTTATTTCAAACACACTTCCAGACCTGCTAAAGGATGTACCCCTGCTAATGCAAAGACATGTGGTTCATGCATGATGGGGCTCCAGCACATTTTAGCCACATTGTGATGCACTGGCTGATATCTATCATGAAAGATGGATAGGTAGGGGAGACCCAGTTCCATGGCCTGTATGTTCCTGCGACCTCAATCCTTTGGATTTTTATCTGTGGGGATACCTAAAACAATTAGTTTATGCAGTAGACATTAATAATTCAGAGACGCTTCATCATGTCATGGAGGTCAGCAAAAGCATTTGACAGTGTGTGGGAGTATTTGAAAGGATCTGCGAGTCAATGATCCAATGGGTGCATGCATGTGTAGAAGCAAGTAGAGGACATTTTGAACATTTGTTATGATGGCCTTTTGGACATATGTTTATATGGACATTTTACATTGATTTGGTGTCACAAACCCAACCCTCAAATTTGTACAAATATTTTTGATATGTCCTGTGTGTGTGTGTGTGTGTGTGTGTGTGTCTCCCTCACATGTGTGTGTGTGTGTGTGTGTGTGTGTGCGCGTGCGTGCATGCATACACAAAGGCACTATGTAGTACAGACATTTCACATTATCCTTTGTGAGTAATATCACTGTATATATACCCAAGGAGACTATTTTGAATGAGATGAGGTGTTAAGTAATCTTTCCACAATCAAATTCCTCAAGATTTTCCAACAAGATGATAAAATAAAATAAAGCACAAGTAGGAAACATATCTCAATCTAACATGTTTCACTTTTATTGAAGCTTCATCAGAGATCAAGATAGAAATGAAAAAGCAGTGACATCACCATCTTTCTACAGATCCATTATTCATGAATATAACTTATTTCTAATACATAAAATAATGAAAATTTACAAATCCTTTTCAAAATAAACACATGAGAAATGCTTTAATGATAAATACAAATGAAAACATGATTATTACAATATCTTGACGTGCCTCACTGGCAGACACACAGGTGACAACAACAGACATTCCCCACACCAACATAAATGAGGGTGACATCTATAGACATTCCTTATACACACAAACATACATACATACACTTACATGAATTGTTGTTACCAGCCAACATACACCTAGACACACAAGCATTTCTTTACATACTCTTACACTATCACACATTTTAACATCCAAAATTTTCCTCACACATATCTATATATTATCTATTGTGTTTATACATGTGACACGTGTCTGACCGATAAGAACTAACTAAAAATCTTAACATACCAGTATTCTGTGTCTCTGCTTTTTTCATTTTTATCTCAATCTCTTCTCTGACAAAGCTTTAGTAAAAATGAAACATGTTAGATTGGGATATGCTTCCTACTTGTTCTTTATATATATATATATATATATATATATATGTTATATATATGAATGACTAAAAGGAGATGAGATAAAACTATTCTTAGTTGACGAATTTCATTGAGGGACTTTATCAAGACCTACCCCTGATAAAATCCCTCAGAGGACGAAATGCCTCAGGTAGGAATAGTTTTTTCTCTCATCTCTTTATTCATTTTGTCTACTCTACAGATGGACTCAATGTGAGAATATTTATATGCGTGTGTGTGTGTGTGTGTGTGTACGTTATTCTTTTATAAGTCATCATATATCCCACCATAGGATGGATACATTTTCAAAGATTTTTATTTCATAAATTACCTTGTGCAGTTAATCATGAGTCAGTAAACAGATTCAGTTGACTGGCACCCCACATATCAGTTTATGGCAGAAAATATGTTACAGACAAGGAGGTACTGAAAAATTCTCTGCTAAACTAAAAAAAGGGGGATATAAAAAATAAAAGAATTTGAAGTTTTGTCATTCAATCAGATTTTAGGAAGTGTATTAGGCTGAAAATTTTTCAGCACATCCTCATATAGCAAAATATTACAATATGATTATATATACATGTTTCATTAAATATTACAGAACATTTGGACAGTTTCTACACACTCAGTGTCCAGAAAAGAAAACTTAAAAAGCTTAATCTTAGTACCTTGTTCGTCATCTTTAATGAAATATGTATAAATGAAGGATTGCTACCTAAATACACAATATATATACATATATATATATATATATATAGGTGGATCAATATGTCTGTAGTATGACCTAGTTAATAGCTGAATTTTAATCATTTGGTTAAGTACTCTGGAAAAGATGAAGATTATGTTGAAAAAATTTTGATATGTGAAATAGATTTTGTTTTCCTTGTCAGGCTATTAACTTATTGACTTAAATATGCATAGACATATTTTCTCTCATATGCTGTTATTCATTTTGATGAACAAAAATATGGCTGTACCAGTCACCTCATCATTCGTATTGAAATAAATTAAACCAGTAAAGGAATAAACAAGAACAAAATAAAGCAATTCAAAAAATTAAGTTTTTAAATTCAATAAAAAATAATGGACTTTCATCATGCACTAACTCTAAGCAGGGCTAGAAACATGTCACACCGAAATCATTCAGAATCCAATAAAAATCATCCTGGTTCAGTTTTGACTAATCATAGATAAATTAAACAAAAGGGCCCATTTAAATAAAACAATTTGTTTCAAAAATAAAAATAATGACATTCATCAAACCAACACTCAATTTATGAGAAAGAAAAAAATATATATAATAAAAATAAGAAAACAAAGAAGTTGCGCCATAATAATTTTTCTCGGATCATATTTTGTTTGCTATTTTTATCAAAGTCAATTTTGAGTTTTGATCAACAACAACAACAACAACAATTGCAATGGAAAGAGAACGACCATATGCTTGGCAATTCATTATCATTTCATGATTAGTAATATAGCTGTACAGATGAATATCACAATTGACCATAAAATGGCTGACGTACACGGTCTGCCTGATCTACACAAAAATCACAGTTTGAATTCAGTTTATTTTATTTTCTTGTTTTGCTTCACATATGATTAGGACAGGAATGGATGTGGTGAGAGATATCAGAGTGGAGCCTGAATCTTCATTCTTGGAGAAAAGAATTTGTTTTCTTTACTTCATACTTTGTTGCTATCAAAATTGTTTCTTCATACTTCTTCAGGTGTAAGATGCATGCAGTTGTTCGTAAGAAGTCAGTTATTTTTCCTTTTGCATCACCCTAACAAGAACATCAGTGTTTAAAAAAGTTATGGAATTGAGTACCACGGTCTCGTGCTGGAGAACTTTTCTGCAGGACTAAACAAAACCCATTTATTCAGGTCAGGATACTGGCCTTATTTTGACTTCTTATATGTGAGATTTTAACAGACAAAATTAATTCTCCAAAGCACCGATTCTTATAAAAGTCAATGCCCTCTTTTCCTATAAATTCTTTTTTTTAATAAACCTGATAAGTGTAGTTTCTTTTAATAAACCTGATAAGTGTAGTTTCTTTTAAATAACCTGATAAGTGTAGTTTCTTTTAAATAACCTGATAAGTGTAGTTTCTTTTAAATAACCTGATAAGTGTAGTTTCTTTTAAATAACCTGATAAGTGTAGTTTCTTTTAAATAACCTGATAAGTGTAGTTTCTTTTGCATGACAGACTTTTCTATGGCGATTCCTTGTCAATTTTCTTGACTTCATTCCAGAAAGGGACAGAGTGCTCCTTTTTGTCCCCATAAATCAATGAAAAGTACTAAAACATTTCTAAAGATCACTAGATGCATATTATTCACAAGGAAGGCTAAAGACAACATCAGCCAAAAGTTGGCAAAATCAACAAAAGATGAAATTGTATGAATCCAGATGTGTGGAATAAAGAAAATGCTTCATGTGAAAATTTTAGAAAATAAAATAAAACTGTTTTTGTTTTTCATTCTGACCAAAGAAAGACCAGAAAGAAAAAGAGAAAGTGAAAATAACACACCCACCCGCATACCCACAATTTTTCCTTAAACATTCACACAATATCATTCATTGATAAAAGAAACTAAGAAAAAAATAATCAAAGATTGAGAGAGAAACTGGGAAAGGTGAAGAAAAAGAAAAAAAAAAAAAAAGAAGAAAAAGAAAAATATAGTGGATATTGTTGTTGTTGCTGTTGTTATTGGACTGGAGGTGAAACTGGTTTTTACAGTAAATCTCCATTTGGATGAGCGGTCAGTCACATCAGGAGAAAATGAAAGGATGGTTTAATTTTTTTTCTTTTGGTGAGGAGGGAGTTTGCTTTTTTTGTCTTGTCTTTATTTTTTCCTGAGGCAGGTTTTCAGCTATAACAAATCATAGAAGTAATCCAGTGCTTGACCTATTTCCCAAATTGATATTCCAGTTTTCAAATATTTGGCAAGTTCCAATCGGGTTTCTATTGATAAAAGTGATGGATAATAAATGATGTGATGACCAATCCCAGTTCTGTAAAGAAAACAAAAAAAATAAAAAAAAAACAAATCACTTGAAGAAATATTATCTGAATACAGAATTATGTTAAAAACAAAACAGCATTATGTAATTTTAAAAATAATAAGCAACTAAGCAGTTTAAAATCATGATTTTAATTTGTCATGTGCCCAAATTATGAGAAAAAAAATGTGCCAAAAAAGAGAAAAAAAAAGAAAGTGCAAAACAAAGACAAAAAAGGGTAAAAAAAAAAAAAAAAGAAAAATGGGTAAAAATGAGGGGGGGGGGGATTTGACCCTTAAAATGCACCAAAATATTATTTCTTAATAAAAATATGTTTTCTTTACACTATCTCAAGGTCTTACTTATATCCAAAACAGCCAAGTTGTCAATTTTGACATTCCTTATTATCAGGTAGTTTCGAAACTAAACCATGAAGGAACAATATTAGATTTTAAAACAGATAACACACAGAAAAAAAATATCTATTTACACTTTTGCTGTACATATGAGAATTTATCAATAAACCCAGAGGCTGACAAATATTTAATGGATGAATTTGGAAATTTTCACTTTGAAAGTTTCAATCTATACTGTTAATTTCCATTAGTGAATTAAATGCATTGACAAGGAAGGAAAGTATATTGAAAAACAAATATTTGTTGTGTAAATACTGTTTTCATTATTAGGCTATAGAATTATTGATGTAACTATCTATATGAAATGCTAGTAAACACTGTAACAATCTTTACAAGTGACCGTAAGAATTATTGTCTCATCTTTTATTAGTTATTCACATTATTCACAGATGAAGATAATTTTATATTTTTACTATAAATAATAAAATAATGAGCCAATTTCAATAGCAATTGGCAGATGTCATTTTTAGCACCTCACCCATTTGAGGTTCAACTTCTTTTTTTAATAAGATATATCTATATATTTCTTTTAATGAAAAGCATGTTTATATATAAATAAGCAAAAATAAGTGTTATAAATTCTCATTGAACTAGATGTTATATTGAAAATATGACTTGAAAACTACGAAGGTGTTAGTTTGACACTTCAACCCATTCTTGCATAAAAGAGGATCTCTTGTTTTTAATTCTTCATCAATATTTATGACTATGAAAAGTATAAAACTGTAAAATACATTTGTTTTAAAAATAAATTGATAAAATAAAATGTAATAAGTTTAATTCCTTGAAATGCAACAGAAATATTCAAAGTTCCAATGCACACTTCCATTTTCTGATTTCTTCAAGTCATTTTAATTGTAAAAATGACAAAATAAACAATCCACATGGTAAATTAAATTTATATGGAAATTTTGCTTTGTACAATAGATGAGTACAAATCAACATATATAAAATGTAATGTGTATGTGCAAGAGAGAGAGTGGACATAAGAATCAACACTGTATGATAACTTAGTTTTATGCTTCAAGTCTGAAAATTGCACTGAAGTGTGAAACTGACTGATACCATGAAGTGTTGATTCTTATATTCATACTAAATGAATTCTTTATATCCAATATTAAGAATTCTTCCCCAATAAATATTGCAAATTTTAATTATGTGTAAGTGCGTGTGTGCACATATGTGTGTAATACTTTTCACAGAGAGCACAGATGCTATACTTTGATCCTAGCTGTGGGTATGAAACTTTAAATTACAGTAGTGCCCTCAGATGATCTGAAGCATAAGTAACAATCTGTACATAAATAAGGCCATCATTTTTAATGGACACGCCAGGCTAGTTCAGATAAAACATACAAGTTTCTAGAAAAGAAAGGTGGGCGGGAGGATAAAATGTCGTATTAAATTTAGAAAACCAGAGGTAAGAAAAGGAACCAAGGTAAAGCAAGATTTTAGCTAGAACCATTGGTTTACAGGTCACTCTCCCACATTAACATGTCTGAATCGAATGTGTCTTTCAAATGCTTTATTTCTTAAATTAAGAACATTTAGAAATCATCAGGTGAAATGAGATGAAAAAAAAAAAGAAAAAAGAGAGACATATTGAAATTGGATTAAAGGAATGTGTACATATGTCTGTAGTTTTATGTCAAGATGAGTGACATTGGCTAAAGGTCAGGTTTTGGAGGTTGAATATAAGAAGCATTGTAAACAAATAATTAATCAATATAGACATTTTTCCTTCCCTTCTCAAAAAAAAAACTTCTAAGATTAGCAGGATATTACAAGGGAACATAATCAAATTGTAAATTACCAACACTGTAATGAATTAGTGATGACCAAAAAACTGTATATTAAACAAATTATGATCAATACAGGAAGAATAAGTATATTGTAACAATGGATAAACTTGTTTTTTTCTTTTGCTGAAAGAGGATAGCCTTCTTTTGCTGAAAGAGGCTAGCCTTCACTCTAATTCTTAGCAGACTAAATCATTGAATCAAAACTAAATTTTATGAAGAGCACAAATATTTTACAGTAATAATTTGGTTAATAAAAAATGTAATTTGCTTACTTCTTGATTTCTAAGAGCTTATTCTATATTTACAGATTCCAGCCAGTGATTGCAACTGCTAAAATAGCTTTCATTCTTTTTAAACAAAATCTTTTAAGATATTAAAATACAATCAATTTTTTTGTCTTGGTATAGCAGTTGTCTGTATTATACACAAATAAAAAAAACAGATTTTAAAAAAAGTAAGGACATCAAAATTATACTTTCCTTTTTTAAGTTATCTCTTATAAAATCATTTAATTTTTATGAACTTGCCACTACAAATATGATGTCATATGTACTCAATTTTTACTAATTATACAAAGAACTTTATCAGAAAAATAATCAGTATATATACATCAAATATTATATAAAAAAGATTGGAATGCTAGAAAATATTTCTCTGGTGATTTATCTGACAAGCATATACACTCCTGATCAAAAATTTAAGACCACTTGAAAATTTTTTTTAAAAGACTGTTTTTCATGGAAAAATTTTAAACATTTCTTACTTAAGGTTACTAATTTTATAATCTAAAAGGTTATGTAGACAAAAAGTCATAATCCGAACATTTTGTTGAGAAATTGACATTTTTATAAAATGAGGCGTTTTACACTTGATCAAAATTATAAGACCAAAGACAAAAATTCTACGAAAAGTGTACGAAAACATTCAACAACCAAATTTAATAATGAGTTCTACTATCACTGGTTTTGATGACTTCAAAAATTCTTTGGGGCATGCTAGAAATTAGTGTTTCCATTAAGCTGCGAGGAATATTGCTCCAGCTTCTGAAGATAGCTTCACGAAGTTCATTTTTTGTTGAATATTGTTTGCCATTTCAATAAACATCTCTTGCCATCCATCCCCAAACATTTTCAATTGGGTTCAAGTCTGGTGAGCATGCAGGATATCTCAAGAGATGGATTCCATTTTCTTGTAGAAATGTCAAGGTCCAGCATGCAGCATGGATTGCAGCATTATCCTGTTGGAATAACCATCCATCCCCACACAAACAATGGCCCTCCATCATCAACAATGCCTTTTGTAGCATGCTAACATAACCAGCCGCTGTCTGACGACGCTGCACCACCTGAAGCTCCATCGTCCCTCTGTAAGAAAAGGCACCCCATACCATTAGGGACCCTCCACCACTATGACGTGTGGAGAAAATTTCAGGAGGCATGTTTTTGTTATGCCAATATCATTGAAAGCCATCAGGACCATCTAGATTTAACTTTTACTCATCAGAAAACAGGACTTTCTTCCACTTCTCAATATCCCATGTTTGGAATTCACGACCAATCCTTAAATGGTTCACTTTGTGACGTGGAAGCAGCTGAGGAATTTTTTGTGCTTTTTATTTACCATGCCTTTTTGTCATAAGTGTCATCTGATGGTTACTGGACAGCAATCAGCATCTGTAGCCGCCTTAATTTGACTAGAAGAAAGTCCACTGACTTTCACAACAACCCATCTTATACTCAATACCGGAGAAATTTTTGGGGGCCTACCTGTAGACTTTGCATTTCCATAATTCGCACTGTCCTTTAGAATGTTACAAATCAGTTTTACTGCGATTTATCTTAGCTGCGATCATCCACTGTGACAAACCTTATGGAAATCTAGAATTTGAGCACATTCAACTTTAGTAAATTTGCTTGCTTTAGGCATGGTGACACCTTTATGCTAATCTCTGACTGAACTAAAATCATTGGAATTACCCTAGATCTAACAATTTATACCCCCTGGTCTTATAATTTTGATCAAGTATAAAACACCTTATTTTATAAAAATGTCAATTTCTCAATAAAATGTTCAGATTATAACTTTTGTCTACATAACCTTTTACATTATAAAATTAGTAACCTTAAGTAAGAAATGTTTAAAATTTTTCCATGAAAAACAGTCTTTGAAAAAATTTTTCAAGTGGTCTTAAATTTTTGATCAGGAGTGTATCTGAAATATTTACTCTTGTTTTGAATACTTCAATTCAATATTAAATGTTTATTATTTTAATATTGGACAGTGGATATCTACTCACTTATATTGAATTGTGTGTTCGGCACTGTTTTGATCCCACCTGATGTCAGGTTTATGTTTCTTTAAAATTTCAATAAATCTGAAAAAAAAAAAAAAAAAAAAAATACGAAAAGATTTTTACTGGCGGTAAATCAAATGATTTCTGCAAATACATGGAAGACCCTGAAGAGGTTAAGCATTCTTGTTGTCATTGGTTTCATGGTTGCCTCAAGCAACATATGGTACTTTCAAATTAAGAATTATAAATTACTACAAGCATCAATAAAAGAAGATAATGTACTATAAAGTAGGTTTCTTTTTTATTAATTTTTTTGCCAAGAAAATCACAACAAAAAGTTATCTCTGATTAAAATTAAAGCTAAAAACATAAGAATCAAACCTTCTTGAGATTCTTTTTCTTTTTTAGTCCTTTCACTCTATGTAATGTACAAACTACTAAGAGGTAAGGAGTTACAGAGAGTGAAGGAAATAGTGAAAATGTTATTGAGTAAAAAGGACAATTAAAGGAATAGGTTTCATGGTGACAGAAAATGACAAGTGATGTTGCATTTAAATCAAGAGATGTTGTGTTGGAATTTTTCTTGCAAACTAACCGATATGTAAAGATAATCAAAATTATTAGATAGCAGGCAAACCCTATAAATACCCACCATTGCCCAAATAAGCAAATCCTATTAATACCTACCATCCCAAAAACAAGTTAACTCCATTAATACTCACTGTCTCAAAACAGGCAAACCATTAACACCCTCCATCCCCAAAACAGGTGAAACCATTAATACTCACCATCCCCACAAAAAGATGAACCCATTAATACCCACTGTCTCAAAAAAGGGAGAAATATAATTAATACTGCATTTTTATTTCAATCTTTATTATTAAAATCATATTTTACTGTGGGCATTAATGGGTTAAATAAACAAACAAACTTTTAATAGTGAAAAACAAGAACAAAAGAAACTTACTTGTGACCAATGACAGGTTCTCCAGAACCAGGAACAAAATCATAACCATAAAAATTGAATCCTAAAAGAATTTTTTTCCTTAATGTAGAGTTTGATTCTGGAACAAGATTTTCTACACATGCCTTCATCCATGCCAAAGGACTGTTGGGTCCAGGTCTATTTAAAAAAAAACAAAAACAGATATATATATATATATATATATATATATATATATATATAAAAATTCCAAGAGGATAGAATCCAGGTAGAGCAAGAATATAATATAAAAGGCTCAAACACTAATATTCCATGGTTATAATTTATTACATTGGAATTGTAGGTCTGATGAATGATTCCAATGTAATAAATTATAACCATAGAATATTAGTGCTTGAGCCTTTTATATTATATATATTTATATATATATATATATATATATAAATAAATAATATGTTGTTGATATATAATCCAAGTTAATCCTAATAATATAAAATATTAAAACTGATCCACAAAAGGCGCTCAATGTATTTATTATAACAGAGCATATAGATTATATATATATATATATATATATATATATATATATATATATATATATATATAATATAAATTAAACAAGGATAAACTTAAGCAAATATTGGTATTGATATCCCTTTGTTGTCCTTTGAAGAAGTGACTTTTGATACTGTCAAGTGGGGAAGTGTATACATAAAAGGCATTACCACTTTTTAGACATCATGCATTGAACATCTATATATTAGAAGACAGAGTAATAAAAACTACTAACATCCCAGCAGCCTTCACAAGGGCTGCTGTCCCTTGTATGCAGAATATTGTGTTGGGTCTTAAGTTGGCTTTAAAAATCATTAAAGGCAAAAAAAAACAAGAAGGGCATCAAGGGTGGGAGATCTTGTTGAATCCAATCAAAAATGATTGGGGCCATCATATATATATATATATATATATATATATATATATATATTTGCATATTTAGGCAGCAATCTTTCTTCCATGTACATTTCATTAAATACGACAGACAAGGTGCTTTTATTTAGTTTTTTTATACAATTTCTCATGCGATTTAATAATTTTTTATTTTTGGATGATAAATTATATAAAAACTGTCTGAATGTTCTTTTTATCCAAGCACTTTCTTATTTAACAGTTAAAATATTTAATCCTTGAAAATGGCTAAATGTATAGCCGAAATCGCGCGGATAAAAAGAACATTTGGACAGTTTTTATACAATTTATAATAAAAAAAGAAAAAAAATTATTAGATCGCATGAGAAATTGTATAAAAATAAGTACCTCTACGAAATCGCTAAAAAAAGAGCATAGTCTGATGAAAAAGACGCCAAACTTTATGAAAACAAAATTTTATCGTCTAAATGCTTATGTTTTTATGAAGAGGATAGACCAAATTTTTTTTTAATTATTTTTCAAAATTTTTTCCATCTTTTTAGAATATTCTAAATTTTGTTTTAAAAACTTTGTTTATCTTTGTTGCAAAAAGGGGTAGTAAATAACATAGATAATTTTAGCGCGTTTTTTTTGTATTTACACACATTAATTTTGAAAATCTTGTAAAAATAAAAATAATTGTCAGATGTTAATGAAAGTTTCAGAAACTATTCACAGATGATCGAAATTATTATAAATATGTTGTTTTTTATAAAAGTCATGGCAGAAATATTTTTTTTTCATTTTTATTAACACCCCATAACTAATTTTATGAAAAACTCTAGAAATTAGATCTTGCCGCCCCCTACAAATTGCAATAGTTAAAAGCACAAGGCTTTGAAGAATGCAAATCATGTATTTTTTTTTTTTTAATTGTGGCCAACGTACCTGAAATTCAGCTCTGAATTGTAACATACAAAACTCAATAAAACAGATATATTATTTAATTTCAAATGCTTTTATTTGCTTCTATTTGTTTTTATGAATATGGACAATATTTTCTGAAAGCAAAAACTTTTTCCAATGAAAATTGAATTTTTAATACAATTATTTGTTATTTCTTTTAATTATAATAGATTTTTACATTAAGTATTTAAAAATATTATAAAATTAGTTAAAAGCAGTGCCTAGCTTTCAATTGTGTCCAGATGAGACCGCCATTGTCTAGCGCTTTGAAAATTGTATCGTTTGGACCAATCCGATTAGCCAACGTCATTAAAAATGTAACTTTTATGCTTATAATAGAGCGTTAATTATAAAGTACGGAAGATCAACCAGGATACAATCTAGTTGCATTATTTGAGTTCAGCATTGTTCTCCGCTCTTAAGGCCTTTACTTTTGCGAAACACGTATGGAAAAATATAATTATATATAAAATTATAGTATTTTATGTACACTTCTGATAATAATTCATAAGGTACGTATAAATAATAGATACCTCTTTCTTATGAAATTTAATCTCACTCTTAACAGTCTTATTTTTTAATTTCTTTATATTTTCCATAAAGCATCGTAAACGTAAAGATGAAAGCTAAGTACAAAAAAAAAAAAAAATGAAAAATTAGAGCGCTGAAAGTTTTTCTTAAAAGAAACGAGGTAAATAATTTGTTCATTTAAATCTAAATAATTTCACTTCCTTCCATCCGTAGAAAGAATTATCCTCCCGTAAGTTATCTAAACGTCATAAATCACAGCTGTCAACAGCTGTCAACGAGGCGAAAGGTTATGACCTGCTTTGTTTTATTTTCAAATTACATTTTTTCGGCGCAGAAGCTAAGTTAAGCTTGGTTCAAAATGTTTTAAATAAACATTATAATTTCTGATTTTATTAAAATCAGTTTTGAAAAAATGATAATTGATTTTTAAAAGAATATCAATGTCAGATTTTCATCTTTTTAACAAATGATTGAAAATGATTGATTATCTGTCCTTTTTTGGTGACAAAAAAAAACAAAATTTGTAACGAACATTTCGGACGTGCTAGGAACGATTAAAAAATGTAAAAAAATACCCCAAAAATACTTTGATCTTTCCTCTTTAATAATAATATGAACATTAGACGATAAAAAATTGTTTTCGTCAAGTTCGGCGTCTTTTTCATCATGCTATCTCTGTTTGTTTACATTTTCGTGGAGGTACCTATATAAAAAACTAAATAAAAGCACCTTGTCTGTTGTATTCAATGAAATGTGCAATATATATATATATATATATATATATATATATATAAATGTAATGAAAAACAAATCACTTTAATGTACCATTACGATAATTTATTTCACCTAAATCCTTTTTTAAGGATTCAGGATCATCAGGTAAATCTTCCAACAACGAAATGGGAAAAAATGGGATTAGAAATTGGTGGGTAGTGTAATTTTTGTAATTTAATAGAGGGGGTTGAGAGTGGTAGTTAACCAGACAATATAAAGTATAGGGAGGGGTTAATTTTATATCTCTCTTAAGTATGTTTTATATTGGAGTAGGAGGAGTGACAGAAAACTTGACCTCTTTAGATGGTTAATAAAACGGAAATGAATTGTAGAAAATGTATACAAGTGAGTCTTACGGTAAAGAGAGGGATAGGGGGGAGGGGGAAAGAGAGATGGAGTTGTTATAATTTTGTATTTGTTTTAACAAAATTATGTAAAAGATAGTTTACAATGTTTGATAGAAAATTCGATGTCTGAAAAAAATTTTGTTATTAACTTAAATATTTAATTTTTTAAGTAAGTAGTTTCAAGACTAAATATAACTATTATTGTAATAAACATATTTATCTAGGACATAAAGAAATATTTAAAATCTTAATAGTTTATTCACCCGACTAATTGTATTTCCAAAAAAAAAAAAAAAAAAAAAAAAAAAAAAATATATATATATATATATAACATCTATTTTAATATTCAAAATTAATTCATGAATGCAATTTATTTATTACATTGGTAAACTAAATTAAAGATTAGGTTTCATTATTTAATAATAGAATTTGAGGGTAATATTAATTTTCATTTATTCATATATGCCTCACAAATGCATTCATGTGAATCCCTACATACATACGATCATTAACAAGTAAAAAAAAAAAAAAAAAAAAAAAATATATATATATATATATATTAAAAAGAAGAGAGGTGCTGTAAACGTTTTTGGTTGTAATGTGGATTTATTTAGAAAAAATATTATGCTTTGTTTTACATAATTATGTAAAACAAAGCATAATATTTTTTCTAAATAAATCCACATTACAACCAAAAACGTTTACGGCACCTCTCTTCTCTTCTTTTTAATATACATACTTTTCTCTCGTTGGAACCACCACAACCTTTTTCTTTTATTATATATATATAAAATATTCAAACATATATTGTTAAATATAACAGGCAACAAGTATCTATTATGTTTGATCAGGAGCCATTCTAAGCTTCATATAGTGACTTTAGTTTCAGGAGAAAATAAAGAAAAAAATATCCAACATTTGAATATTTTTTTCTCAGGCTGTTCCTCGACCTAAGCGTTTGGCTCACATGAGCCACCATCAGAATGGTTATGTGGTTATGTGGACATTACAACAGAGATGTTCACCACCAAAGATGACATCCTGTTATGTTGACGTAGAAGTTTGCTATATGGTGATAACAGTCGTAGAATAGCAGACACAGGTCATAAATTTGTAATGCGGTTCTATTAGGTTGGTGCAAAAATAATGACGTAATAATGTTGTTTTTTGACGTTAAAAAATACATCAAAAAACGACATTATTATGTCATTATTTTTGCACCAATCTAATATGATGTCATACATGACCATGTGAGAAAAAGAAATATTATCAGCAGAGCCATATATCTAGATGCAATGTAATATCTTGTGACTAGTTTGAAATGTAATTGTGTTGAGTGTGGGTTGCTTTGTTTTAATGTAAATGGCTTCCAATATTTTAAGGTTCTTTTTACTGTGTGTATATGTTATCAACTAATATCTGTCTAATATTATGTACATGGCTATATTTTTCTAAGAAATGTTGTTTAATGGAACTAAGATCAGAACAGTACCAGGTAAGTCTACAGTGTGGTTGTAGTAAAACCAATATATGTAGTGGGTTTATTATTAGTATCAGATTATATATTAGGTTGGTGCAAAAATAATTTCGTTTTCTCACATAGTAACATATGTTAGAAAACGAAATTATTTTTGCACCAACCTTATATATATATATATATATATATATAAAATGAGGTGCTGAAAATCAAAAGAAACATTTTAACAGTTAAACATCAGTATCAAGTGGGTCAGGCATCTTTATATATATCTCAACCAGATGACAAAGCACAAGGGACAACATGAACTAAAAAAAAAAAAAAAGAAAGAAAGAAATTGATTACTTGTTTTGTTTTTTATGGATTATCAACCAGGTTATTTAAAAACAGAAAATATGTATAGATTGTAAACATTTTGGGGCGATAATGATTTTTATTGATACAAGTTCTACTAATTAACACATAGCCGGAGGGGGAGGGAGAAGAGGTGGATTCATGTCTTCCCCATTGGTATTTGCACATAAGTGAATATAATGAACCCAACTGGAACTGAAACTTGGCTCTTCGATTTCCAATTCTGAGCCATTATCTATTGCCCCACCCACACATCCAAGATTACAGCATCTGGTATTCCCAAGTGGTCACCCATCTAGGTACTGATCAGGCTCAACATGGCTTAACTTTGATGATCATACAAGAACCAGTATTGCAACATATGGCTGTAAGCCAATGAAAGAAAGAACTGAATAAAATAGAAAATGGTTGGGCATCCTCTGCTTGAAAGTAGAAAGTATCTGCTTCCATCTTGATTGTCCCAACGTATATGCATCCTATTATGAATCAGCAAGGCTAAATATTATGTATAAGATGATTAAATCTATAATAATGATTCATTCCAAAGATAGCTTCTGAGGGCATTTATGAAGTGCTACCATGGAAACCATTTAAATTTATTTTATTCTTTTGATTCTATAGTGGTACACTTTATTTTCAGCATTGTAACCGATACGGTGCAACCTTGGTTCTCAAATGTCTCACATGTTGAACAAATTGGTTTTCAAACAGAATATTCCAGATAAAAATGCCTTGGCTATCAAACAAAATTTTGGTTCTTGAACAGCATTGCTGAACTAAGCCAAACTGAGTTGACCCAAATGGAATCATTTCTTAGTTGACCGCTGTGTTGTATACATTCGTCTGTTGTACTGTGCTTTTCTTTTCCAATTTTATTTATTTTTTTTTTTTTCTCTTCATTAGTCCACAGTCATGGCTCCAAAGAAAGCTAGCAGTGATAATGGTAAAGGAAAAAGAAAAGTTAAGACAAAAACAATTGGTGATGAGATTGTCTCTTTCTATTCAGTTTCATATGGCAAAATAACTGATCTATACTATTCTTATAAATAAAGAGACGATCATGTCTTTCCTCCCCTTTTCAAAACAATAACATCCTTTCCCTTCCACTTATGCCATCAACTCTCCTACATGCAGGTATGGTAAAATTGAAGTGTTTGTCTATATTTCATCTGTTTAGTACTGTTTTTTTTTTTTTCTTAGATTTAATGATTTTCATTAGTTTTGTATATAAACTTATGCACAAAGTACCGTTGTTAAAGTTTAAATAAGCAATCATCTTAGGACCAGGAACAGATTAATCCATTTTACATTGATTCCTATTGGAAAAATAGTTTTCGGTTATGAACAGGCTTCAGGAACAAATTAAATTTGTGAACCAAGGTTCCACTGTATCTCAAAACAATGCCAGCTACAATTTTTATGAAAAAAATCTTTCTTTTAAAAACAATTTTAGCAGTTTATATTTTCACCTGTAATTGCCATGAATTTTATCAAATAAAATCAATATGGCATATGTATTTTTGAAAAGTAATATTTTCAAAGTAACACTTCAGCTTAGCATGTTTGAAATCTTCCAACATAAGATTAAAAATTCATCCATCATAACCTGGAAAATTCAAAACTTATTTTTACTGAATTTGTATTTCTTATGAAAGAAATTTTATTTGCTACCATTGTCATGTGACAAAGATACAGAATTTGTTATTTCCTTTACATTTTGCATTTAATGCAAACAAAAAACAAAAGAAAAAATTCAAATGTAAATAGATTAATGTTTTCCTGCCAAAGATATTTTTAGCACAGGGTAAAGTTAAATGTAATCACGGAATCCAGAATTTAATTCTTTCCTTGGATAAACTTGGAGAGGAAGGCAAATTTATATCTCATACATATCTTGTACATGTGCAATGTGTTCACAAAACTTTCCAGAATTGTTTTATTTTTATTAAATAAAAACAAATGTTGTTCTACAATGTATTCAGCCTCCATTTTTCTAGAAAGAGGGCTCCAGGAACTTATATCATTTATGTATGTTTTGTGAAGACCAATTTTATTTATTTCATTTATTTGAATTGTATATTTTTTCAGTTCTAAATTTTGGTATTTAAAAGAAAGTTTATTAGGTTTAGCTTATAGGATTATAGTTAGTCTGAGTTATGGTGTAAGTAACATAGAGGATATTTATAGAATAGGAGACATTATATATTATAAATCTTGTGAAAGAATGGTGATACCTGGTCTGAAGATTGCTTGAGGAATGAAACTGGCAGTCACTATGCAGTGTTGATTACTATGCCCACACTCTCTATATCTACAAACACTATCATTGACATAAACACTCTTCCCATATATATATATATATATATATATATATATATATATATATAGCAAATTATAGATAGATAGAAAAGATTATATTTTGCCAAAAAACAATAAACCCAAGCATTTTTGGAGGATAATTCCAAACAGTGTTTGTAATTACAAATGTTTAATATCAAGTGACATAGCATCATCCTCATTAATAATTAAAAAAGACCTGGAGATGAAAATAGAAAAAACTGTGGCACTTGAAAACTAAAACTGTTCTTGTTGTGGTTGGAACTTTGGGTTTGGTAAAGAAAGGAACTCAATATGAAATCAACAAAATTCTCTGCAAATGTTTTAGAAAAACCAAGCAAATAAAAAAGATCTAGAGATGGAAATAAAAAAAATGTGGTACTTAAAAACTAAAACTGTTTCTGTTGTGGTTGGAGTTTTGGGTCCGATAAAGAAAGGAACTTAAAAACAAAACAACAAAATCCCTCGTGCACCATCTCTCAAGGAAATCCCCCAAATAGTTCTAACAAGCACAGCCTATATCCTGCAAAGTGCTTTGTCAAATTAATTTTTTTTTTTAATAGCGGTTTTTATTTAATTAAATGGAAACAACAAAAAATCCCATCCTTCACTTACCCTATGTCATGACTGAACATGTGATTATGAAACAAATTCAGGTGAAAAAGAGACTTTTTCAAATAATGTTTACTTATCTCCACTTGGAGGTTTGTGCAGATTCTGTATTCCACTCATTAGGATACAAAAGTATACTTTTATCTCCAGATGTATGGGTTTTAGAACCTTTGAAATTGAGTAAAGATAATCAAAGAGTTTATTTATTATTTATATTTGTAAGCAGGGTAATGTAATGGGACACAATTTTTCACTTATGCATATTGAATAAATTCAAATTATAACTAAAATAATTGCTTTAAGAATATTCATTTTATGATTAAGGTTTTTGATGCTGAAGAATTTTGCATAAAAACATTTCCATTTTCATTAAAAGCAAAACCCAACAGCCAAGTCTGATAATAACAACGAATACAAAAAAAAAGCAATTTCTTTAATGATTTTCTTATTATTTTAGATTTTCAATGTTATTTTTTTCCAAATCATTTAACAAATTGTAAAATATGACAAGACATTACAACAATAAAAATAGTCTTGAAATTTTGATTGTATTTCAGGACTGAGTATAAAATATTGAGTAGAATCTACAATTGATTGATGCAAAGAAAATTTGATTTTTGACACTCAATCACAAAGAGATTTTGAAATTCTTTCCGCATCAAAATAACAACTTTAAAGAAGATTAAGAAACTACAGTGCAGTCGTCATTGATGGAATCCAATTGATTTATTGTTTTCCTTTATTCCATCGAACCAAATTTATTTGTGTATAATGCAACGTCTCACATTTCTAAAGGTAAAAAGCTTTTTACAATTTTATGCCAAATCCACTCTTTTGTGTAAAACAATCACAGTAAATTCTTTAAAAGGAAAAAAATGTAAGAATTTTGTGTTCTTAAAACAATTGTATAGATGGAATGGTAGCTTATGAGAGGAGTTGTACAACAAGACACACCACTGTACAGAGGTTGATTGATACAAGCAAACAAAAAACATGTTCTCATTATTATAAAGGTTTTGTTATAGTCTCTTTTAGGAAATATTTTCATCTGAATTTTATTCTTTGTTTCAAAACAAAAATGGATACTAATTCACTGTTTGCTTATTGCCTAGAAAGTATGGAAAGTTGCTAATATTTTCTCCAAACATTGCTTTTGTGAGCAGGATAATATTTCTGAAATTTATGGATTACCATTGGGAGAACTGGCAAATGTGAACATTCTCATTCATGCAAAATATGAACAAAACAGTGTAGGATTCAAAAGTAGCATTTATTTATTCTAGGATTACACAAGAGAGACCACAAACAAATTTAGAAGTGAGCAGTTTTTCATGATTTACACTTATACTGTAAATTACTTTCACCAATCAGCTCCCGTCATGTTTTTGTTATACAATCCTTGGTAGAGACATTCAAAGGCCAGTATATCCTAGTGGAACCACTTGCCTTGCTCTTCTGAGTACATCTCCATGTTTTCCTTGAATTTATCAAGATGAGTGTCAAAGAGGTAGACTTTGAGGTACATCCTGCAGTCCATTTTGCTGTGGTTCCTCGGCTTTCAACAAGCTCCATTTTTCAGCCTTGTGATTCCCCAGGAAGCCCTGAACCACTGCAACAAAATTGTTCCATGCTGCTTCCTCCATCCAAGTGAGCTCCTTGAGAAATACCTTGCACTCTATAATTTTCTTTATTTGCAGTCCAACAAAAACATAGGCTTTGACTTTTGACTTGAAGGCTGCAGATTTTTTATCTAGAGCTCTTTCAAATTGTTTCATAAGGCCCAATTTTAAGTACAGTGGAGGAAACAATTCCCAGGGGTCCATTTGATATTCTTTCCCACACTGAACTCAGTCTGCTGTAGCCAGTCCCATCTGTTGTAGTGTGCAGCTATGTCCCTGCTGTCCCAAAGGTAAAGATAACATGGAAACTTGGTAAAGCTGCCTTAGAGACTCATCAGGAAGACCACCATTTTGAAATCTGTGATAAACTTCTAACCGTACTCTTCATATTTCAAGGCATCTAGTAAGATCTTGACACTGCTGTAATCCTCTTTGATCTGCACCAAGTGAGCCAGAAGAAATGGATACATGTTCATGAAATGAAACAGCACAGCTTTGAGGCTCTTGGATAAGTTGTCAATGAAGAGGAACCACTCGCTGAGGTTACAGACGATTCTTATTGCCTTAAGCAGACTGGTCATATTGTGGCAGAATCAAAGCCCATCTTGATGAGTGAAAAAGCTTCAAAAACACTAATGATGCATTCTCTGACCTGTGACTTGCACACTTTCATCTAATAAATTCCACTGCTTGAGTTTCAAGGTCAAAAGCTCAGCATTAGGCTTTGTGGGACCAAGGTATCCAATCAGGTCATTGAGGTTTTTTGGTTGGAATAGTATGGGTTTCACTCCTTGGCTGCAACTCTGTAATCTGGATTAATAACTTCATCCTCTTCTGAATTGTTGTTCTCTTCTGGACGGCTGCTCTCTGGATATGGGGAGCTCAGAGCTGTGTGGCACTGGGGCAATGGATGACAGATAGTCTGGTTATAGTATAGCAGGTGCATTCTTGCCAGCTCGACATTTCGAAGTGTCCACCATGTAGAAGAAGCAATTGTTTGAGTGATTTCATGTGATTGCAAATTTCATGGCTCTATTTTTCCCTCTGTTCAAGTCACAAAAGCAAATTTTGAAGGGAATAATAATCATTTCTTTTGCTTTCGAGACAGAAACAATTAAAAAAGTCAAAATTTTGTTACACAATGATTGGTTATCACAGACAAATGATATGCTGTTTATGAAAAAAAATTAACATTGAAAATTGTTTAAATCAAGCAGAAATGATTATATATTTTGATTGCCCAAGAATAGAGACTTATGAGTGGAAGTAAAATATGAAACTGTTACTTTATTTGATACAAATAAACAAAATTGTCAAAATATTACAATTAGTTATGAGCTCCATCACCTGATTTTGACCTTTTAACAGAAACTTTATACATTTATTAATACAGTGTGTATAGATCAAGGATAACCTATAATTTAGTTGTATCATTAAAAAAAAAAAAAAAAAATAATTATATTATCAGTATTATATCTTAATTTAGTAGTAGGCATCTGTCAGTCTCTGGAGACTACAGGGTTAACTAGGGCATCTAGCTAATCCTTGCTGCAGCCATCTGCTCAGTCACATATGTGTTATTCAACACTCACACAGCCACCCTGTGATTAATACTGCAACTATGCTGGGTGAACTTTAATTACATTCATAAAGCATATCAACTGGCATGATCAGCAAAAGGCCATTACACTGAAACCTTAAAACTTCATATTAGTACAACCATCGACAACTTCTGAATAGTTTCATCTTTAACAAGCTACTGGCATTGTTTGCAGGCACTTCTCAAGGGTGTTGCACACTGGAACTGTCTCCCCAAGCCAATATCAAGAAATCACGTCTCTGACAAATTGACTGGTGAGGTTCAAACCTCATGGGGAGAATGCTAATGCCGTAACTACACAACCAAACACCCATCTCATAATCTACAAGAATCAGTCACATGCCTTGTTTCTGTTGACTAATCAAATCCAATGTTCACAACTTTGTGATTAATTGTTGTATCTTCATCTTGTATGTGCCATGTTCCTTCAGGATGGGTGGGGTCTGCTATCATGGTTCTCTATAACCTGCTGTCTTTTGTAGTTCTTATTAAAGCTTGTCTTTTTGCTATCTCTCCTAATCTCTGTTCTGCCAACCATATATACAAGCTTGTTAGGCAGGTTATTCATAACTTTCATCTGTCCTGCTTGCCTTTTAATATATCCTGTGAGTGTCAAATCCTCAAAGCCATCTTTCCTCATTATGTGTCCTAGAAATTTCAACTGTCTCTTTCAGATTCCAAGTATAAATGTCCCTCTTTGTTTCCATTTATTTTTTTATTGCTAAATTTCTGACTGCCAGAAAATATTTTTCCTTCTTAAGGACATTTTTTTCAAGCTGACAAACAAGACAGTTTTGTCACTTAGTAAACTTCCATGACAAATAAACAATAGATATGCTGTCAATATTCCAATGTAAGACTACAAAAGCCAATGGCAGACGCATTTCTTTATCTAAGCTACTCTGTTTTGTAATATTTTATATTTTAATGTTTTATTTCTGTCTGAATGTCTAGAATGAGGAATTAGCATTATTTTTATTGCTTATATACTGACAAATGTCTTCTTTATTGTTGAATAATGAAAGAACTTTGAAAGTTCATAGTAGGAAGTATTTTCGACGTTAAGTTAAAATGGATTGTGTAGAAGAAAAATGAAACAAAGAAGAAATTATCCTAATTCCAAGCTGGGGATAAGAAATGATCATTATTTACGTTTCCAATCAATATCCTCATCTTTGTTATTTTTTGTGCAATATTGTACTATCTGACCTTCTTCAGGTATCTGTTAATTCAGGTAACATCCAAGGAATTTAAAACTGAAACCCTTTTATGGGGGGTTAGATTTTTCTCATTCTATTATCTATGTTTACAGATATCTAGTCTTGGTTTTTAAGTTTTTTACTACTGCTCGTCTTCACAATCAAATATGGCACCAACTTCACAAACCAAGCCTTTAATCCACTATGCTTTTGTCCTACAAGATAATCCTGAAGCTAAAACTTGGAGCTTTGAACCTAATGTTCTTATTACCTGCCTACTGCTAATCCAAGTGCTGCTTTTATGGTTGATCCCCACTTTGACACTGCTTCCATTTTCTTACAGTTGTTAAAGCTTAGCTCTCTTCACCATCATTTCATTTTCTTTCTTTATTAACACTTTAATACCAAACTAAAACAAATCCATAAAAATAGTTTAAAGGGGGTGCTTCGACATGGTGTAATGGTTAGCAAGCTTGCTCCACCAGAAAAATTAAGACTGAATAGTGAGTTTGAACCTGACTGGGGGCTCCATACTTTTGGCCTTGTACTACATATAAACTATGCTTAGAAAATCATTGGGGCACCTTGACAACCGAGTAGTGAGTTTGATCTTCACTGGGTGTCCCATACTTTTGCTTTGTGCCACACTTACATGATACTTTGAAAATCACCATGAAAATAGTCTAAAGCCAAAAATTGATTATTTGTAAACATGGAAAGGGTTGTGAAAGAATGGTTAAATTTTTTACCCAGAAAAAAAAAAAAAAATTAATCAAGTTGCAGTGGTATTTGCAAACCAATTTTAGGTAGAAAAAAAATGAGGTGTGGGTTGCAATAGAATTTACTTAATTTTGTCAAAGTTTTATCTAATGCAAAAAAATAAGTATTTTTTTGTTTGTTTTTTAATCAGAAATTTTCTTTGATTTACTGTTTCTTTTCTTGACAAGCCAAAATTAGATTACAAGTTTGTCTGAAACTCGTTTTGTATTGATAAAAGTTTTGGTAACAAATTGTTAATAAGATGAACACTGAAAGAAATATTTGAAGATCGCATTTTGAAAAAAATCTATTTAGAAAATCAGAGTTGACAAAGCTTTAGTGAAAATCTTCAAAAATTATCCAGGGTAAAAGTGTAATTACATCTCTCTTATCCATTTGGGGGTTTGGATTCTTGGTTATCACATATTCAAAAACAAAATACAGTCATTACCTTTCACCTACAAATCTATTCAGCTCTAAGAATCAGCTTCGCTTCTATAGTAAAGAACTGATAAACATGTAACAGTATCAAATTTCATGTTAATATCAGAGTGTATCAAAGTTCATTTTTTTTTTTTTTTTTTTTAAACAGAACTGCAAGGCTTCTTTCATGTACACATAAATTATTATTGTTGTGATATAAATATTTACCACATCATTATCAATACTATTCAGCTGTAACTTTTATTCCAGATGTTATGATGGCAGATAAAAGTATTGTCATTCTGGCAGTTTTATGGTCTTATTTTAAGCTGGGCCATTAATTATTACTTAATACCAGAGTGGATAAATATTGTATTGATTTTACTCTTTAAAAACGAGTTTAGATCAGAGCCATATCAGACACTGTAGGAATTCAAAAAGGGTTCTTTAGCAATGGAAGTAGCAACAAATATTTTTTCTGACTATAGAAATGAAGCTTTCATTTCTATAGTTTCTATTTCTATAAGTGTCTGGACATGCTAATGTTGGTTTGGCTCATTTTTATTGGGAAACTTTTCTCTTGAAGATTCCCCTCAATCTGGACAGCCAAATATTGAGCTTCCACAAACCATAGTTGAAAAAAATCCTGAACAAGCTGCACAAAAATTAGCAAGACAGTTCAATAAAAGTCACAATCATAAAACACCTTCACAAGCTCAGAAAAGCGTCTAAGCTTGATCAATGACTCGTTAATCATTTAAGTGCTTCTCAGCTTGAAGTGTTTCCTTCATTGAAGCGTGAACTTGCTACCAAACTTTTCCTGGTTAAAGATCATCACCAGTGATGTAAAATGGGTTCTCTATAATCATATACATCAAAATAAAATGGTTAGTACCAAATGCGAAAAGAGACTCCATCCCTAACCAGAAAAAAGTTAGGCTTTGATTATGATAAAATATGAAGAGTATCATCAAACAAAACAGTTAATGCAGAAAAGTATTCTCATCAATTGTAAGCATTGCACAAGAATTTGCAGAAAAAGTACCCATTATTGGTTAATCCTAAAAGCATATTGCTCATATATGATAATGCAAGAACATATGACCAGAGTCACTCAGATTACAGTATTAAATATGGAAGTTTTGTTTTATCCTCCTTACTCTCCTTAACTTGCTCCATCTGACTATCATCTTTTTAGGTCAGTGCAACATTTTTAGAAGGAAAACTGTTTATTGTGAAGAGGCTAAAATTGATGAGGAGTTTTTCTTTGCAATTTAATCTGAAGAATTTTTACACTTGAGGGAATTTGCTAAATTGATGGGATTAAGCATTTTAAGGATGGTGACTTGTCCCTTGAAATAAAACTCAGATGGGAATGATCATCTGTTGTTAATTATGACATGTTAAAATGAAAGGTGAGGGAGAACCCGACGAGTAGCACTCAAAATTTTCACAAGAGATGCAGGGCAAGTGTAAAGCAAATAAAATTTACAATAATAAGAGAATGGGGTAATAAACACACTGGGATGAGCACAAGGAATCAATACCATTTTCACAATATCAATAGATCACAAGATTAATTTTAAGAAAAGAATTCATTGATATGTAGACCTAAATAAAATTCAACTCACCTGGATGGACTTGAATAGTCATAAGTCATTAAACTGAATCTATCAATGTGAGGTGAGAGAGCATTAAAATCCTCTTTGTTGAACATTCCATCAGCCCTGAAATAAAAACATTGAAATTCTAAGAAGATTGAAAAAAAAAAAAAAAAAAAAAAAAAGAATTATTTTCCAAAATTCATCTCAAATTATATTGATTTGTTTAGTTTTCTTTACCAATGAAAAGACTTTATTCAAAAGTTTTCAAAAACATTACCATCTTAGATGCATTAAAAACAAAAATATTGATAAAATCCTATAAGTTGCTTTAAAGTTCCCAGCCCAACCTGATTGTCAAAATCTTAAATAAATTTTGCTGAGAAAGGTCCCCTTAGTTAGGCTACGAACTTTTAAGCCCTCAGTTATATATATATATATATATATATATATATATATATATATATATATAGAGAGAGAGAGAGAGATCTCAGTGGTGACTCCTAAAAGATATAAGATTAGCAAATAACACTATTAGATAAAAATGGATAATTTCTATTAATATAACCTATAAACAAGAAGTAGTAACATAAAATATCTTAATTTATCATTTTAAACAGGATTCAATTGAATTCCTTTTATTGATTTCAGCATCAGCTGCTAGCTACTAAGTGCTGGGTGCAATACATACTGTCTGACTTTAGTCCTTACCCAAATTTACCCTATATTTTTTACCTATAAGTGTCATAATTTTACTTGGGAAAGCAATTACTGTAAATTGATTTTTTATAGATCAGAGGTACAGATTTTCAAATGCGAATGTCTATTTTAAGTTTCAACCTATCGTCAGAATAGTGAAATTTATACCTGAGTCTACCTAAAGTGATATACTATACAGTTGAAATAAATTTTTAAATTAAATAAAGATATTTTTAATTTTCTATAGAATAATTTTTATAGTGTAAGCAATGCTTATCTTGCTTCTTAAGAAGACATAGAATTGATATTTAGTCACATAGCCAAAGAAAATGGTGGTAAGAATTATGCAAGTGTTGTGCATAGACATGTGCATAAGATATTAAGTTTAACTTAATTCAAATGTGAAGAGAGAACTGAATAAATAGGTTCTAAGCAGAAGGCGTGCAGCTCTCATTTGTGTGCCTCTGACTTAATAATTAGCATTTAGTATTGTGGCTTATTATCTGATCTCAAACACTGACTACAGAAGACAGAAAATATTCAACAACTTCAGCAACAAGGTTGGTTCCCTAGCCCCAATTTAAACCCTCCTAAGCAATCATCAGATGGAATGATGACAAAGTCACTATGCACTGTTGATTTCTAAGTCCATATTGTTTGTATCTACAAATATCCTCTCCCCGATATAGAGCACTCTTCCCCCATAAATACAATAAATTTTAAACAAGTGTGTGCGTGAGAGAGAGAGGTTCTATACACTCAAACACTCCCATGAGTAATATACAAACTCCAGTATACCACAATGCTAGAGTTAGTTAAAAGGCACTGTCAGATATGAATTGTCTTATAAGAGAACACCTTTAGAATATATAGTGATTTTCCAAGCGTAGCTTAGATGTAGCACAAGGCCAAAAGTATGGAGCACCCAGTGGAGATCAAACTCACTACTCAGTCGTAATTGTTCTAGCAAGACAAGCTTGTTAACCATTACACTGCCTCAAGGTGACCAACCTTTAGAATATATATCTATATTTTCTCGTCAGCATAACTATGTGGATTAGAGATTTTTGCAGCAAATATAGATTGTGTACATCATATGGAAAGTAACTCTGATCTTGCAGTTTGAATTTGTCATCAACAGAAATCACAGTGCTTGAGGATTTTCAATAACAACAACAACTAAAATGGATATCATATGGAACTCAAAGTGAAAATAATCCCAATCAAGATGTTGATGCTCCACATCAAATAAAAGGTTAGGAAGGAAACTGCAATCAATACTGGAAAGATCAATAACAGCTACTGGACATGAGAAACCTATTTTCTTGAAAAATTGTTTTAAGAGAAAAATTTTATAAACTTCAACTGAAAGTAGCACCATGGCCTATGAACATTGACTGTTTCCTTACAAGAAAATGACTAATATTATTATCATTATAACCAATTGTAACAAATGCTTTTCAGTGTTGACACAATATTATGAGTGGGGTGACTTTATTCACAATAGGTACAGACATCTTGGATTTTTATGCCTGAAATGCATTAAATAAGTGGCAAATGCTGTTAGGACTGATAACTTAAAAAGAAACTTGCAGATTGATGAAGACCACATCATTATCCAGATTTGTGCTATGCTATTGTAGGCATTCTGAAAGCAAAGGAAGTATTTGTTGCAGATTACTTCCACAACACAAAGAAAAATCACTGTAAGTACAGACTCGAATATCAGGGGCAGAAAGAAATGCTGAAAACTCAATTCGCCAGTACTATCTCAAATCACAATGCGTGTAACCAGTCAAAAAAAATAACTCGCTCTCTAACAAACGCTGTAGCCAAAAATGCCCGAATTTTTCGCTCCCAAATCGAGAACACCAACTGCTTTTATCGGCAGAACCTATTTTTTTCATTCGTCGACAACTGGGATAGGATGTTCAGTAATTTGCATATCAAAATACTTTTATAGCGACTCTTGCGACGGACTTGTTTTTTTAATTCAAATATTCCATTTTCAGCATGTTATACGGAATACGTACCCTTTTGTTTGGTAAGTAATTTTCTTTTTCGCCACTTTTTCTGTCGTAGAATACATGCGACACACTGTCACTTGGTTTGACAAGGTAAGTCACCGTTTTCTTCGCTACAGCTATATCTAATAGCAACGATTATCTGTACATCTCTCCTTATTATATATACATTTGATAATAAAGTCAAAGGTAAATTCAATATTTCTCATTTTTTTTGTTTTTAAGTTTAAAATTCAAACCTAATTTTGTTTCTGATTTCAAATAAATATTTTATAAAGAAATAAAATTATTTTATTTTGTTAAGGTACATATAATATAGGATATTAAGTTATATATAATATAGGATATTTGTTAAAACTAGATTAGTCTGGCACATGGCCATACACGGAGAGCAGCCAATGAGGATTGAACTCACTACTCTAGTTTGTTCACTACTACATCATAGAAACATGTTCAACAAAGTATATCTTTGCAACAATTCAAGATATTAATCATATATCATGAAATCATCAGTGAAGACTAAAAACAAAAAATTCAACAAAAGGTTATTTTACAAAATGAAGTATAATGAAAATTCTAAAAATTTACAATTATAAAAAACAAAACAAAAAAATAGCTAAAACCAAAAAAAAGTTGGCAAAGTGGAAATTAAATAATTACCCAGATTCTGCTGAAGGAGGAATAACAAGTATAAGGAAACGTCCTTCTTCTCTGAACATCTGTCCCATGTGAGTCAAAAAATGAATCAAATCTCTAAATTAAAAAAAAAAAAAGAAAAAAAAAACATGATAGTGAATAGTCAAATATGGTAATAATTATCACTGACCAAAAAAAAAAAAAAAAAAAAAAAAAAAATTATAGTTTTGTTTTTGCATTCCCAGAATTTGGGAGTTAATGTTTTGTGATGGACCTTCAGTATTGCACTTGATCTGAGTAAGTCAGTTTTTGAGCTTTCAGCTTTCTCCAAGAAGAAGGAGAATTCTATATATCAATAAAAAAAACAGTTAGAACCCACACTTAATAAGAGCGAAATAAACAGTTTCATTTCCTTGGGACTCACTAGAAGATTATGGGCTCAAGAAATTTCAATCTTTCTGATGTTAAGTATAAGTTTCTTTTCTGTTTCCATTTTCTCTAAAACACTGTCTTTGCTCACACATTCTATTCATGGAATTCTCAGAATCCTTCTGTAGAACTACATTCCTGTTGCTTCAAGTCTATTCTTCATCTGAGAGGAGATGCCCTGCATTCACTGTCATATAGGACAACTGATATTACGTAACAATTCAATAATTTTTTATGCTTCTAACAAAATTTTCCTGTTTCTTAATACTTTTCTTAGCTTTTTTCACACTTCAGTGTCACACTTTCCGTCTTCTGCTAAAACACTTCCCAAGTATTTAAATGTGGTTCTACAGAAAGATGCTAAAAATACCATGGGTGGAGTAATGAGCGATTAAACAGTTTTAAGGAAGGAACTCTAATATTTAGAATTAGAATGAGAGGTGACATTTCTAGGACACAATGAGGAAGGAGGGCTTGGAGAATTTGACACACACAAGACATATTGAAGGCAAGAGGGGCAGAAGGAAACAAGTTTGTATAAATAGATGGCAGAACACAGAATGAGAATGAAAGTAAAAAAAAAAAAAAAACAGCTACAAAGGATAGGAAGTTGTGGAGAGCTATGATCACCCATGTCCTCAAGGGACACAGCACATAAAAGAAGTGAGAACTGAACTCCCTACACAGTAGTAACTGTTTGTTAGTCAAGGCTTACAACCACATCACATCTATACACCGATTCCCATACAATCACCAAAGTTAAGCTATATTGAGTGTCATCAGTGGCCAATTGAGTATACCAGGTACTGTAAGCTTTGATATGCAGGTGGTGTAATGGATAATGCCTTGGAATTGTTAATCAAGGCAGAGTTCTAATTTCCACTGGGTTCGTTATATTCACTTACAGGCAATTACGCTTGCTAAAAATGTATAAATCCATCTCTTCTCTCCCCAGCTATGGGTTAATTAGTAAGACTTATATCACTAAATAATTATCTCAAAAAAATAAAAAAATAAAAAAAAATAATAATTCTGAGAATCTTGAATCTGTTAAATGTTCAAAACAACAAAGTCGATAAAAAATTCTAAATTCAGTTTTACAAATCCAAAAGGCAGGAAAGATGAGTAGTATAGAAATCAGAAATTAAAAAGTCCAATGGGCAAAATAAAATAGGGTAAAAAAATCCAACTCATAGATTCAAACACAGGAAACTCACTCACAAATCCAAAAGGCAGGAAAGACATGTTGTATAGAAATCATAAATCACAAGTCTAACATCAAAAGTCCAATGGGCAAAATAAAATAAGGTAAAAAAAATCCAACTCACAGATTCAAACACAAACCAAAAAATCCACTCCCCTCATCAAGAAAAGCAACAGCTTTTATTGAGAAGGTAAATTTTTCAATTAGTTATGATAATTGGGGAGGATAAAAAAAATTACCATATGTGAGGCAGTAATTATCAAGGATGTTTTCTTAAATTTTTTTCATCAAACTGTGCATAGGAAACAAACACTTTTTTTTTATTGATAAGCCATAGAAAACGAATCAATCAAAATGCTAGTCGATCGTGCTAACCATTACACCATAGTGAAACATCGAAATAACAAAGTCTTATAGTTCTGACCAAGAGAGTGTTGCTGGCAAAAGAGCAAAGAGTAAAAATATAGCACTCCATTAAAAAAGCATAGATATTGATTACAATTGAAAACCGTACCTGTTGGAAATTTGCCATTAGCAGGAATTGCCTTTGTAGCACTGGTCATATGTAATTAGAAAGCAGTAAAGCTGATAATCTTTTAAAGGAAAGTCGAGAAATGATAGAAACACTTTAATATTACAGCAAGCATCTTAGCTTGTCTACTGCCAAAACCTATTTGTATGTCTACACTATGAATCTCTTCTTTACCAACAATATCTATTGATTTTTATTGTGTTTGGAAACAAGATCTTTTTTCTTTTAATCTCATCCTATTTACTCAAAAATGATTCCTCCAAAGACTTACAATAACTATCAACCACCTGAAAGATGAAAAACACATGTCTTATTTATTTATTTTTTTAAACAGGGAAGGGCAAATAAACTTTTGAAAAACGCCATGTTTGGAAGGGAAAATTGTTTTTTCCTGATAAAACTATTGAAAGTGAAAAGAGGAATTTGTTGCTTTAGAAAACCTTTTTATTTATTTATTTTTTTTTTTTTAAATGCAGGATTTCTTTTTTAACGTTCTATGAAAAACAAACTCAGTTTGACAAGAATGAGCCATGAGATTATTTTTTTTTTTTAATGTTGTATTAACAAAAAAGAATTAATCTTTCTTAAGACATTTAATAAAAAGCTGGAAAAAAAAAAAGGAAAAATACAAAATCATTTTCTTTATTGAGAAATGCCTTTGTGTAGATGTGCATTACACAAATGTATTAAAATTGAGACCAAGAACAATCAAGATTTACCACTAAGACAAACTTGCATATTAACTCTGAAGAGAAATCATGATTTCAGACAATAAATCAAGAAAATTTTTATTAGTTTAAAAATTAACTTTTAAAAAAGTGTTTTATCTTAAAGGTCAGTTATTTCATCAATTACATACATGGCCATGTGTTTTACTGAGGCAGTACCAGGCTTAATTTTCCACAAAGCAAAGCAGGTCCTGCTTGAAAGAAAATCTCTCATCATGATGATTAGAGGCAAGTTTTTACAGAGCTGGATGATCTTCCTGTCTCCTAACTTAAACATTCATGATAGTCCAAGTATACCAAGTATTTTTTATCAAGACACCATCTCTAGGAATGTTGGCTCATCTGGCCATTGATAAGTTTTGTTTTTCATCCTGAAAAGCTAGTGTGAAAGGTGGTTTAGATGCCAACCACACATTCATGTAGCAGGTTGTACTAGGTTACAGGTTACTAGCAACAGGCTCTAGTCAGATTTGACCATCAATTCAATTAAAAAAAATTGTTTTTCAAGAGATTAATGTATTTAAAGACAAAATATTCAAAATATGCAGAAAGATGTCTAAAGATAAAAGAAGAAAACGTACGTTTTTCGATGCCCACCAAGTTGAGACCAAATCTCCAGCACAATTCCCTGGAAATGCTGAGACTTGAAAATATGAAAAAAATAAATAAAAAATCAAAAGTAAAATATAAATAGATATTAATTCGTACTTGAAATAAAGTAATCAAGTTGAAAAATTTACTTCTTATAAGTGAAATTTAACATTTCTCTTTTTATAAAGTCAATATACACATTTTATATATTCAACCTGGACTAGAATTTCCAGTTTCAGGTGCTCTATTTGAGGGTACATAAGCCCCCACCCACCTCCAGAAACAGAAGACAAAAAAACGGTTGGCTCAAAGCCCATTTCTGCAATAGACTAACATTACTTGTATCTAACTTGATAGTGTACTGTGATATTAAAGGTGCGGTGTCTTATATGTCATTAAATATTTAAAGAAAAATATTCTGACTAGACTTAGAATTCTAGATTATATTTACAAAATAATTTAAATCTTTCTTGAGATTTCAACTATTTTTTCTTCTTCTCTCACTGGCTATTTGCCCCAAATATTTGTATCTATCCATTAACCAGAATGCTCAGAGGATTTGGATTCAAGCACACTAACCAAATTCAATATTGTTCCATTTCATTGATCAAATAAAAATAAAAATTTATAACTAGTTAAGGCCATCAACCAGTTAGAATCTATTGACAAGCCACAGTGCAAGTGACTGATTGGCCTGTTAAGAATGAGTTTTCACTACAACTTGATTCAATTAATACAGAAATAAAAATAGAAGAAAGAACAAAAGAAAAAAAAAAAATAATGATTATTTCTTGTAGCAGAATTCCAATTCTCTTATTTTCTAATGAAAGAATTGAAGTGGCAAAAGAAATACTAGTTTTTACTGAAGTAAAATAAGGAACATTTCAAAATAGTCAATGTTGTAAGAACTTATGTTTTTTGAAAACTGTTTTCTTACATATATTTGCTTGGATTTTTTCCTAGCCAATAAAATGGGTTGGTTCTCAGTTTCATCTGACTCAATCCCAATCTGTCTTTTCTCAAAGTCAGAAGCCTACATTTGCTTATCTGCTGTTGTGTGTGTCAATGTCAATTCTTAGTTGGTGAACCTTTTTGCCATATTACTGTTGCTTTGACCTATTATTGTTAATTTACCTTTGCACATATTATTTGATTGTTTTATATTATTTTTTAACCTATCCTTTTTGCCATATTACTGTTGCTTTGACCTATTATTGTTAATTTACCTTTGCACATATTATTTGATTGTTTTATATTATTTTTTAACCTATCCTTTTTTTTGTTATTGCAAACTTTGTTAATTCTTGTTTGTTGAACAATTCTGTTACTTATTTTGCATTTGATGTTGGCTACTGACTCCACAAGCTATGTTTCCAAGTAAAAAAAAAAAAAAAAAAATCTTTTGCCTTGTTGATGTAAATTGACATATTTGTGATCTTAGGAATAAAATCCTTCTTCTCAATAAATTCCTTTTTCATTGTTAATTAGCTTTAAGAATTTAACTTACTACTAATCGACAAGATTAACCTGATAACTACAGTTCAATGGTAACATACCCATGAGAAGTTTGTGTTTTTTTGTTTTTTTTTACAAACAAATATTTTATTCTTATGTTAGATGTGTAGTTAGTATGGTGGTAATCTACACAGGAAGTGGACTCAGCAAATTGAGTTCTGTGACAAACCATAAATTCATCTCTTTTCCCCCAGTACTGGATTAAGCAACAAGGCAAACTGGGCTCTTTAGTCTTGGATGGCAACCAGTCTAGGAGAAGGACAAGAGGTCATGACAATTCAAGTATTAATGAAAAGAAATCTAAAGGACATGGCATTAGGGGAAAAAAAAGAAGAATTTTCAATGTTTTTTCTATTATTAAAATAAGTTTTACACAAAGCTTTTGTTTACAAAGGAAAACAACAATTATTTTCAGTTTTAACTTTTCTTTACATCTTTTTTACTTTTCCAATCAAATTTAATGAGGAAATTCTTTCTTTCAAGTCTGACAAAGAATAATTTGAAATTAGATTTCAACATGAATCTAATAAACTCAATACCATTGATGAAATTGAATAAGACATTTTTTTTTTATATTCTAATTCGCCAATTGCAAAGGAATATTTCTTGTTTGATCAGTAAAAGAAAAGTCAATAGAAATAAGTAAAAGGCAGGCAAGAAAACAAGGACAACAATTTGAAACACAATTACCCAAAAGGTCAATTACCTTGATAAATTTCAAAATGGTTTCCACACAGTCTTCTATTTCATCTTCACTTGAGAAAAGATGCAAGTAATCTTCACCTGACCAACCATCAAAAAGCATCCGAGGAACTGAAAACAAAAAGTAAAAAACAAAATTCTAAGGATTTTCACAAAAAGGGGAACATTCTTTATTATTCAAAAGACAAGATAGTAAAATAGCAAATTATGATCTCATCAGAAGCAGCTTACAAACATATAAAGAATGTCCATGTGTGTGTATATGTATATATAAAAGAATAATTTATCTTAGCCAATGTGTTTCGTCCTTCTAGGCACTTTATCAAGGCAAACATGTTTGATAAAATCATTTGATTTGATAAAGTTTCTCAGAGGACAAAATGGCTAAGATAAGTTTTCCTTTTGTCTTTCTTCATATTGTCCTTTTACAGATAGACTATCTGAAATTTTTTACACACAAACATACTTAATTTATTTGTTTAAATATTATTTTTAATGGATACTCATTTTTGAGTAGATGCTCCGTTTTTTTATTTATTTATTTCCACCTACTGGCCTGAATATTTGAGAAATCTTGTTAGAAAAATATGCACCCACTGGCAGGATTTGAACCTGCATCCCCTAAAGGAAACTGTTATTAGATATGGTGTAGTTTGACCTCTCAACCATAAAGAACCTCCTGATCAAACAAAGCCCAAATAGTGTTTAGCACTATTTGGGCTTTGTTTGAGATATATATATATATATATATATATATATATATATATATAAAATGATAAAACCAAAATTATATAAAACAAATTATAAAAATGATAGTCCAAATCATAAAACAGACTTACATATTTTTGTATTGCGTCCTTTGGCCACTTCCTTCATCCAACCTAAAAATAAACATTTTTATTTTCTTTGTTAAGTGACATGAAGCACAAAAACTAAATTTTATAAATTATTTAGTTTTTAAAAGCAAAAATGGATTTGTAATAACCAATACAATGCTGAAATACCTACCTTAACAAAACTAACATCAATGTTTAGCAAATGACTAATGTTTCTTATCTGGGAGAAGAGGATTCCAAAGCATTTGATGAAAAATGATCTCTCAAATTAAATTGCACATATGAAATACAGTGTAACCTGGATATAAGAGAGTTGTCGGGACCAGAGAAGAAGTATCTTATATCCGGGTTTCTCTTATATCGGGGTCTCTTATATCCGGGTTAAAACTGTAGTTGCAAAAAGGTAGTTCTTCTTGCAAACAGAATTCTTTAATTCATCCTACCTGGAAAATCATAATATTGTGTTTTTTGTTTCACCACCAAAGGGCATTAGTTCTTATCATTTGTATAAGAATAGTATAAATGTCCACCAATTTCACTTACAAAAATATCTTCTCTGTCTATGTTACACAAGTCAGAAAAATTATGAGAATAAATATGCACTTTCAGATGTGTGCCTCTAAATACACTGGTTGAACTTTGCTTGATCTCAAATCCAAAAAGACTTAAATTTTAACACATTCATATACACTGATATACACTAATAGCTTCTTTTTTGTTTCTGCATTGACACAAAAAGATTTTTGTCTTTACAGCTGCTTATGACTCTTTTCACAAAGAAGGAAATGTTTTTTTGCAAAGTAAAGAGTCTCCAAAGAAAATGTGTTATTTTTACTGCTTTACAACTCTGGTTGCTGAAAAGAGGAACGATATATAAAGTTTTATTCTAAACTGCATAGACTGATTAGCACATGTTAAGCTAAAAGAAGGAACATTAATTTCACATGAAAGTAAAAGACTCTTTCATCAGATAACGATTCCAGAGAACTTAGATAATTCTCAGAAGAAATATACAAGTAATTTGGAGCAATTATATCAATTATATTGACTATATATCATCTCCACAATCTTTTTATGAATTAACTGTAATGTCATGAGAGTATATATATATATATATATATATATATATATATATATATATATATATATATATAGATATAAACATTGAAGTCAACATGCAGTGGTCAAAGTCTGTTTCATGCTTAAACACAATTGTCAGTATAAAACAGACTGTCACTGCTGGGTGTTGACTTCCATGTCTACTTTTATATTTACATATGCTCTACTCCTGATAATGAGCGCTTTAACCTATAAATATAGTATACCTTAAAACTATATATGTGTGTGTATGTATTTGGGAAGCAGTCACTCTCTAATACATGCTTAATTAAAAATGACTGATAACATACTTCTTTGATTTTTTTTTATTGTATTTTTCTTTTATGCAAAAAAAAAAAAAAAATTTTTTTTTCAAATTCAAGTGAGTAGAAAATGACCAAATAATTTTTTGTACCAAGCAGTTTCTGCTAATCATTAGTCATTTTTAAAAATTTAGGCTGTGCTATTGTAAATGGTGTGTAAATTGCTGAAAGGTAGACATATCTTTAATCCCTGAATACAGCCAATACATTGTGGGCATATTCATAGTGGATACTGTTAAAAGGCTGAGTTTTTTTTTTGTTTTTGTTTTTCATAATAAGGGCCTCAATTAAGTGCAAAAAGCATAAAAAATTAATTGAACTGAAAATGCCAAGGCAGTGTATTTGTTATAAAATTGGAAGACGATTGCAAGACGTTTACGAAACCAGGGGAAAATGCTGTGGAAGCACAGAATGTAACAATTGGAAAAATAAATTTTAAGACTCACATGAGAAAACATAACAGTAAGGATTTAACAAAATATTCTACAATTTTTAACAGAATGAGTAAATTACTGGGATAATAATAATAGTTATGTAGCCCAATCTGAGCTTCAAATCAGTTTTTCAGATTAAGATATTTGATAAATATAAAAGAGAAGAGACTCAACAATAATGAAGTAAAAAAAACAATTTGCCAAGTAATTCTTACCTCGATCAATGTCATGATCTCCTTGAACAACATAAGCTCCACTTGGACGACGTTTTACTTGCAACCAAACTGGAGACACAAAACTGAACTTATTGCCAAATGTCTTGGCTATATCGTATCCATGTGAATTCCACTGTTTAGAAAAAGTAAATCATTTTTGGTTTCTAATTGGAAAAGAAGTAGCATAATCAAAAATTAACAAAAGAAAATGGTGTCAAAGAAACATTGTAGTAAATGCTAAATATAAAAAAGATATCTAAAAATAAATTGCTGCTATTGTTTAGTCAAAAATATCTTTTTAGTAGTGTAGGACTTTTGGTCTATTCTCTACAAATTATTTGACTGATTCAAACTTTCATAAATCAACAACAATGATCGAAATATTATCTATGTATTTATGATAATTTGTTACACTCAACATCAAGAGTGAAATTTTAAAGACAGACTTCTTTTTACCAACATTAAACAGCATTCTCACAAAAGAGAAGCATTACATTGCATGTGGCTATTCTTAAATATATCCTGCTTTTAAATGATACAAATGTCAAAATAGTATCCAAGGAAGAACGTGTAGGGTCTGGTCAAAGCTTTTAGCAACATCTAGGCAAGATCATGAGAACAAAAACATTAAACTGAAAGCATTTTGCATTTTGTTCTATGTTCCTCCTTCAGGCAACTTTTTACAATTGGAAATTCAAACAACCTTCATTGTTTAAGTAAGATGAACTAAAAGAGAATTTATATCTGACAATAGAAGGACTGGCAATGTAACTTTGATAAAATTAAACCAAAACTTGTGTTTCTCAAAGAAACCAAAATAATAATTGTAAGAATTTTGTTTTTATAGCTGAGAAACCTAACAATTCTTGTGTCTTCTACTTCCATTATTTTAAATTTAAGCAGGCTTTCTAAATCTCTATATAAACAAGAACTATATAATTGAAACAGAAAAATAATGATTACCTTTTTTCATGATTTTTTTTTTTTTTTTTTTTTTTTAGATTTAGTTACTATCCCTTGACAGATTGTAAAAGCTGGTTTCAGTTTATGAGAATTTGGTGTTAAATAAGAGCTTAAATAAATGTAAAAAAAACAAATAGTTTCACAAGTTCTTGGCAAAATCTAAAGATTTAAAACAGACAAGATGCATTAAGATATTTGAAGAATGTGCTTTTTTACCTTTGCTCACAAAGGAGTGTTAGGTACACAAGAAATTACTTTAGAAATTAAAAATTAAAATTCATTAATTTTACTGATTTCTTAATGTTTTAAATTTAATTATATTATTCATTCAATATCTTTATTACATAAGAAATTAAAATGATTAATTTTACTAATTTTATTTATTTCTGTACTTCTTTTATTAAATTTATTAATTTAAATTAAGCAAAACATAAAAATTACAAAGAATTCTTTCAAAAAGAGATAATCATTCCTCTCCCCAAAATACATTTTTCAAGCATTGAAAGAGGGATGAAGAGAAAAAGAAAGAGAGAGAGAGATATGGAGAAAAAGTGATATAGAGAATGAAAGAGAATGAGAGAGAGAGAGAGAAATAGGAATGAGGAGATAAAGAAAGAGGAAATGAGAAAGAGTAAACGAAAGAGAGAAAGAGAGACAGAGAGTGAACGAAAGAGAGAAAGAGAGACAGAGAGTGAACGAAAGAGAGAAAGAGAGACAGAGAGTGAACGAAAGAGAGACAGAGAGTAAACGAAAGAGAGAAAGAGAGACAGAGAGTGAACGAAAGAGAGACAGAGAGTGGGACAGAGAACAAAAGAGAGACAGAGAGTGGGACAGAGAACAAAAGAGAGAAAGAGAGTGGGACAGAGAACAAAAGAGAGAAAGAGAGTGGGACAGAGAACGAAAGAGAGAAAGAGAGTGGGACAGAGAACGAAAGAGAGTGAGACAGAGAACGAAAGAGAGTGAGACAGAGAGAGAAAGAGAGTGAGACAGAGAGAGAAAGAGAGAAGATGAGCTAGAGAAAAAAAGAGAGAGAGAAGATGAGCGAGAGAAAGAAAGAGAGAGAGAAGATGAGCGAGAGAAAGAAAGAGAGAGAGAAGATGAGCTAGAGAAAGAAAGAGAGAGAAAAGATGAGAGAAAATATCGACCACTACTCACTGGTGTAACATATGCTAATGTCTCACCAGGGAAGTTCTTTATTTCCCGTCTCGTTTCACAGTACGCAGCATGTTCCCTGACGATGTCCTTTGCTTTCACCTGCTCAACCACAAGACCACGCTGCCCAACAGTTTTGTCGGATAATTTAGGCTAAGTAGGAAAGAAGCGAAACAACAACAAAATTTATTTTAATGAAGAAATTAAAGTTTTTTTTTTTTTTAAATCTATCAGAAAAGATGAGAGAGTGTAAATAATATCCAAGTCAGATTTGGATAGATCAATAAAAGAACTGAAAAATCTATATAAAATGTGATTGCTGAAAGCAATTATCAGTGATTGTTGCTGAGAATTAATCATTTGGCTGTGAGGTGTATGTTCCATTTGTCAGCCTTTCAAGTTTTAATCTTGTTTAGCAGATAGATCAAGGATTTTCTTGAGCTGACTTTAAAGTAGATGAAAAGGAAAAAGCAAGGCATTCACATTTACAAGAATCATGTGCCTGTAAATTGAATTATTGAAAATCGTAAAATATCAGAAATCTATACAACTATGGTCACTGATGTTGGCATCTAAATCAATTAGTTTGAAACCATAGTATTAGTTGTGAACTATTCAGATTATGCTAAACAAATCAAATTTTAGCTTTTCATATATATTTTATATATTCCAATTACTGTCAGATTATAGTCAACAGTACTTTGTTGATCCAACTGCAAAAAGCATTTTAAAAATTTAGAGGTTCTTCTCATCAAAAGATGGTAACCAAGCATCAATAAAATTTGTTTCAATCTTTAAAATGCCTTTGAACTAAAAGGTCATTTTAACCATGTGATGCTGAAATCTATTCCATCACCATAGCATGAAAAGCAATGTTCATTCGAAACTCTGGATCATTAACAGCATAAATGGTCAACTGGCTATTTTCCAACATCTACTTCATTTCCTTGAAAATGCTTAATGACATCAAAAGTACTTGGAACATTACACACAATTTGGCAAGTTCTATTCAACACCAAGAGA